>VZTX01021876.1:4337-97194 GCA_013400915.1 Pardalotus punctatus | reverse complement strand
AGCGGAGCCGAGCCGGGCCGGGCGGCGGCGGGGAAAGGCCGGTGCTGGCGGCGGGGCCGCCAGGGATATGCGGCAGCGGCTCTTCCCTGTGCTGAGCCGGGCTCTGCCGGGCTGGACGCGCCCCTGGGCCGCCCCGGCCTCGCGCTCTTTCCCTCAGGGCCGGCGGCGCAGCTCTCTCGGGTACGGTGTGAGTGCGGCGGGGCCGGGGCAGGGCCGCGGGTGCCGGGGCCGTGTGACCCGGGGCCGTGAGGCCAGAGAGCCCCCGCGGTGTTGTGTAAGAGGCCGTGGCGCGGCCGGGCGGGGGCACCTTGTGAGTCCAGGGGAGCGCCCGCGCTGCCCCGAGTGCGGCGGGAGCTCGGGCCTCCGAGCGGGGCTGGCGGTGGGCGAGCTGGAGGCGGCGGGGCCGTGTGTGCCGAGGAGGCCTGTGTCCTGCCCTGTGTCCTGCCCTGTGTCCTGCCCTGCCGCCCGGGAGAGCCCAGGCTGACGTGCTCCGGTGTTTGCAGCTGCACCTCCCTTGACAAAGCAGGCTTGGTCATCAGCCGTGCGGCTTTCGTTGCCCGGGGGCTTGCTTTGTTGTTCTCCTTCCCTTTCAAAAAACCTCCGTGAATTGTCATGTTAGTTAACTTGCAATGTCTTCCTAAGCCATAATTATGGAAAGAGAAAAGTTAAAAATCTTTAAGAAGAAACTGCTATCAGTTACCCGAACTTGATGGGAGCGGCCTCTTCAGTTTCTGACGAGTTGTCTGGCACTGGCATTGTGCGGCCCTTGTTACTGCGTGTTTGTGTTACCAGTGTCCCCAGCTCCGGGGGAGAGAGAGAAACTAACCTCCATCGAGGGAGGAGCGGGCGGGAGGCTTGGCATAGCTCACTTTTAGGGGCAAATTAAACTGCGTAACAACTCGGCAAAGTTTTTCCGGGAAGGGAGCTAGGGTAAGGGACAAAGGCTAAGTTGTTTTCTTTCTTACCCGTGACACTGTATCTGTTACCTTAGTAGCCAAACCTATTTTTAATACTGCACAAGTAAGAGACGTCAAAAGTAGCATCTTTCCGGGGAAAAAAGTGAGTTATGATGACTCATACTGTCGGCGCTCGTGTGTCAAAATTCGGATGCACTGTTACTGTTCATTATTGCTATTTATGCTTCAGAATTGTAAAGGTAATCCGTGGTGTATATTTGGAGCCAATTCTTTTCTCAGGCTGTAGTTTCTCCTGCTAGATTACTCTTCTTTAGGCATGTGAATATATGCAGTAGTTGGACTTTATATATGTGAGTAGGCCTGTTATGTTTTCATACTGCCTACAACCGTGATTTAATCATCCATTTAATTTTAATTGTGAATTAGGGTTTACATAAATGATAATGAAATGAGAGCAGGCATAGTTCTTTCATGTGATGATTTTTTAAGATGTGAAAATTAAGAATCTTTTTTTCAGTTATATGTTCCCTATTGGCATCTCTGTATTTTGTTCATGCTTTCATGTTTTTCTTCAGCTTTAACTTTTTCTTTTCATAACATTTTTAACCCTCATCTCTTATGTCAAGTAGCAAGATAATTTCTCAGTTACAACTTACCTCCATTTCATCTCATGTTCAGTATTAAAATTATATTTTCTAGTTGGGAAGTCCCTAGAAAGATTACTATTTCTACGTTTGCCTGCTTTTTTTTGCTCGCTTTCTCCTTTCTGTCTTCAGTCAGTGTAAGACTGTGGCTTAATCCCTAGGATAAAACAGTACCTTTGGGAATTGATTGCAGTGTCAAGCATATAACTTATTTTGCACATGAATACAGAAGCACTCCCCTCCCCTGTTAGATCCAGAAGAAAGAGGGAAGGGACAAGAAGTTCATTACTTCTAGTGTTTTCACTGTACTGGAGGGTATTAAGCTCATAGCGATAGGGGTCATTGCTGGTTATTGTAGCAGTCATTTACTAAAAATGCAGTCAGACCAACTGAGAAATGGCATGTGAGGTTGATATTTTTGATATATTAATTGTATTGGATGCTTTTATAGTAACTTCAGTGTCATAGAAATCAAAAGGTTTGTAATAAAAAATCTAGAGAAATTTCTTTAACCAGTTCTGTGTCTGGTTATATATTTGTATATTCATGATCTGTCAGTGAGTATCTTTTCTTTCAGCTTTTATGATGCCCATAAGTTGCTAAAATATTCTTACAAGATAGCACTGTATGTATATAATAAGGTGATTTTTGATGGTTCCTGTTTGAAAGTTGCTTCACTACAGCTTTCTATTAAAACCTTACCTTCTGCATCTTGTTTTTAGAATGAGTCGGAACTATAGCTTGCCTGAACAATTGAGATGGAAAAGAATGCTGTAGAGCTGAGAGTTCATAATGTTAACAGTAGAACCAGAATTGAATTGTCCAAAATAGTAAAAACTAAACTACAGAATAGATGAACAACCAGGACTTCCTTTGTTGAAACACACCGCTGACTCTTGTAAACTGCTCGTTGTTATGGGTTTGTTGCTCATGTCAAAGCTCTAGTGTTAGATAAGCAGTTGCTTTTAATGTGGGATTAGAGTGCTTTTAATGATTCAGAATTCTAAAGTTCTCTCTGTTTTTGTTGCTAGATCAGATTTTCTTGCCAGTTCTCTCATCTTTCTGTGAATTTCTTGTTGTTATGCAGTATAACAGAAGTTTTAGTCTCATCTTGTTGTTTTTTTTTAATTCAGACCTCACAAGTTTTTCTTTTTGAGGGTATAAGACAGATGGTAGCATAAAGCATTAAGTGAGTCGGCTTTACAAAGAGTTTTGGGCAATCTGATTTGCTACTTGCACATAAAATCTATGAAATACACATCAAAACACAGAATAAAGCGCAAAGGTCTCTCCTGTAGAATCCAGTTTCACATTTCCTTGCTGTGTGCGCAGGGCCACGCGCTAGACACCACCACAGTCCTGGGGTTGTGGAGCAAGCCCTGCAACTGTAGGGGGATGGAGGAAAAATGTTGGAGGGGGAAGAAGAGAGAATGAGAACCACTGGCCTGCAAATATTCAATGAACAAAGCTATTAATTTAATTAATGAGTACATGTATTAAGAAAATGTGTAAAATACACTTTGAAGCAGCTGGTCACGTAGCAAGAAACTAGTCTGATCAGTCATGTTCTTAACATGCAATTTGAAAATACTGATGCAAGTCAAATTACTATGCCAGATTCGTGAAAATTTTAATGATCCTATATTTTAATGACATCTGAAGATTAAAACCAGATGATTTTACTTAAACACACCCCCCCACCCCCCTACCGCCCCCAGTCTTCCAAATAATCAAAGGCTTCAGAACCTTTTTGGAATTTTGTAAAAAATTGAAGCAAAGAATTGCTAGGGAAAGATTCATTTTTTATTTCTGGTGAATGTGGTTAGAGCTTGTTTACCTTGGAGGTTGTGTTTAGATTAATTGTTTGTGGGAACTTTTGAGGACATAGGAAAAGTAAGCTCAAGTTTTTTAGAGATTAAAAAAACCTTGTTATCCTTTATTGGTATGTGTACGATCAGATTGTATAAGGTCCTGCCTTTTTGTTTCACATTTTAGCCAGTGCTTTGGAAGCCATGGAGTGGTCAAGTTAAGGAATGTAGATTTAGAGCAGTAAATTAGATTTATGGTGTCTTGATTGTCTATCCCATCTTGGTTGGCCAGCACATCACTTTACTTCCCAGGCCAGTTACTCAGAAGGGGCGTGACCTTACATGTGAAGCTACCAGGGCCCTTGTTTTTGCCAAGATCACATGTGGTATGGTCTCATTAATGCTACAGGTAATTCCTGTACACCACTGTTACACACCAGTGTTTCTGCTGTCACGTTGGCAGTGAAGCCTGTGGAAGACCAAGTTTTACTGCTGTGATCTAGAAATTGTAGAAGCTGGGCTCCTTGGGAAACAAGAGCAAGGGAGGCATCTGCCCTGGCCACCATCATTAGGAGGGAATTTTCTGAGTCAATTACAGACTTGGCAAAAAGCTGCAGACTGAGGTTCTGAAAATGCTTTAATTGTAGCGAGACTTTAGAATTTCTTCAAAATTAACTACATAACAAAACCTTATAAATATTCATCATCTTCAAACTTGCCTGATTTGGCATGATTAGTTGTTCTTAATAACTTGGGAGCACTGATTAAATCATTGTGGGTCTTTGTAGTTGGATCTTTTGTGTTTGAAGTAGTATGCTGAATTCCTGATGAGTGTAAAAGTGATAAAACATGTTAACATTTTGAGCAGTTTATCTACTTATGCAGTCTGTCTGCCTCTGCATGCAACCAGAATTATTTAGATTAGTATCAGAAATGTGTTGGGATCTCATACATTCTCTAAAATCACGACAAGCAAATTCACACAAGATTGATGCTTTATGGATGTTGAATCATGAAGTATTTTAATCTCTAAATGTCTGAAAGAAGGATTGAATAACCTGTAGTCTGAAAGAGTATGGATAGTGTCCTGAAGAATCTCTGTTGGTAATGTTCAGCTGTACTGCCTGCAGTTTAGACTAAAAAAAATACATTTTTGTTATAACATACAGGTGAATGGAAATGTTAAGAGAAAAGGTAGATTCTTGATTGTCTTACTGGTAACGTGACTGTTACATGGGATAAAGGGATATCACAATGCCATCAAATTCTGGTGGTATCATGATCAGAAGTAGGTACCAGAGACAGAGAGGAGGGGTGCAGAGCTGTGCAAGAATGCAGGTTTACTCGGTGGCTGCAAAGCCCTGAGCTTGCAACTCAAGTTCCTGGACTCTTCCAGAGTGCTCAGTTCAGTGCTGTCATCCTTGTAAGAGAGGTGAGAAAACTCTGGCTGGTAGTAGTTCTGCAGCACCAGGCCTCCTGCCAAAGCACACAGCACTTCTTTCTCTCCATGCATTGGCAGCTGGAGAAATCTTCATGTAAACCAAGATGGATTAGTAAACAACACAAAGGCCATGTTACCAATGGTAACTCCCTTGCAGGACAGAACAGAGGGAGGTTCTCACTTGACAAAGGTTTCGCTTCACTCTGGTAAATGGTAAGCAATTAGCTGCATGAAAACTTTAAGCAAACCCAAATTTTAAGGAAACTGGTAGAAAGCAAGCATCAGAATCTGCTGAGATGGTAACTTGCCTTTCATCTGGAGCAGACCTGTGTACTAGCACTTGACTGCAGTATGTGCATACTGTTACGACAAAAAAAGATCTTAAAAAGCACTTCAGAGTTTGTGCCTTGGGGGTCATATTTTTATTAGCTAGTCACATTCTTGCATTGAAGCAACCCTCAGGAGTTTCTGTTAATTGGTTTTCAAATATGGTCCTTTAATTGTTCAAACATTGGACTTATATTTGACTACTCGGGCTAATTTTTAATTAAAGTAAGTTTGCTAAAATAACTTTGAGAGATTAAAATAGTGAAGCAGAATCATATATCACTTAATCCCACTCTGTATTACTGTTTGCAGGTGAAACCTGGCATCCCCAGAGAGCCTGGCTGGTTCCAAGGGACTGTCTGCCTGGAAATGATTACAAAAATGGAACCTCAAAGAATAGAATATAATTTCACTTAGAAGTGCTGTAATTGAAAATTCAGTGTTGGTTTTGCTTGTACAAGTGAAGTAGTTTTGATGAGGAGGTGGAAGATTTCCTATTCATTGAGTAACTCTTCTTAGTTCAGACATCCCTATTTTTTTTTTCTTTCTACCTTTGTCATCTTGCCACCAGTAATTTTTGAGCCAGTGGACGAATTTCCAATGCTACAGTAATGCTTTGTATTGTTCCTGCTATTTTGGCTTTATTGGATCTTTCTCTGTTGCTTCTGTTTTGTGAAATTAGTATGGCAATGTTTCTTTTAATGTTTTTCTTAGGATATTATATTAGCTTTGCAATAAACATAGCACCTCCTTTGTGGAAGAATTGCTTTGCTACTGACCAGCAGCATCCAGTGCTCACTGTAATGACAGTACAGCAAGTAACCATAGCATATGGACTTCAGGACAGCTTATGAACGTGACTTTAGAAATTAAGCTACTTCTCAAAAAATAAGTACAGAATTCTTTCTGGTTTTCTTACTGGTTTTTTTGCCTGTGATTAAAAGTAGTTCTATTGTCAAAATTTTGTTTGTAGACTGCTAGGATTCTGGTGTGAAAGAATGGAATGTGGTATTTTTATGAAGCAATTGCACTTACTTAAAAGCTGCACAGGAAAACAGTCCTATGACGGATATTTAGTATTAGGTCTTACAGTTTACTCCTTAAGAAAAAGTAATGGTATAAAAGTTGTCTCTAAAGTGAAATTTTTTCTTCTCACTTTTGTATTGTAGTAACATGGCAGCAGGAGGAATACTACTTAAGCAGGAAGGTGTTGATCTTGTTCCTTTGACATAGTGCCTTCCAAGAGTATTGCATAGTTGATCAGCCATTGCTTTTGTTCAAGTTATCTGGTACTACAATTCACTTTGCAGCAAAATAATTGCAGGTAAATCATGCAAACCCATTTGAAATTAGAGAATGTTGTATTCACAGTGCCCATTGAAATAACAGTGAAGATGGAGATACGAGTTTCAGTCCTTGGTTTGAAGGCATAATTACTGATTTTGTTCTTTTGAAAATTTTAGCTTTTTCCTGTATTGGAATTTCACTACCAAGCTGGAAGTAGGCTATGAAAGAGGCAGAAGTAGGGGATGATAATAAAATGAAGTGGTGGTGTACAGCTTCACAAGACATCAATTGAAATCTCATAAAGTTTCATAGCTGCGTAATTTGATGAATCACATTGGAAAGATGAGTCATCTGAACAAACAGTAAAGTTCTGTGACTTAATGATGTGGTGTAGAAATAACAAGGAGATATCAGATGACAAGGAAATGGTATAACATTTAAAAAAAAACCAAAACTCGAGTAGTTTATAGTATGTTTGTGTCTTCTGACAAGCAACTAGTATGAGATAGAATATTCTAGCTGAGAACCAAGGTAAAGGTGTTTGTTATCAGACATGGAATCAGAAGATTAAGGGACCTCCTTGTTCTCCTGCTTACTTAGATTTGTCAATCCGATTTGTGTGCAAGTGAGAAACAATTAAGAACAGTTTAGTTACTGATTTTCACATATGAAAAGTAGTATCTATTCTCACTTCAAAAATTTTATGCAGTATCTTAAGTTTAGTATTTATTCTTTGAACTCTGAACATGGGGGCATTTTTTTAATCATTAGCACGGTTTGTACCAGTGCTACTGATGCAGAGAAGCAGAGATGTTGTGGTACTTGGAGTAATCTTTGTATTTCAATGGTATTGGCAGTTTTTCAGAGGAAGGAGGCCCATAGGTATTCCAAGCAGGATTAGCCCGAGTACAGGGCTAAAGTAGTGGATAAATGACCAGTTTAAATGAGAGTATAAACATGTAAATTTAAATTCAGCATTTCAGCTACTGTTTAGTGATTACATTTGATTGCACTTCTGTTTTTTAAAGTATTTCATAGTGAGAGAACCATGTTTTACTTGTGAAAATGTTTCCTTCTAAAATGCATTGAATCACACATTTTAAAAAGTTACTTCATGTTGTTTATCGCTTTTGCTTAGAGAGATTCAGATTCTGAATCAGTCACACTTAGTTTCTTAGCATTTTGAAAATGTGCCTTTAAAGAAGGGTGTCTTGTAGCATCTGTTAAACTAATGGTAGAAGTTTAAACATGTAAGACGATCTATTCCTGTTTATCGTGGCAGTTCTTCAGTCTTTGTATTTTTATGGCGATATTGCAAACAGTGTTACTGTTTCTTGCTTGGGTGTACAAATCCAGTGGTCTGTCAAATTTTGTTTATCTGACAGTCAGAGTTACAACGTTCATAATACAATCAACAATGCAGATACATGAAATACTTTCGTGAAGTTTGAAAGTCTGCTGGAGATAGCAGTGTACACCTCATTTGATTTAATTTTTATCATAATTGAATAAAGGAATGACATTTATTAAGTTCGGGTTGTTTAAGTTACAGCTAGTGTGATACTTGAAGCATTCAATGAAGTGATTACATTTTTATCATGTTTCTTTGTCTTCAAGGTTTTTGTTTTAGCAGCAATTCTCTCAGGGTCTGAATTTTAGGCAAATTCAGTGAATTTTGCACATAATAGAACTTCTTGTTGTCAGTATTGCCCTGTGTTGTCTAACATAATATTAAAATACTAGCAAGGTTTAAGTAACAATAATAAGAAATTTTTTCTGTTTTCTTTAAGGTTTCAGAAGGAGGCAAACAACAAAATGAACAATCCAGCTATTAAGAGAATAACAAATGAAATTATCAAATCACCTGAGGATAAACGAGAATATCGTGGACTGGAATTGGCAAATGGCATTAAAGCTCTTCTCATTAGTGACCCCACCACAGATAAGTCTTCAGCAGCACTTGATGTGCACATAGGTATTCAATTCATGTTGCATTCATTATATCATTAATAAAAATGCTTAAAGTTTTGGTTATCTTGATGCAAATAAACTGACAGGAGTGGTATGCAGTTGGCAGCCTAGCCTTTTATTGTAATTTAGTTTGTTTAATTCTTTGACACATCAAGTTGAAAATTATTAGAGCTAAATGCTCTTAGTGTACTCTGTGTTTACTCAAGTGTAGCTCAGTCAGTTGAAAGACTGCTTTTAACCATTAAGTTTCATGTTATGAAAGATCTTTTGTAAGCAGAAAAGGGGCGGATGCGAGTGCAATTATTTCAGACAGCTCCATCTGTCATGTCAGACTTTTTTTTCATGCTAAGCTGTTGATGTGTAGAGGTGAGAAAATGCTGTAGTGCTAGAGAAGTTGGAGAGGCACACCCTAACTTCAGTGATGCTTATGTGTGCGAACAGAAATATGGGAAATAGAAGGGGAAGGCAATTACTTTGACTCTTTGGAATAGTGGAAGCCTTTTCTTACGTCTGAGGTATTTTTCAAGCTTATGTAGTTTTTCAGTTGCTTGGAAAGTATGATGTATGTGTGCATAACCTAAACATCCTCTTGCCATGTCTGTAGTTGGGAGCTCTTGCTGCTCTTTGTGGTAGGGCAGAAGTAATAGAGAACTTGGAGAACTTCTGGCCTCTTTTGTTATGGGGATGGCTGTCCCAGATCATTATCTAGTTCAGAGGTTCCCAAATGCAGTGTTTTTTAGGTACTGTGACAGTGATAGCCAGCTGCAGCATCCAGTTCCTGCAGATGTGCTGGAGGAGATCTATCTGCTGTCTTCATCTCCACTCTCCCACTGCGCACTGCTGCACACTCCAAAGTGGGACTGCTGCTCTCAAACTTCTGCCTGTTTTCCATTCTTCTAAGTCATTATTGTCTTTTAATCCATTTGCCTTCACACCTACTAGCTGGCCATCCATAGCTGCTTGTGTTCAGGCAATTACAGGTTATCACTCATCCTATCAACCATAGGATGAATATCTCTTTAATTATGGCTGGCAATTGCTGCCTCTTAACACAGTGCAGTTATTAAAGTCAAGGTATAGATTTCAGAACAGTGGGATTTGCTGGGTTTTTACAGATTATGAGTCATGGACTTCAGTTGAAAATTGTCTGTATAAGGAAGTGCAAGCTGATCTGGAGAGGCAATTTGAGATGCTAATTGGTTCAGTTACTAATTCTAATTTTTTAAATATTTTTTTAAGATTAAGTTGACTGTAGTTTCTCAAGTGTCTGCTTACAGCTGTGGAATTGGTACAATTGCATGAAGCAACATACTATAATATAGAGCACTTTAAAGGACTTAATGTTTTAGTATTACTTTTTATGAATGGTTACATGAAATGTTTTTTCTCTTGCAGGATCCTTGTCTGATCCCCCCAACATTGCTGGGCTTAGTCATTTTTGTGAGCATATGTTGTTCCTGGGAACCAAGAAATATCCAAAAGAGAACGAGTATAGCCAATTTCTAAGTGAGCATGCAGGGAGCTCAAATGCTTTCACAAGTGGTGAACATACCAACTATTACTTTGATGTGTCACATGAACATCTAGAAGGCGCACTGGACAGGTAAACACATTTTTTTACTATTTAAATTTTAGTACAGAGATTCTACTTAAATTTATTAGTGTAAATTTTTTTTATAGTTTATATCCTTTAATACCATAATGATGAACTATCTTTTGTTAAAACTGATAACGAGATACTTTGCAGTTCAAAAGTCTTACTCAGATTTTTTTCAGCTAGGAGAGTTGTTCATTGAGGCAGAATTTTTGAAGTTTAAATGTTGTGTTTACACTGAATATTTTTGGGAATGTGGGGCACAGAATATGATAATAAATTTACACATTGTGCAAATACGGGGACATTGCAACCAAATGCTTTGCTTACCATGGGATTGTTATTGACAGCAAAACAAGGGAGAAGTCTAAAAATGTATTAGGATACTCTTAGTAGAGGGAACTTGCTGAAATCTCTGTTTTGTGGGAGGGGACAGAAGTTGAAAGGTGTGTAGTCAGTGAGGTAGAGTGAGTTTTCTCTTTTGCTTCTCCCAGGATGTCTGACAAGACTTACTTGATAGGTGAAATTAAGAGCCTCTTGCAGCTAAACCTCAAAACAGGAGAAATTTCCCTGTGTGAATTGTGATGCAGGGCCCTTGATTCTTCTAGTACTTTATATGACGAACATGTTGTCTGCATTTATACATAAAGAAAGTGAGAAATAAGGATACCAAATCAGTGTCAAAACTGTTGCAGAATTTGTAAGTTCTGTGTTAAAAAATAATGTATTCAGTTGTTTTCAGGAGGTACCAAGCTTTATACTTTTCTGTTACAATTTATGTACAGTACTCTTGACTTGAATTAATTTTTTTCTCTTTAGATTTGCCCAGTTTTTCCTGTGTCCTCTGTTTGATGAAAGCTGCAAAGATAGGGAAGTCAATGCTGTTGATTCTGAGCATGAGAAGAATCTGATGAATGATGCCTGGAGGTTGTTTCAGTTGGAGAAGGCTACTGGAAACCCCAATCATCCCTTCAGTAAATTTGGAACAGGTTTGTCAGAATCTTATTATCTGTGGAGTTCTGTATAACATACATATTATTAGTGTTTTTATAGAATAGCTAAAGACAGACTGAAACAATTCCCTTATTTTCCTCTCCATACATGTTTATTATGGTACTTTATCACATTTTTCACATTATTGGCCAAACAGAGCTAGACAAAAGCATAGGAAAAAGAGTGATCCAAGACTTGGAGTACAATGATGAAGCAACCTTTAGGATTCTGATAATTACGGTAGTGAGTGCCCTTTTCCAGTTACTGGATTTGTCATAATTTGGTACTGTTAAGTCTTTGTGCATAACAAGTGAATGAATTGTGTTTAAATTGCTTTTAGCCACATGCTTTTTGTTAACAAATACTGCATTTAGACTAGATGACAGTGACTAGATAAAATCAGAAAGATCAGCAAAATACTGTGAAAATTATTGAGTAGGAATATAGAAACAAATTCTGAACCATAGAGCACAACAGTAGGAGATGGATAGACAAAATGTTCTCAGACAAATCCCAATCTTATGGCTGTATTTTTTTTTTTTGGCTCAGGCTTAATTATTCACAGAATGCTTAGTGACAATTTAAAATAAACACCCCAAAACCTCAATTCAAAAAGCATTAAAGTTAAGATACCATAGTTCTGCAGAAAACCACAAATGTTTGATGCTTTGGTAGAAGTTTAAATGTTGGGTAGTTTTTTAATAGGTGTTAATTTCTATGTGAATTTATTTTTGAAACTGTTAAAGTAACAGGACTGCACCGTTTAATCACTGAGCATAATGTGTTCAAAAAATGTGTTTTCTGGATGGGTCAGTTTGCTCTATGAATAATTGACTCAAATACTGGGTACAGTGGGAGGCTGGGAGAGCAGATAATGGGCTTTAAGGCAGTGGTTTCTTCCTCTGTCTCAAGAAAGATGAGAATACCTTTGCATCTGTTTCTGGAGGGCGTAGTTATGGGTTTGGTAGCCACCTGCCACAAGAGCAGGTGTTGCTCTGTTGATCAGTCGAGAGAGGCTGTCTGTAAACGTGAAACTATAACTCCATTCTCCAAACAGGTAAATCTAAAAATAAAGCTTTGGGAACTGTGCATTAGTAGGCAGGTGTTCAAAGTACATTCTGTAATCTCTGCTACTGAAGACATTATTTAATTTTTATATAGCACTCAGAAAACATAAGTGGAAATTGCAGAAAGAGTTTTGTACTGTTTAAGAAGGTTGTCTGACTCACAGAAGTGAAATGTTTTCTTGGGGAGAATACCCAAAATATGTTCAAATTCAACAGCAGTAGTCATTATTCACCTCTCCTTAGATTTGTCTCTGATTCTGAAATTACAGCACGTAGTCTTCCTGTAGGTGTGACTTTGCAGAAGCAGAGTTCAGCTTTGGTGGTTTTTATTTACCCAAAGAGATGACAACTGCGATGCTTTTGGCATCCTTATTATTTCCTTTTGACCAGCTGAGATGTTAATCTAGCAGAGTACAGGAATTACTCCATTTGATGTTTCAGGTCACTTCTCATTGTTGTGCACCCTTTTTGGTCAGCAAACCTTTTATTATTCTTGTCTGTCCATAGAAACAAATGCACCTTGGTCTTCCAGTTTTCTTCTTAAGGGTGTGCATTTGTCCCCAGATATCCTTCACTGATCTCCCTGAATTAATGCTTGTGATGGTGATTCTTCTCCATCATTACCCTCAGCAGTGTTAAGTAATTTTCTGGGCACTTCTGCGCTGTCTGGTGTCCATTTTCTACGTCTGCAACGTGTCTTCTTACTGTTGTTTCCTGATGTACTCCAGTACTATAACAGTGCAGTTACTGAGCTGAAGCTTTAACTATATGTTGTTTTATGTATTGATTCTGTGGCAGTAAACAGAGTAGGGCATCTAGAACTTCACCATGTAATTTGTCTGCAGATGATGAGGAATACAGACAAAATATTTAAAATATAAGACAGTATTGATCCAGTTTACTTATTATGCATATTGATTGTTTTTTAAATTATTGTTCATCCAAAGGAAAGCAGACAGATTAGTTTGTATATTTCTTTTTGATCTCTAAGTTTGTAAACATAAAATATTGTTAAATGTTCTTATGCTACAGGGAACAAATTCACGCTGGAAACTAGACCAACCAAAGAAGGAATAGATGTAAGGCAAGAGCTGTTGAAGTTCCATTCTACTTACTATTCATCAAATTTAATGGCTATCTGTGTCTTAGGAAGAGGTGAGTTTTGAGATGATATTTTACGTAGGTTTGCCTAAAGCTAATAACAGTGTGTTGAAAACTGTTTCTTTTTTGAAAATATGCTGGTGGGCTGGTATTTGTATGGTGTTTTATAGTAATGTTTGGATGGTGAGTATCAATGGAAGAAAATGATTTTTTTATCTAATCAAAAGCAAAATTCAGTGAGGACTTTTACATGGTAACTTTTTCAGTAAGAATCACCTTGGCAACTGTAAATCTGTCCTAAAGAAAACTGTTACTGCAAGATTAAATGAATGTGTATTTTGTTGATGTGCATAAAAATTAGTGGTTTTTAATAGAATAACATGCAGTTCACAAAATTTTAATACACAGTGAACCCTTTTGGATTGCATTGTTTTTTTCCCCCTGCACAGTTCTGTTAGTGTAGCATAGGAGCATGCATATATTGGGCATGAAAGATTCTACTTTCTCAATCTGACTGGGTTTGTTTTGATAACAAGGTAACTGCATTTAGAAATCTTACAAGGATTAAGGTTGTACATTGAGATATCCAAGAAACTGATGTTTTTTTCTTTCAATGCCCACCGTTGAAAGGCGTTCGCAAAAAAAAAGACAGATTAATCTTCTTTATCTTATTCTCACCTTGAGAATTGCTCCAAAATGCATTTCTTGAGGCAGATAGCAATTTTGAAGGCAGAATTTCAATGGAAAAGGGATATATCAGTTTAGGTGAATTAATGCACATCATCATATTCCTTCTGCAGAAGGTCTGCTCTCATTCTTGCAGAGTACTGCAGTCACAGACTGAAATTAAAATGGATGTAAAATTAAAAGGGCTTGAACAGGTCACAGGTGTATGTGTTTTGGGTGCTAAGGACAGATGGACCTGGCTCACAGTGTACCTGAACTACTGGACATGAGCTGAGGCTAAAGAAGATTCAAGTTTTAGCAAAGATGCTTTCACTCTAGAAAATTTGCAGCTGTAATTCCGTGTCCCTTAAACTTTTTGTGGAATGTTTATTTTTTAAGTGTTCGATATCCGATGTATCTTTTCTTCAGTTCTAGCTTTGATTCATCAGTAAAACATAAAGATACGTTTTTGGTTACTGGTTTTATTTTAGTCATAATTGAAGCTTTCCTTTAATAAGCATGGTGCTTCTAACATGCTACAGTTTGAAATTTAAATAGTAATATTTCTTTCCTTTCTAAAATTAATAATCATAACATCATTAAAACTGCTTTTCTGTGTAATTCATGTCTCTCACAAACAATACTAAGAAAAAAGTTTGTTGGAATCTTCATATAATGAGTGTGTCTTTTCTAATGGTTCTTTATTCTAGAATCCTTGGATGAGCTGACTTGCTTAGTGGTAAAGTTATTTTCAGAAGTAGAGAATAAAAATGTCCCTATACCAGAGTTTCCTGAACATCCTTTCCAAGAAGAGCATCTCCGGGTATGTAAAGAGATACATCTTCCATCCAGGGTGTATATTTTAAATTATATTTTTACCATTTCAGTAATACTTTGTGCACTTCACTACTCTTTTATCAATGTCCCTGTTAAGTTCCAAATTTCTTTCTTAATTTTCCACCCACTTTTCCATGCTGAATATAGTTTTATTAAAGGTTGCACGTTTGGTTGCGGTTGTAAACAACTGTGAGATAATTAACTTGTTCGTATCATGAATGGCTGCAGTGTTGCCCTGTGTTGTAGATAGCTGTACTTTTGAGATTTAGGAGATGTGTTTGCAGTGTGTGTCTGTGAAGGGAACATGATATATGCTCCTGAGATGAACCCAGTTTCCCTTTGTTTATGGGTCTCCTTGTTTTTCCTCTCAGCAACTTTACAAAGTGGTACCCATTAAGGACATTAGAAATCTTTATGTCACGTTTCCTATACCAGACCTTCAGAAGTACTATAAATCAAACCCTGGCCATTACCTTGGCCATCTGATTGGGCATGAAGGCCCAGGGAGTCTTCTATCAGAGCTTAAAGCCAAAGGTGAGTCCTTCGAAGGTAAAGAATTGAAAAATATTTGATCGCACAGTTTTATAAAGTGTAGCTATATTTCATTTAAAATAGACCTCTGTATGTTAAAGTCTTCACCTATTTGAGTGATTCGAACTCCAAGTAGTTTTGTGCTTTATTTTTGTTTCTGTGGCAGGTAGAAATAAATAGGTAAGTCACTCAGGCTGCTGAGGCTATTATTTTCTTGGACTCCCTTTTATGTGCCTTGTCTAGAGTTTATATGAACTTGAACATAATGATCTTGTCTCTGTTCTGTCCCTAACTCTGAGACTGCTGTCAGGACCCTTAATGTCTGGAAGATTACAAGAGTGTACCTTTTGCTATTTTCCTTTACATCTTTCTGTTAGAAAGAGAAGTAAATTATCCAGTAATCAAATGATCTTGAGTTTGTCGTATCACTCTGAGGACAAAATCAGATAGATCTGACTTGGGTTATGTTTAACTTGTGCTGTTGCTGTAGGCATTAAGGAAGTGAGGGAAAACATGTAAATGAATCAGAATGGGTTTAAATAAAAATGATGTTGCTGAAGCATGCAAAAAGCAGCATAAATTGTTATAGATTTGTTTATATAATATAGTTTCTTTTTAATGACATAGGGTGGGTAAATACTCTCGTTGGAGGCCAGAAGGAAGGTGCTAGAGGTTTCATGTTTTTCATCATTAATGTGGACTTGACAGAAGAAGGACTTTGTAAGTGAAGCGCTGTATCTGTATTCCATGTTACTACTGCTCTGATGGGTTTGTTTTTGTATCTGAAGAAACTAATTGTGGTTACAGCTTGAAAGCTGGCTTATTTTAATTAACTTGTTATTATTCTGTGTTTAGTTCCTCTAAGTATGCTAACACACTTCCCCTAAGAAATCAACTTATTTAAGGTTATATTAAGTTAGTTAATTAAATACTTTAAATAAATTTCTTTAAAAGAAAAGTTTTAATACCTTTGTGTACTACTTGCTCATACTATTTAGACCCGAGTTAAATGATATTGTAAATCAATATCTTCACGTAAAGACATGTTCAGTGCAATTCTTGGAATTAGCTGGGGACATAAACACTTACCTAAAATTCATGTCTGAGAAAAGCAGGTTTAACTTTGTTGGTGGGGTTGCAGATTTACTTAAAGATCTTGATGTTTCAAAGTGTAATTAAAAATAAAACAATATTTCTGTTCACTAAACTTCTTCTCTGTGAACTGAGTGAATTATTAAGTAATTTTTTCTTTCCAGTGCATGTTGAAGACATTATTTTGCACATGTTTCAATATATTCAAAAACTACGTACAGAAGGACCTCAAGAATGGGTTTTCCAAGAGTGCAAGGTAAGTAATTGGGGCTGTATTATATGTACCATATGTGGTGGTTGTATTTTTACAATTTTTTTAAAATTGTTAGATTATTTGACGGTGTAACTAGCATTTAATAATTGCATGGTAATTACGTTAATTAATTTTTCAAATGCAACATGACACAAATAACAAGTACCTTCAGAATACATTGTCTTAACATAGGTGTGAAATGATCTGTTAGAGCTGCGAGTTACGATAGCATAATGTAGGTGAAGGAAGTAGCATCTTGCTCTGGCCACAACGATTTTTGCATAACTTTCCTTAGTCTTCACTGAAGAAGGGGGGAAACATTTGCTGTGAGGAGTAACATGGAATTGGAAATTGAAATGGCAGTTACTGTACCCCTCCCTTCTTTGGTGTGTCAGATTGTATAGCTGAGATTATAAAGGCAGTAGGACATTTAATCTGCTATTTGTTACCCTCATCTTTTTGAAAAGTCAACTAAAGGCTTTTCATTAAGTACTTTGGCAGTACGTGTTAGTCTTTGCTGAACTGTTCATGCTTCTTACAAGTCTGGATAGTTCTTTGTGCACAGAGTAAAAATGTAAAGTATCCTACTAGATAGCACTGCTCTTCTCGGTGTCAGTGTGAAACAAACCCAGGTTTTTTTTATACATATAGTCTCATTGGTCCAGTACGTATGCTTGGGTAAATATTTCTTGTTCCATCTCAGCTTTATTTGATGAAAACTGTTGAGTCTCTCCTAAAGTAGAAATTCTGCAGCTAAATTAGCTTTGTTTCATACACTTTGACACTGTATACCTCTGAAAGTATAGTCTTTCAGAGTCTCGTTATCCTCTGCTAAAAACATAGTCTCCAGTTTTGTTATCCTCTGCTAAAAGTCCAGATGGATTTGTTTCACTGACAGAGAAATACAAGATCTGAAAGTGGTAGTTCCATCCTTCTACCTTATCCCTATGTCTTTCCCTTGCTCCTCTTCTCTCAGCCCCAGCACTCCTGAAACTGTGCGTGAGTCAGAGAGCTGCCAAACTAGTATGAAAAGAATCTTTTGAGTTTACTTTCAGCTGAATTGTTGAATTAATCAGTCTCTCTGCGTGGTTTCATGGGAGGATGGACTGTCTTTTCACTGGCTTTAAAGTCTTAGCCCTTTTTAATTCACCCTTGCCATTGTGCCCTAAGAATGATGTGCTCTATTTCTGTGTCTGAGACAGCAAAAAGAAACACACTTTTTCTGTCTTTAAACTTACCTATTGGCTGACTGAACAAGAGAGAAAAAAGGAAGAGAGAGAGGCTTCAGTTCGTTAACATATCACAAACATTGCACTGGTTGTATGAGAGTTGGTGTGTTTTCAAATTATCAGGCAATTTAAATATATGAGAGATGGGGCAGGTATCTTACTATGAAAAGGACTTACAAGACTTGTAGAACACTTCACATTATGAGACTATCACAAATTGCTTGTGAGTTTGATGCAACTTGAATATTACTGAAAACTTGTGTTAGGTACTTGTCTAACTGCTTATGCATGGATACAGCAAAAGTACTTCCTTGTCTTTCATTATAAATAGGAATTAAGTAGCCAGTAATGATTCTTAAAATAGGCTTTAATTTATGCTCTTCAATCATTCCTACATTGTTTTCTAGGATCTAAATGCTGTGGCATTCAGATTTAAAGATAAAGAACGACCACGAGGTTACACATCAAAGCTTGGAGGAATGTTGCATGTAAGTGGAGGGGTGTCATTTTGTTTGGTTGTTTTTTTAATCATCATTTAGTAGTGTGTTTGGTTATCCACTTACTGAATATACACATCTGCAAAGGTCCTTTGCACTTCTTGTGCTTAGGAGGCAATATGCTGCATAGGCTTTAGTTTTGGCAGTCAGTAAGTCACATTCTGTTCACTCTGCCATTTTATAGTTCTGGACTTGGTAGAATGGATTATACAGTAACTGGAGTTGCTATTTGATCTGTTTCAGTGTTTCTTAAGACATACATACCTTGCCATTGTGTTTGCCTGGTAGCTAAGTGTTCTCTAGGGAAATTACAGAAATAATATTTTATCATAAACACTGTGTTCCTTAGTTAACAATGTTGAAATACAGCAGTAAGCAGAAATGTTTGTATTAATACTGCAAATTACAAATCCTTGACTTTACTGATGTGATTGCATATTTGTACTGAAAGAATCATCATGTAGCTTTTATTTGGTCTTTAATACTTCTTGCAAAATTCCCTCATTTTGCACTAATGGAAGATTTAGGTGGGTTTATTGAGGTTCTTTTTGTCTAGTGAAATTATGCAACTTTTATACATTGCAGCCATTCTTCATTGCATAGCTAATGTCTGCATCTATTCAGAGAAATTTTTGGTTTCTTTGCAGGAATTACTGTTATTGGTTGTAGACCTTTAATCTGTAAAGTCTAAAATAATGATCTTTAATTTTAGAATTTTTTTTCTGTTTGCTAAAAAGCATTAGACTTAGCAGAAAACATGTAAATGGCTATTTAAGGATTTCCTTCTTGGGATGCTGTCTCTTGCTTTGACTCTGTCAGATGCCTAAAATCTCTTTAACAAATGGACTTCTGACTTCTGAAACAGTCTTTCACTGGCTTCTATTTGTTGGATCATTTCCGATTACAATTGCTGTCTCCAAAAATCAGGCCAGGAAGTTGCCAGCAGTATTTCAAAGAGCAGGGTATTGATTCAGGACTTTTTTTTTTAACTGCCTTTCTTTTGCTGTGCTTTGCAGTATGAATGGTAATTTTCATTTTACTTCAGTAGTTAAATGAGCATCAAATTCTGGATCTTTAGCATTCACATTTGAATTGTTTGTAACACAGATCTGGTTCATTGTCCTTGATCTCCACCCCCCACAACCCTTTCTCTTCTCCAGAATCTTTTTTGTGAGTTACTCTGTTCTGGAAGTCATTCCACTGTAATTTTTTGTATAATGTATGTAATTCAGAAAGCTATTTTGTAATAATTCTGGTTGAAAAAAGTACACCTGTATGGCAAACTTCAGGTACTCACTGCTTATGTCACCTGGTAGTTTTCCCTTGGTAAACAGGTGTTTATCAAGACAATTTTCCTGTCAAACACATTAATCATGTTCAGATGAGTTTTAACTTTTTTTTCTTCTTAAATTGCCATGTACCTTAAGAGATTTTAAGTTTGATCTTAAATAAAAAGAGTTAGAATTAAAAGTGTACAATTTTTTATTATGCTTTTGATATTGATATTGAACTATAATTTCCTTTTTAAATTATTGTAAATAAGAATTTAAATATTAGAGAATCCTAAAAAAACCTAGTGGTTTTTTGTTTCTTTGTTTGTTTTATTCTGCTTACTTATGTTTTGTTTTTCCCAAATGCACTCTAGTGAGTACTTGGTGTTCTTTTATCTTTAGAAATATCCTGCAGGGGTCAGCATTTACCATGTTATTTCTACTTTAGTCAGAATACTCTCTTTTTATATAGAGACATAAAATATTCCAAGAGAAGAATGGTAAATATACAGTGTATAAAATAATCTCTAATATACGAGAAATATGTGTGCATGATTAGAAGGCTATTCTCTCTAGTTTTGAGAGAGATTTTAAAACATCTGCACACTCCTAATTAGAAATTACCAAGGAAATGTAGATTTAGTGACCAGAAGTGTTCTCTTTTGTTTCCTCTACTGAACCATAGCTTTTCATGCTTAGTTTTGTTTAATTCATCTATATATTCCTCGGGTTTGTTTTTTAGTATTATCCTATAGAAGAAGTATTGGCTGCTGAATATTTGCTTGAAGAATTCAGGCCTGATTTAATAGAGATGGTACTGGATAAATTGAGACCAGAAAACGTCCGGTAAGTTAAACTGTATTTTAACACTAATATTACAAGAACGCAGATGAACTAACGGAAGCACAACATCTTGGGTGTCTCTTACCAGCTCCAAAGTAAATGTGACTGAAAAATAGCTGTTTCTTCTGTTAATGTCTTTGCTTCCCTTTGAAAATTCACTCTCAAGTGCATGCAACTCTTCCTATTCAGACAGAAATGTCATTTGAGTCCTTTCTATGCAGAAATGTCATATGAGTTCTTTCTGTCTTCCTCCTTTGGACTGAAATAGTTTTTAGGAAGATTCTTACTCCAGATAGCTCAACTTCACTGAAAAAAAACCTGGTAAAATTATCCTGCCTCACTAAATTATTGGGACATTTTATATGGGATGCTTTAGTTAACAGTTTTAATCTAGGTCTGGAAATCTGTTAAGGGCATCCTTTTATCTGCTGTATGTATTTTATTTCCATTATGGAGGGCTATGAAACTTCATGCAGATTAGCACACCCTCTGAAAAATAGCAGTTTATGTGGGTAGAAATTGCTGTGTCTTCAGCCACTACAATCTCTTTCTGAATATGTTATATGTTGAAATTTTCAGACAGTGTTGGATGTTGAAGGACAACGAGGCATGGTTTTGTGTATTTCCAGTGTTTATGTATTTCAGCCTTCTGAAATTACTGGGAATTACTTAAATTTTGGGCACAAATCTTCACTATGTTTCTTTGTATAAGAAAGTCTTAGATATATGTTAATTTATTTGCAAAGGTTGATATATTTCAATTATTGAATAAAATCAGATAAGCTTCAATTATGAACTGTATTTGCAAATGTCACGGGGTTCTGGTGTTTCTAGGGGTATGCAAGTAATGACAGAATAAATGGAGTTGCCTATATCAGCAACAGCAGTTGCCATAGTAATTAATGCCCTTTAAAGAAAGGCCTCTCTGTGTGTGGGTGTGCATCTGTGTATAATGTGTAGGATACTTTGACTGAAGCTTGACTATGTCAAGAGATCATATTCTAAACAAACAGTAATGAAAATATCCAGGTTCTCTTTCCTAAAGTATTTAATACTTCTCTATTTTGAAGGTATTTTCATGTTGCTCTACCCAAGTTCTTGAAAATTTGATACCTATAACATATAAAGACTGTTTTTAGTAATTAGAGAACGTATAAAGACTAACCTCTAACATATAAAGACTATTTTTAGTACTTAGAGAATGTGTAAGTACCTGTTCTCTGTGGAAAGCTTAACCAAATTCCATGTGAATGTAAACTTTTAACTGGTTTTAGAATTGCTTACAAGCAATAGGTAAACCTGAGCTAATGCTGATATAGTAAAGAAGCTACAGGTGTTAATGAGATCTGATGTTTTGTAGGGTTACATCAGTCTTCTCCAGTTTGACAGAGTGACTTGCTGGAGATGGACATTTTCACCACACCTGGTATTGTGGATTAATTTAAAATAAAAAACAGATTTTTTTTCAAGATGGAACGCATCCAGAACAAATATGAACTGAAGATGAACTTTAGTATATTAAGCAGCTAATAATAGTTTAATCCTTCAGATAGTGGAGATAGGTGTTTCAGATTTAAACTTAAAATTCCAATTCAGTCTGTTTTGGATGGTGTCTTTTGAAAAATCGAAGTGTAGTACACTGAGACTGGAGAGGCACAGTGGTGGAGGTGTCTTGCAAATGAACTTGGACAGAATAGGTTTGCTTTTCTGTACAGGGTAGTCTGAAAGTTTTCATAATGAAGGGAGTGATGGTGGGATGGTGACTGAGTCAAGAAAGTTTGTGATAAGAGAGGGATGGTCATTAGTAATTTCTGTGGGTGTCTGTTACCATGGGCTTTAAATGTCATGTGTCTCCCCTTGCTTCCTTCTAGCTGGTGCTTTTTGGATGGTGTATGTTTATATTTAATGTTCCTTAGGACTAATTATGTTGTTTTTTCACTTTACCCGGTTAAGAAATAGATGTCATTTAACAGATGAAGAAATGTGTAATTGAGAAAGTTTGGATAAAAAAGGTGCTAAATATTTGGAGGAAAAAAGGACTTTCAGAACTGGAATATACTTGTTTTTATGGCCTCTTCAGTTAAAGAAATTATATATTGTCTTTGTTGCAGAGAGGCTTAAAGATAATAAATGCAAATGGGTTACTTCTCTGAAGCTTAAGTGCCCACAGCTATGCTGACAGCTGTCCCACTAAGGCTTAAATATAAATACGTACAAACTAGAGAGTGTCCAAAGACCGATTGAATGCAGTTTTAGCAGCCAAACTCAGCAAAGCAGTGCTGTTCTACCATGGATGGAGTGAGGCCTGCAGGAGGTCTGTAATGATGTAGCAGCAGGCACGCTTTGAGTTTGATTGGTATGTGGTCAGACTCATGATAAATGTGTCACTTATTACGAGTAGACTGAGACCATGTTGGTGTGTGTAATTGCCACAACATGTATATGTTCACATCTTAGTTCACTCCATGTTCAGATTATTTGTATTCTCAAGAAGTATAACTTAAAAAAAGAAATGCAAAACATCAACCCAAATTTAGGATTCCCAAGTGTCATGTTGCTTTTTCCTGCTGCCCTAGATGATACATTTATTTCAGTGTAGACTCAAAAGTTATGGTTATGCTTCTGTGTAATACTGGAAGCTGATTTTTCTTGGATTTAAAAGCAGAAGTCAGTTTTAGTGGGAATTAAATTTTTTATTTGGGGCATCAGATGTTTAAAGATGAGCTAATCAGACTTTCCTACTTTCGTTTGACTGAAATACTAACTTGTACTCCATTACTATATTACTATACTGCTATATTCCTTTTAGATATATTTTAAACATTTACCATGTGAAATTAAAAGTAGAACAAAATTAACTGCAATTTAAAAAATATTTTACTTAACTAAGACCCTTCAAAATACAGTATAATATAACAGGGAATATAATTTTATAGTATCTTTTATTTTAAATTGCTGGCAAGATAAATTATCTTGGGAAGGGGAAACTTACTTAAGTATTACTAAAAGTGATTTCATAGTACATTACAAATATTTGAGAAAGTCGCTGTGGATCTGTATTTTTAGTGGGCTCTCTTGAAAGAATGAGTTGAAATTACAGATGTTAATAAAAGGGTCCCTTTGTGTTCTACTGTTAAAAAAATTATGTCTGTATCTGTATGAATGTAGTGAATTACCAATCCAGTAGCCTGCTCCGTTCTTTTTTCTTTTCATGAGCAGTTTTATAGACTAGTAAAAAAACCTGTGCACATCTGCTTTGAATATCTATGTGTTTGGTTTTCCACCATTTACTGATATGTGTGCTCATGTTTATCTTTCTGTTCTCCCTTTTTATGAAAGAATTATTATATGCCACATCCTAACTCTGCCTGTTGTTTGGCGTTGTTTTACTGGGTTTTTTTTTTTTTTTTCTTTTTATGCCTTGCATACATTCTGTGTTGATGTGGTTTAGTTGGCATTGATTTGAATTTTTCCTTTGTATTATGGTTTTATTTATAATTTCCTTTTCATCCACCTAGGCTAAGTACTTCCCGGCATATCTCTATTACAGTAACTGCATTCGATGTCTTTTTAAAAAAGTACAGCTTTTCAACGATTATTTTCTTAACAAACTTTGAGTTTAAAAAGTATGAAGAAAAATCCATAGTCACAGATGGTAGTAAGTATGCATATGTGCTTCCATTTGACTGAACCATAACAGGAAGTGTTCATATTCTCCTCCCACCCCACACACTACTTGTTGCATTTAGTGCCTTAATTTCCCTAAGAGAGAAACATTTTAAAATATAAGTATCATTTTTACTTGTTCAAACTGTATTGGGTTTTACCAGCCATCTGTGAAGATAAGGGAATAGACTTGGCATGTGTCGCAATCTTAGCTGAAAAATGTAATTTTCCTGTCATTTCCAAGACATTTTTTTTCCCCTTCAGCATCTGCAGAATAAATGCTCTTATTAAAATTTAAGAAGATAGTGACTCACCAGATTAAGTAGCTAAAGAACATTTTCCCCTGGATAGTAAGTGGGCTTTTTTCCTCTCTTGATAGCAGAACTGCAGCACTAGTACTATCCTAGAGGGAAGAAAAATAAAATGAAAGCCAAAAACGTTGATAGAGAAATTTCCAACTGCTGGAATTTCACAGACTCTGAGCAAAGTTATCTCAGTGCAGTTGGTGATGCTCATCCCTGAGAGCAGACATGCTAGAAATGTATGTGTTTATTTTTAATTGCATTGGATCTGAGCAACAGTTTTAAAAATCACAGTTTGTTCACTTATTTCTTCCCACAGATCCTCTGTAGCAACTTAGTTTTACTGAACTCTAAGAAATAACTTGTGCTTCTGCAGAGTGATCTGGGTGCTGCACTCCAGCATCATCTCTCTCTGCATGGAGCTTCCCCTTCCTCTGTTTTTGGAGGAGATTTATAAGCGAGTGGCTTTGCATAGCATGTGTTGCCTCACATCAGTTTTACTGATGGTTGTGAGGGAACTTACGAACAAATGTAGGCTTTTGCTATTTTTGTCTCAGTCATTATGTTATGCATTTGAATGATATGAAAGTAATTTTTTCCATTGTTCGACAACATCATAATTTGGAAGACAAAGTTTAAATTAGGTCCTAAAAAAAATCAGTTCATCCTTTATAAAAATAAAGTAGCCTTGACATGTTTGTCACTAATGTCACAAATACTAAGTTTTCTGACTCTATTACTTTTTCACCTGTAGAACTTTGAGTTTTGTCATGTAAATCTGGAGTGTAATAGTGGATAATCTTTTGTGGAAATACATTCATTTAAAGCATACATTCTCTTCCCAAGTAACACCTTTCTGTGGATCTCTAAGTTCTAGTTTCATTTTAGATGCCAGGAGAGTGAAAAACAAGATTAGTATTTAGTAAATATGTATCGCACTATAGAAACTGAGCTTGTTTTTGAAACTGGGGACCATAGCAGTGTGCATGTACAAGAATGTATATACAGAAGTAAATTGCATTTATAGTTTGTTGTGTTCCATATCCACGAATGGCTCAAACCTAATTGCACTGGTTGAGTCTAAATATACTTTAAGCAGATCCTATTGAAGATTGCCTGATTGCCTGTCTTGCTTTTCCAGTGCATTTCAACACTGTCTTAAAATGTATGGATGTTCATAGTGCTATACAGCAGAAGAGAAAAATGGAAAGCAAAAGTAACATTACATGATTGGTGACTTTAAAGATGGATTACAATACATTTATAGCTATGTGGCATAGTATTTCTACCTGCTGTGCTTCTCTTCCCCTCTTCTTTTCACATCCTGGTCTTCATTCCTGTTGTTGCTGGTGTTTTGTCTTAAGTTGTAATTCTTGGGCAGACAAAATGCCTTTTGATTTGTTTCTGTTGTTGCAGGTATGTTTCTGACAGCTCAAAATGTCAGTAATGCTTCTGGTAGTGATTTGGGATAAAGGGAAGGCAGGAAGATCTCTTGAAGCAGAACTGCTTGAAGAATTACAATGTTGATTTCCACAATCTTGTTTTCTATCCATTGAGCAGACAGAATTATTTTTAGCTCTTGAATTTTAGTATGTTCCTACAGGAAATATCTGAGTGCTTGGGTTGTCACTGCTGCTTGAGCATCAGTATACTGGAGAGGGGTAGGAGGAGAAAATGTTGAATAACAGACATCTGTATATTCTAGCATAAATCATCTTAGTCTTGCTGCTCTAACCATATGATTATTGGAATTTTGTCAGGATAATTTTTTCACTTAAGACTCTTAACTTCTTTTTCTTACTTTTATTCTTAAAGGCCTGTCAGGTTGCTCTGAAATTCTAAGAGACTTTATGATTTTTGTAGTCTCCTAGCAACTCTGTACCTGTGTCATGGTTTAACCCCAGCCAGGAGCCAAGCCCCACACAGCCACTTGCTCACTCACCTACTGGTGGGATGAGGGAGAGAATCAGATGGATAAAAGCTGGAAAACTCGTGGATTGAGATAAAAACAGTTCAAGAGAGAAAGCAAAAGCTGTGCACAGAGCAAAGCAAGGAATTAATTCACTACTTCCCAAGGACAGGCAGGTGTTCAGCCATGTCCAGGAGAGCAGCTAATTGTGCTACCTTTTTTGACCATTTCAGATTTCTTAGAAATATCTATTTACTCTTGAAGCTGGCTGCTTAATTCCGTTAAGTACTCCTTTGTGTTGTAGATTGTTCAGTTGAATTAAAGGAGTTTTTTTGATACCTGTCATGTAGACTACAAAAAAATTACTGATAAGTTTATAAATTTTTTTATTCTGGATTTCCTCTTTTTTAGGTGTGCGCTTCAGGCAGCCACCTGGATGATGCTTAGTCACATGGTTTAGTTTTACGTAGTCCTGCAAGAAGCAGGGAGTTGAACTTTATCCTTATCAGTCCCTTTCAACTTGAAGTTATCTATGATTCTATGATGCTATGACTGGAATAAAATTTCTAAATTCAGTATTTTTACATATTTGGGTGTTGATATAGGTACTATGTAAAACTTAATGAATTTTGTAGAAGACTGCAAGAACTACTTTCTGTTTTCTGGAACAACAACAGGTTCTAAAAATAGAAATTGCATGCAGCATTACTGGTGTGTAACTCTAGGTTGTGACACTTAAGAAAAACGGTGACATTAAATGACTGTGATAACCTGATTTCATGGTTAACCTTAGCATGTAGTTCAGTATACTTATACTTGCTGTTGTCCCCTGTAATTGTCTAGGGACTGTTTGTAGAAATAAATGTTTTCTGGTGACGCAGCAGTAACAGTGCTTGGAATAATTTTTCAGAGTCTTTTCTCAGACACATTCATGCCAAAGTGCTTTGTCTCTTTGTTTTCAGAGTTGCAATAGTTTCCAAGTCTTTTGAAGGAAAAACTGATCGAACAGAAGACTGGTATGGAACACAGTACAAGCAAGAAGCAATTTCTGATGAAGTTATTAAGGCATGTTAAAATTTGTAACATTCTAATATCTGGAAATCAAAGTCAGTGGTAAATTCTTTGTCTAATTTTCCATTTAAATCTGCTGTTCTTCATAGTATGAAAATTGTACAGTGAGTCTGTTAAATGTTAAAGGAAGTAAGAATCTTATATTTGTCTTTAGATTTCAAATATTTATTACATAGGATGGATATATTTTAATGGTTATAAACTGTGTCAAGTTCAGGGAATGTTACACTGTTTTTTCTGTAGAAGATCCCTAATATGCAGTGGCTACTTAATGTAAGCATTAACTTTTAAGAACTTAAAACTCTCCATTATATGTTAATGAGCTGCTGATCAGTACTTAAAAAAGGAATTTTAAAAAACTGTTATATGCAACTGTGCTTCTGAAATTGATTTTTGCAACATAGAAAGCAAGTATATTTTGCCAGTTAAATGAGATTGTAAAAATCAAAACTTCAAAAAAGGGCTGGGCAAGACCTTATTGAAACTTGTCACTGTTCTAATCTTCTAAGAAGGAGTGGCTGCAAAATGTACCTTAGGGCTGACTTGGACCTTCTGAGTGTGTTCTGAACAGACACTGCATAGGAACACTTCCTTTAGCTTGACCATACCTATGTTCTTGATTAGAATTCTTGTTTAAGTGTTTAGTTTATATCTTCATTTACAGTTCACGGCAGCAGAAAATGTAAGATATAAACCCACCTTCCCCTCTACTGTAAACTTTTCAAAATTATTTTTTATCAGTCATCCTCCGTCTCAGAGCTGTTCATCCTGCTCATAGCCTACTGCCACTTGTTTTCCTAGCTATTTCTCTCTTTCCCTGTTATCTTAATAGTATTTACACATAAGGTAGTGGAATGCATTTTTAAATCTTTTGTTTCAGCATAAATAAATAAGCATATATCCTTTAATTAAGCAGAAATTGGCATAGCCTTATTGTTTCTCCTGTCGATCTAGAAATGGCAAAATGCTGACCTGAATGGGAAATTCAAGCTTCCAATGAAAAACGAGTTCATTCCTACAAACTTTGAGATTTTGCCATTGGAAAAAGACGCAACACAGTACCCTGCCCTTGTCAAGGTAAATTGTCTGTATTTGTGCTGTTTGCTGCCTGAACTTCTGGGAAGTTAGAATTTAATTACTCTGTTTTTTAAAATACAGATCATCTCATATTCCAAAGTGTAGTAAACAAAGAAGTACAAAACTTCAATATATTTCTAGAAAGACAGTAGAAAGTTCATTCTTGCTGAACTTTGGATTATAACAATTTGTGTTCCTATGAAAGTGAACCTGGAAACAGCTTGAACTCTCTCTGCCCTTTGGAAAGTGTGCTAACAGATAAAAATAGCAATAGAGCTGTTTATTCAGCAGAAGGGTGACTGCCACTTTCACATTTTTTTGACCAGTGTTGAGTAAGTTGAGGGTGTAGACAAGGCTGTTGTTTTGTAACTGTGTATGGAAAATGCCTATGATTGCATGGAGAAAGGGAGAGAAGTGTCATTTAGTGATCTCAAAGTATATTGCATATATATTTAATATACTGGATATATCTATATTCAATATATATATATTGAATATAGCAATTCAAGTAATATTAATTTAAGGGGATAATTCTAAGTGGACATTGGAAGTGTTGAAGAGACTTTTTAAAAAATAGTGTCATATATTGCAGTTAAAAGTTAGGTTACTTAACATGTCTTTTCTTGATACAGGACACGGCTATGAGCAAACTATGGTTCAAGCAAGATGACAAATTTTTTTTGCCAAAAGCTTGTCTCAACTTTGAATTTTTCAGGTATGCAATGTTAAGTATATCACATAAGATAGTCTCCAAAAGTTTCTTGTTTATTGGGAATCTGCATTTCTGCAGCAAAGACTTTCTTGTATGTATTGACACTTTAGAATGTTTGTCCTTACTCTGAATATGCAATAAGGCTTAGCAGGAAGGCTCATCTAAAATATGCAGTAATTGAGTAGCAAGAAATTTGATGTGCTCCTTCTATATTAGCAGTAAAAGCTTATCTAAAAATACTCTTAAACCAAGTTTTCTTTTATATATATATTTTTTTACACCTGAAATATACCGACCAGTCGAACCCACAACATATTGCAATATCCCTCCTTATAAATAAGCATGTATTTTTAAAATTTACTTAATCACAGCTATTTTAAGATGTGTTTTCTTTATGACATGCTATTCTGGTAATGGTTTTAGGTTCAAATTCTATTTTCATTTGCATAATACAAACCAGTTTAAAAAGTGCTTATAATTTTGGGATTTTACTTAACTGACACCTGCAACTGATTGTATTTTTTTTTAGAAGAGCATTCTCTGTTATCAATGAATGTTTGATTTTTCACCTCAAGATATATGATAAAATGATGTAATGTTAATTCTGGTATTGCATGATTTTCATCATAGAAAGATAATCTTTCTTTTTTAAGTAAGCATGACAATGATGGACTTTCTTAGTGTCCCTTTTGATGAAATTTCTAACTTCTGAATTTAAAAAATACCGTTTTTCGAGTGTTGAACTACTGAGAGCTAAAAAAAAATCAGGGACTCTCCTTTTGCCTAATTAAGTGGTTTGGTGATATTGCTGGAAAGGCTGTTGTGGGCACTCCTATAGATGCACTGTTGAATTCCTGTTTTGAGAGACCACTTGAAATTTTTCTTGCAGAATATCAGACAAATTTTTTTCAGGGTGTGTCATGTCTTGCTACTGCTTTTGGTTCTAACTGGGGAAAATAGGTTGCCTGGGAATTTTCTTTTTCTGCTTTTTGAAACCACAGGGCAACTGTTACAACTGTTTCAACTTCGATGTGTCAGGAAATGGAGGATCAAAACCATGACTCCCCATCTCTTATTCAAAGAGTAACAATTGCAGTGCTTTGCCTTCTTTGTCTCTTCTTGGTGGCTTTCCCTGTACTATGTTTGGCCAAAATCCAAAATAGGATTTTACTGGTGGACACTGAGTTTATAGTTGTGGTTTTTTAAGTCAGTTCAGGTGAACTGTAAGTGGTCCAATCTGTAATATTTTGTGAATGACTAAAAGATAATAATTGGGTTTATGTAGAGCACACGAAGGTGTAAGCGTACACATACACTCAGTATCATAGAATCATTTGGGTTGGAAGGGACCTTTAAAGGTCTAGTCCAGCCCTCCTGCAGCAAGCAGGGATATCTTCAGCTAGACCTGTGGAGATAGTATCTCCCAGTTAGATTTGTACTTCCATCTCAGTGAGTCCTTATAAAAAGCCAGAAGTACTTGAGCCTTGCTATGGTAATGGAATGATTTGCCTCTTTCTTCCTAGGAACAGTTCCAGGTGGAGAGCTGGCTTTTTTGTTAGGGTTGGGAGCAAGGGTTCTTTCCTTTTCCTTAAAAATGAGGTGGTAATCGTATGTGAGTAGGAGTGAGGAGATTTTGACAACATTGTGTGCATCACCTCCGAAAGATGCTGTAAGCAGGTTTGTCTAGTTTTAATACTTAAAAAAGATGCTTGGTGAATCTGTCTCTGTTTGGTCATGCTGATGGTCATTGAAGGAAGTGGTGAAATGTAGAGGGTTTATTCATGAGACTTGATGGAATCACTCATATCTTTTGGGATCAAATGAAGTGGTGAATAAAGCCATCTAAATGACATGGGTTTTCATAAAAGTTACTGCCTCAGTTCTAGGTCAGAATATGAAGGCTGTGCTGCCTAGTAGTGGATTGCAAGAGTCTATTCACACTATAGACTACTTCAGTATGATAAGGAAAACTAGGAGGATTTCTTCTGCCTGCAGCCCTGATCGACGTGAAGCGCGGAAAGAATTCCTTGGCCAGATGTTATAGCAGCAATTGCTGTGTAGATAAATTAAGAGGAAGTTGATGAGGTTGGTTTCTCCCTTAAATGTACAAATCCCACAGGAACAATGATTATATGAACCTCTTGAAATCACGTTGTTCCAAAACTGAAAATCCTTGCAGGGTTCCATGTGTTAAAGAAACATCACAGTAAAAACATCTGACTGACTTCCCGGCTTAAAAGAGGATGATTAGCTTTTGGATTTGTATGAATTGCAACTTAAGAACTCAACAAGTATCCTTATTTAAAAGGAAGTAAAACAACCATGTAATGTGCTGGTGTTTTGAATATTCTTTAAAGGTAGTTAGCAACTCAGAACTTCAGTGTTGATTCCAGCTGTGTCACAGCTGTTTGAAAGGGGAAAAGACTAGACTTCATGATTTTTTTTTAAAAAATGCACCATTACTGATTGAGTTGTCCTACTTCTTTGAGTCTAGTAAAAAGGTAAACTAGAAATAAGCATTTGTTTACAAAACTGTCAATAGCAGGAAGCAATTCCTAGAACAGTGTGGTAATAATTGTTTTCTGTTATTTTTCACTTAAAGAAATGATCTAGTAGTTGTGGTTTTTTTTCAAAACTCCCCGTTGGCCTTTGCCAGCTAAGTGAGCATACAGAATTTATAACCAATACAGGCACAGTAATCACTCAAAGTGATTAAGCCTGTATTGTAGTATCAAAGTGGAAAAGAATATAATGAGTGTGGAAGAAGGTTTACAGGATTGACCTACATCTTTCTTTGAATTTGGTCTTAATTAAAAAATTCAGGAGTAATTGGAGTTACATCATTGGGTGTATTGTAATTGCTCAGTTTTGGGAAATTCTCATAGTAGAGAGAAATGAGAATACCAGTCCTTTTGTCTTTTCAGTTGACCTGTTTGTTTAATCTGGGCTAAGATTTCAGACTACAGCAGGCTCTGCTTCTCGAATATATATATATTTTTTATTAGTTAGTTAATTAGTTTCTTAAAATCTCTTCCAGTGCCTCCTTTTCTTAATCTAAAAGGAAGGAGAAGTTAAAAGCTATGAGGACCTTCTTAAAAATACCTTTGCAATGTGTTTTAAAGTTATCTGTTTGTGTGTTGTGGTCATGTGATCCTTGCTTTACTACATTAATGTTGATATACACAGTGGAATACCCTGTTGTGTAGGTGTAAACATGTAATAGCATGTCTCTGAATATCTGACTGCTTCAGCAAGGAAAATGCCAAAAGCGCGGGTTTGAATTAACGTGAATTGCTGCCATGTCCTGACAGCAAATGCTTCTGATACTGCTGATTATTTCTGTGAAATTGGTAATGAATTTACATAGGCTTCAGAGTCTTTAGAAATACGTATAGTACAAATAACTTGTCTTGACTTCTCAAATCTTTAAAACACACAGGTATTTAACAATTAGCATATTTGAAACATGGCTTGAGTCTTTGAGTTACATTTCTCTTTTTGAGGAATTTGTGACAGTATTGTGTGTGATCATGTTCTTCTAATGCAGCAGTAGATTTTGGAGAGTTGTTGCCATAAAAAAGATAACACAAAAAACTATGGTAGTAAGGAAAGGGATTTGCTAGACTTTTCTTCTGAGCTGAACTTGGCATCTACTGCTTACTTTCATACCACAAATAGTTGATCTCCTAATTTTTGTAATAGAAATATTTTGTTTTCTGAAAGTATAGGAATATTAATTAATTTAATGTTCAGTATGTGGGTTTTCATTTCAGTCTGTTAAATTATGTTAGTATATTTAGTTTCTTTTACTCCTAGTGAATTCTGACTGTGCAGTCAAGTAAATAAAATGTGTCTTGATTTATGAGCATGAATAGAATATCTCTGGGATCTTCAGTATATTTAGTCTTCAAGCCATAAGCAAGCTAAGTAACTCTTTTCAGGTATGCTTAAATTTGGCTTCAAAACAGGAATCCATAATGGGATCCATCAGCATAAAATCACAGAAAATACCGTTTCCTTCAGATCAAACTTAAAAGGCCAAAAGAAACAGAGAAATAATTTTAAACTGCATATTTTACTTTCAACATTTTCTTCCAGCCCATTTGCTTACGTGGATCCCTTGCATTGTAACATGGCCTATTTGTACCTTGAACTACTCAAAGACTCCCTCAACGAGTATGCATATGCAGCAGAACTAGCTGGCTTGAACTATGATCTCCAAAATACCATCTATGGGATGTATGTAAGTACCCAAATCAAGGAACAGCTTAGAGCCTTAAAACTACTTCCACTCATCAACATTTTTATATTGATTTGATGGAAGGACTTTTAAATAAAAAATAAAGGCTGTTAGTCCTTTTGATCTTGGTTATTAACCATCCTTTCTTTGATTTGAATTTTAAGTTGAATTTTGTTAAAAGTCTTCAACAGTCTTTCAGTTCATAGTAAGCAAATTTTCTTCTTTATTTTTATACCATTCGTGAAATTAATTAATTGTAAGATTTCTTCCTCCATTTAAAAAGACAAACCAACCCTAATCCAAGCTTACATATTTATTGGTCAGATATCTACTAAAAATGTTCTGACTGATGGGGTAAAAGGCCCCCTTTTCATGCTATTAAACACTATACTTCATCTTTCCTGTTCAAGAACTACTGATCATGAGGCTGCATATACATACTCTTCAGTCATGTTTCTTCATCCATTACCTTGTCACTGCCTGAGGTATCAAAGCATTTCTTTTGTTTTTCTTTTTGTTAGTCGCTACATTTATGCTGATCCTCTCCATTGCAACATGACATACCTGTTTATCAGGTTATTGAAGGATGATTTAAAAGAGTATACATATGCAGCACGCCTCTCAGGTTTGGTCTATGGCATTGCATCAGGAATGAATGCAATACTTGTAAGTAAGAAAAAAACACAGGAGGAAATGAAACAGCTTGGGAGTTGTTGAGCTTGGAGAAAACATTTGACTTCTGCATTTCTAAATGAGATGGTTAATGTTTTTTTTCCTTGCATATATCTCATGAATTAAAGGCAGTGCAAGACTGTATTTTAATCAGTACTGAGTGACCTGTTAAAGATTGCAGTGTCTTGTGAACATGTGTGTAGTGCAGTTTGTTGCATTCTGGTTCACATTTTTACATGCTTGCATGATAATCTGGAAAGTACCATTGCTGGTTTCTGTATAAAAAGATTAACTTTTCCATTGAATGAATTCTCAACTTTATAGATTTTGTTATAATCCTCTAATTCTGCTGTAGTGAGCTGTGGAAATGGGTTGTGCATGTGTTCATTAGAATGCAATGCTGGATATTTATGGCTTATTCTTACGTTTTTATCACATGTTTTATAATCTGTTTTAGAGGGCTGACAATACTTGATAAATGTTTATTTCTTGCTCAGCTTCTCCTATGAGATTTATGATAGGAGATTTTAGTAGTCTCTCTTGAAGTTTTGTTAAAAGCTTTTATTAACCATCATTATATTCCAAAAAGTTTTGAAATTTCCTGCAGAAGTGTTATTTTCCAAAGCATTTTAGTAAAAGAATGCACTTTATTGTCTTTACATTTTCTGTATGAGAGAGTGCTGCAATTTCTCTTTTTGATCCAACACAAATCTAATTTCTTTGTTGCATTCACTTGACTTATTGCAAACATGGTTATCTATTCTCAGTTCCAAAGCTTGCTGGTGTTCCTATGATCAGGGTTAATTCTGTTTAAAAAAAACGTGTGTGCCTTTCTTCATTTTTAGCCACAGTTCTTTTAAATATTATTTCAGAACCTGTAATATTATTTTCTGTATTGTGAGAAGTTTTATAATTAATAAATGTAACTGTATTATATTGATGCTTTGAGCAAGGGCAGATACTACTCCGAAAAGTCACTCACGGTGATTGTTGAACACTGGGTTCCTGTGCTAATTTAGGATACCAGCTTTTGTCAGAAATCCATTTATAATAATGTTTTCTTCAAATTCATGGTTCAACTATGTTTCAGCAACTACAGAACAAAAAAATTCTTTCTATTGAAAAGCAGGACTTCATCTGATCATTGGTTTGTGTTCTAAAGTTTAGTTTTACTCTTTAAGTATTAAACTGCACAAATCCAATCAAATTTCCTGGTTGGAGATACCAAATTTTGAAGTTTTTCCCCACAAAACATGACCTTATAATGTCTTTTTTTGCAAGAGATTTTTTTCTGTAGCTTGATGAAATCATAGTAATTTTTAAGTTTCATGTTACTTTTTAATATGAGCAAGTTTATTTCATTTATACTTTCAAACCTATGTAAGATCAATATATCACTACAGCTGTAGAATCATTACCTTGATGTTTCAGCTCAGCACCATCCTTATAATGTGTGGTGCTGTTTATAGCACCCTTTTTTGTGTAGTACTGTTTACTTCCACTTAAATAATCTCTGATCAACAACACAGATATGAACCAAGGGTAAGAGTAAATTGGAGAGAGTAGTTTAGAAGGTTTGAATCTAGACTTCATTACTAAAGTGAGAAACCTAGGTTAAAACCATTTTACTACTCCCAAGACTCAACATTCTGATAATTAAAAATCTGTATTCTGAGTACAATTCACTTACACCAACAGGAAATAACATTAATTCTGTGCATTTATAGCTCCTGTGCAAATATGCAATATTGTATTTGTCAGTTAGTTAGTTTTGATGGCTAAAGGGATTTAATTTAAGAACGATTAAATGCTCAGTGACGGTGAATTTAGCGTAAGTATTGAAAAGTGTATTGTTCATTGAATTATACAAGACTTGGTATTTGTTTTATTTTATCTCCCACATTTAAAGCAACTTCTGCACTTTTTTCTTAGCTCTCTGTAAAAGGTTATAATGACAAGCAACATATCTTGCTCAAGAAGATCATTGAGAAAATGGCAACTTTTGAGATCGATGAAAAGCGATTTGAAATTATCAAGGAAGCGGTAAGCTGCATGAGAAATCCACATTTTAGAGTAATTGAAATTGAATGCATTGACTTGATAGGAAATCTGCAGGCTGACTGTCCATGGAAATAGAGAGTGAAATTCTGTGTTAGTGGCATTTCAGATGCTTCTTTCTTTTTTATTGCTGTGAGTTCCTTGGAGTTGTGTATATAACATTCTTTGGTTAAAAATAACTGGTCCTGGAATCTTTTTTTTAATCAGTCTGTCTTATGATGTATCAAGGGATCACAGCTTGCTTTGGTAGGAGTAGAAATCTAAGTTGGAGAGTAGAGGGGCAAATCTTAACTTTATATCCTGTTTTGCAATTTGGAAAAGCTTCAGTAGGACCTAGCCATAAAAGAAGTGGGAAATGGATGAAGGGGGAAAAGAAGTGTTGAAAAAGTTTGCAACATTTCTTCTCACCTGATTTGTCTTGGCTCCTGGGCCAAGATCCTTTGGTGCAAAGGTAATGACCTGGTTTAGTACATGCTGATTTCTAGAAGTTACATCAGATGGGGAAGTTTTTCTCCCCCCGTCTACAGCAGACAGATAAGGGAGATACCAACTTCTGGCATCTATTTGGAGCAGACAGAAGAATACATCGTCAGCAACCTGAGGCTCACTGTTGGTTGCTCGTGCCCTGAAATGAATTCTTTTTTCCTACACTGGGAATGCTTCCAGCTTGCCAAAACTATTTAGTTTGCACTTTCCAGTTTCTCTGGTAGAGGAAAAAAGGTTTTGCTTATTTTGTAAAAGTGCAGCTGGACTAGAAAGGAGGTTTTTTTGCGTAAGCTCTCTGGTTCTTCTCTCAGACCTCCTTTATGCATGCAAAGAATTTTCCAGATATTCCAGTTTTTGTCTAACCAAATCAGCCAAAGGAGGCAACAGGGAGAAAAATACTTTTTGTATTAGCAGTATTCCCCCACCTCTGATCAGTCATCACAGAATGGCTATTTCCCGTGTAGAGCAATCCTTGCTTAACTGCAGTCATTTAATTTCTAGACATCAGTTTTATGGACAAGTTTGATTTCATGCTCATTTCAACCATCTTAATGGTTTCTGCTTAATCCAAAAACTCAGAATCCCATGTTACTACTAAGATCATTTAACACAATTTTTTAACAGTTCTAACAAGCAAGAGAATGTTCTCAGTATCTGAATTGTATCTTTTTGATACAAAGTTGAGAGTACATTAATATTTTATGTTTAAGCCTCTATTTCTAAATTTCTAATTTGAACTTAATTATTTTGGTTTAGTACATGAGATCCCTTAACAACTTCAGGGCTGAACAGCCTCACCAGCATGCAATGTATTATCTCCGACTCCTGATGACAGAAGTTGCTTGGACCAAAGATGAATTAAAAGAAGCTCTAGATGGTAATGTTCTGCCACTTTATAATTTCCTTTCTTATGTTACTTAACTATTGAGGGTATCTATTTTGAACTGTGCTCACTACTCATAAGTCCCTGCAGTGCCAGGCCTGATGCTGGTCTTGCTGCACTTGTCCTCCAGTTTCAAGAAAGTAGAGTAGTTCATAGAAAGGCCTGAAATGGCAAAACTTGCAGGTAGGAGTTCAGGCAAAACTTGAACAACTTTGTGGGCATAAACCTGGATATGGTGTGAATCCGGTACTTAATAAACATTGGTAAAATCATTTGGCTCTAGTTGACATCTTCCAGGCACATTGGAGTGTATGTGCATTGTACTTCCCAATGTGCAAACCATTTTATTTTTTCTATTTTCAGGGAATTCTAGCTTATGTTTCTGTAGATAATGAAGAACTGTATCTAATAAAGAAAAAAAATGTAATTTCTGTAGATAATGACAACAATAATAAAGAACATTGTGGCTCTTAACAAAGAGTAGGCACCCCAATATATTTGAAGGAAGAAGAAATTTCAAATTAAGAGATTTAGTTGATTTTTAAAGTCCAGATGGAGTGGGGTTCTGAGCAACCAGCCTAGTGGAAGGTGTTCCTGCCCATAGGAGGGGTGTTGGAACTACATGATCTTTAAGGTTCCTTTAAACTCAAACCATTCTTTGGTGATTCTATGTTTGTAGTAACAGCTGAAGAACTTCCCCTACCTGTATTTTACTGTGTTGTAATAAAAGGCGGTTACTGGGACAGTTTAGAAAATGTCTTATAATGTCTTCTTGGAATACACCAAGACATTCTTTACAAGAAGAATACCTGGTTTTTGTGTTTATTTGGGGGGTGTGATTTATAACACATATCCATGAACACCCCATCCATTCAACGATCCTTTGTCTTATTCCGTTGATTCTATATGTTAAACTATAGTTAGCAATATGTATGAAAACTGCTTTGCAATGACAAGCTGGATAGAACATGTGTGTATGTGTTGTGCGTATGTCCTCTAGGCTCCATTGCCAAAATATTTTTGTATATCGTTTGTTGCAAAGTTAATATCAAAACACTGTATTTGAGTTGAGGTTCATTTTTTAGTCTGGATGGTAAATGCACAGTGTTTCTTGAGCATTATAAACTACATGCTGCTTGTTTAGTTAATAACTAAGGCTTTTCCTTGGAACACCACCTGCATGATTGCAACTGTTTTCTCTGGAAATGAATGTTTGTTCAGCATGATTGGAAAGGCAGCTTTTCTTTTTTTTTTTTTAATCTGGGACAAGATAGCATGTGAATTCTAAATGAAATAAACTATATGATGAGTGCTGCTATTTAGACCTGGAAGCATTTCAATGTTGCATTTTTAAGCAGAGATTCACATTTTCATAATGACAAATTTCTCCTCCTCTGAGAAATACACTGTTATCTAATGATGACTTAGGCTTAGATCCTTCAAAATTTAAAAATGCTTGTGAGTAATTTAGCTGTCTAAATATCTGTTGTAGATGTCACCCTTCCCCGTCTCAAGGCCTTCATAGCACAGCTGTTGTCACGGTTACACATTGAAGCTCTTCTCCATGGCAATATAACAAAACAGGTTGGTGTGATATTTTCTTAATAAAACAATTTTTATTTTAAAAGCAGCATAAAAATGGAACACTAGTTTAATCTTTGCAGATCTTGAAGTAGTTTTGCCAAATGTGATTTCATAATTTAACTTCGTACTTTTTTGTCTTTATGGGAGTATGAGTGTAATTTTTTCCACTTTAGATTTATTAGGCTAAGTGCTGCCTCTATATTGCTCTTGGAAATTTAATAAAAACAACTTAAGATCTAAGTATTTGAAAGGCTGTATTGCATGTCATTAACTGTGATAAAGCTGCAAAAGGAATTATGTGCTACAGATCTTGCCTTTTTCTATTTAAAACTTTCAGAATAACTATCAAAGATTTAAGAATCCAGTATCCTTCCAAATTAAGTCATTTGCACATAGCTAACCAGGAATGGTGGGCCATAAAAAAGCAAAGTGTCAGCTCTCATTTAGGGGAGTAAAACTCAGAAGACATTTGTTTTGTCTTCCATTAAAATAGTAACAGTTTGTATTTGCATATGAAGTCTTAAGAAATACTTGAATATATGTACCAATACAAAACCTAGTACTTTTCTTGTATGTTTTTGCATTTTTTTTTTTTCATAAGGCTTGTTTGCAGTGTTTTGTGTTAGAACAGCTCTGGTATAGTTTACTAGCAGGAGATGTTATAAACACTGCTAGTAACTGCTGAATACATGGAGAAGAAAGTTAACTAGTAAAGAAGGGAAAAATAGCATATGAAGGACCTAACAGCATGGACAGACAAGTTTTTCTTTTTCAAGAATGTCTCTAAAGTACTTGTTTAAAATTTTAGAGAGTATTCTTCTTGCGGAGAAATTTAAGAATAGTCTCTTTTTCCTTCATTTCTTACTTGTTTGTATATGAAAGTCAGTTCCTTCTGGAAATAGAACTGAATGCCCAGATATTTTAAATTTCTGTGATGATGTACTTATGTCAGAGAAGTGTATTCTTTACTTGACAGAATGGATGGCTATTGAAAGTCCTAAAGCTAAAGAACTGGGAAGGATGTCCTGGCACACCCATAGTTGTGTAATGTTTAGAAATTATCTACAAACCTCCCTGAATAAATCCAAGTAGGAGAAGTTGTCTGTCCTTGAGTACCCATGATGTGATAATCACTGACAAAGCTCAGCAATTTTAACATGGACCTAAGAATTTTTTCAAACTAAAATTAAGTCAAAATTTACATAGTCTTATGACTCCTTTCAATAATGAAAAAAATTTCAGTGAATCTGGACTTGAAAAATTAATTTGTCTAGCTGCTTAAAATACCCAATTTTTTCTTAAATTTCATTCTGATACTTGTGTTTTATAAAAATTTCTTTTATTTATTTGCTGCAAGTGAATGAATAGTAAAGTAATCCTGTCCAGAACATCTGTCTGAGTAGTCTTGTCAATCTTTAATATGGTGACTTGATGGAAAAAATACATAGTATTTTTCTCTAACTTTTTAAACTGTTGTTTTTAGACCTTGATCTTTTTGTCTTTGATACTGCCATGGGGGTTTCAGAGGTGTTGGTAGGGTGTATGTTTATTAAGTTTTCAAACATTTTGCATGTTTTTGATAAAATCACTTGTGTTGTGAGTTTATGGCAATTCATGGTGAGAGAGTTTAGCTTTCAGCCGAAACTATTTTGTAGCAAGTTCCTGTAATTTCCATTGTGCAGGCTACAAGAACACACAACCCTTAAAAGGTGAAGCTATTGAAGTTAAATCCTTGAATGAAACTAATGACTTTTAATTTTTTCTCACTACTTATTTTTTTAATTATTGCTGTCATCCATCAAATAAATGAAAGTATTTGAGCAATGAGTCTTAACACCAACATGTCAATGAGATGCATCCTTGACCTTAACCGTTTGATTTCTTAAAATTTCATCTACTGAAATGCCATTTGCGTTGCAAACATACATTTTAGGTATCTCATTTTCCAACTTAGAAAGATGAGCACATCAGGTGGTGGAGGGAAAGTGAAAAAAAAACCCATTGAACTTTAATTTCATATGCATTGGGCAGAAGTAGGAGTAGTTAAACATGTAGACAATTTAACATAAAGAAGACACACAAAAAAACCTCTTGCCCACCACATGCCCACATTCTCTCATCTACTTAACTTTTACTGTATTTGTATTGAATTACAGTAGCCCTTCTTTCTATTGCTGATTTTTTTTTTTTAATTTTCCTCTCACAGCACCATCAATAATTGGAAATTCTTATCCTGCTGTTAAATACAGAATAACTAATGATCATTACAATTCCTCTGATGTTTTCTTTTCCAGGCTGCATTAGGAATTATGCAGATGGTTGAGGACACTCTCATTGAGCATGCTCATACAAAGCCACTCCTTCCCAGTCAGCTAGTGAGATACAGAGAAGTGCAACTTCCTGACAGTAAGTTAAATTATTTACTTACGATATTTAAGGCACATTAAATTGAGATTCTCCTCGCTAACAACGTTTTAAAATGGGTATTACTGTGTTGGTAGGAGTGCGTTTTGAAACTGACTTCAAGTTATTCTAAATTTAAAATTCAGAAATACAGTTACGGTGTGGTTTTACTAATAAAATTACATACTAATAGATGATCTTTCTAGGATACTTGACAGTTAATTTGATTTTTAATTTCTGTATGTAAATTGGACTTCTTGGGATGACTTGGATGATCTTTTAGGTGACTGCCAACCTGAACCCCTTCTGTAATCATATGGTCCTGCAATTTAGTTCTAAGTCACTTGTTATAATTTATTGAAATAAGAGCCCTGTCCCACTCTCTGCTACACATAGTAGCATTTGAATATATACATTTGAATAAGCACCATTCTTTGGGCATTTCTGAGTATTAATTAACTATTAAGTTAACAATTGTACACAATGACTCTTTGGAAAACCTAAAAGCTCTTCGGCAAATAACTTGTTTTTTCTTACACAAATTCTGTTGGTCTTGTAGTGCCTGTATGCTTTAAACTTTGATGGTGAAAAAAGTGTTATTTATAAGAAAGGAGGTTCAAGGTATTGCTGGGAGTGATGACATATGTAGCTATGCAGACAAGATGCATTACCCATAGCTGATCGTCTGTGGAAGCTACTATGCACAAAATAAGTTGTTGGTATTAAATGCTGAATTATTTTTATGTTCGTAATGGCTTCTGGCAGATTGTCTTTGGAAACAGTTTACACAGTAGAGGCAATGCAGAATTCCACTGCAGTTCCAAAAATATGTGCTTGAAGAGAAGCAGCCAGTTTCAATTTACTTGTTGGTATTTCCAAGCAACAACATTTTGATGTTAAAATAATACATTCTCTTTTTGTCTCATAAGGTATGGTCTTAGTGGAAATTCTGCTTTAACAGTCCTAAACCACTTACTATAATTCCATTCCACAAATGTTAGACCATTATCTTTTTAACTGTGGACAATAAGAATGTATGCTTTCATGAACTTCAATGTTTTAACTTTGTCTTTCAGGAGGCTGGTTTGTATATCAACAGAGAAATGAAGTTCATAACAACTGTGGCATTGAAATATATTACCAGACAGACATGCAGAGCACTTCTGAGAATATGTTTTTGGAGCTCTTTTGCCAGATTATCTCGGAGCCGTGCTTCAACACTCTGCGCACCAAGGAGCAGTTAGGTGAGTTCTCGGGAGCGGTTGTGTCTGTGTACACAGGAGCTTTCAGAGTCACGCGCTCACACAAGACCTGAGGAGGTGTTCTCTCCCTGCTCAGTGAGTGCCGTTTAAAGGGCACTTGGTGAATGTAAATCATCTTAACTGCTGATGACTCAAAGAATTTCTACTGTGCACGAAGTCTAAAATAAGAACAAGCATGCATGATTTTTAAGATGTCTGAAATATCTGAAATCAACTCCATTTAAAAGAAGTGCGATCACTGTACAGAAGAAGAAGTTGGCAATCAAAATGTTCAAATCATCCAAAAACTCAGGATGGCTTAGTTAGTTTTCACTTAAAATGTCAGCTGTGGCCAGATGACTTCCAAAATAAACACTGGTGATCAAAGTCCATGGCTTACCTTTGAACAGGAAAATAACAGATTAATGAGATTAAATTAGAAGCTTTTAAAAAGTTTAAAGTGTGATGAACTCTGCATTCTATTCAAAGAACAAAATTAGGAAATCCTGGAATTAGAAATCTTATAATGGAAAACTTGTGGATGATAGATGGGGCATTGGAAATAGAGACACAGCTAAATGCTACATCTTTCCTTAAAAAAATAAAAATAAAATAAAAAACAGAGAAAAAGCAGGGATATTATAGATCAGTCAAATTTATTCCATATTTTCCTGGAATTAGAATTAAATTTCAAGCTAGTTCTAAATTCATAGAAGGTAACTGAGAGACTATTACTGAAGTACCTAGGTGGGAGTGCTACACATTTGGGTACAGTACTTTGGAAGGTTGTGACTGGAGAATAGTGTTCTACAGAGCTCTACTTTGATCCAGTGTTACATGGTATATTCATCAAAATTCTGGATGATAGAAGAGTGAGGATACTCACTGAATCTTTAGATAATACTAATTCGGGAGAGGCTGCAAGTGTGTGGGAAGATAGAGTTAGAATTTAAAATTAGTTTGACATTTTGGAAACATGACTTGAATGAAGATAAGATGCAATTTGTTAGGAACAGTTTGGCAGGAACAACCAATGGCACAGACACAAACTAGGAAGCAACTGGCTAGGTAGCAATTTTGTAGAAAACTCTGCAGGGTACAGTGGATCAGAAGTAGGGCATAAATCAGCAGTGTCATGCTGCTGTGTAAAATGCTGGAATATATAAATGGAAGTGTTAAAGATGCACTCACAATAATACTCCTAAATTGTTCAGATAAAAACTTTGAAATACTGTAACCAGTTTTGACATCAGGAAACGATAAGAAAACTATAAAACAACATTTAAAATACTGAAATGTTTGTTATTAAAAGGGTGGAGGAAGACTGAAGAAAGGATTAGTTGTTCAGATTAGCAAATCCTGCAACAAAAAGGAAGGGAATAATTCTTTTTATCTAATTGAGAAGATGAGAAGTAGTTGTCTTACATTGCAGCAAATAGAATCCAGATCAGATGTTGTGAGAAAAATAGTAAGTTTCTAATATTGAGTCTAATGAAGCACTGGAGTATTGGCTTTGTTTCAGGTAATCTGATCCTGATGACAGAATTGCTTTTGTTTTGTCTTTGTTTGCTATTTTTTGTTTTGTGAGGTCTGCCTCATCTCCTCCTTGTCCCTCCCCTGAACTGATAGTGACCTCAGTGAAATAAAGATGTTCCAAAAAAAAATAAAAAATACAGTGGCACATTCTGAAAATGTGGATTCTTTTGTTTATAATACGGAATTAAGTTAGCATAGCATTGCATTCTTGTCAGACATGTCACATTTGGCAAATTCAATGCTACGACAAGGGATTTCTTTTAATTTGTGGCTGTTCTTGTTTTGCCAAGGTTACATTGTGTTCAGTGGCCCACGGCGGGCAAATGGCATCCAAGGACTGCGATTTATTATCCAATCTGAAAAGCCGCCACACTATTTAGAGAGCAGAGTTGAAGCCTTCTTAAAAACTATGGAGAAATGCATAGAAGACATGACAGAAGAGGCCTTCCAAAAACACATCCAAGCTTTAGCAATTCGTCGTCTAGACAAACCAAAGAAGCTGTCTGCAGAATGTGCTAAGTACTGGGGAGAAATCATTTCCCAGCAGTATAACTTTGACAGAGGTAAGACAAATGGTAATTCCTTTAAAACAGAATGCTCTACTTTGGCTACATTTGTGACTGTTGAGTGTTGTGCTCATTTGGGAACAACTGAAAATTTAACATAGCCTATACATAATTTACTCTATTTCCCTGAGATGCATTCAAATACACAGTGACATTCCTGACAGTACACACATTCATATGAACCCTATTTCTCTTCCCATTGTGCAGTTGTTTTGGGGGAGTGCTGGCAGAGGCAACAGCAGGTATCTTAACTAAAATGCAATCTGCCTCAGTTTAGAGTGGATTTGAAGAAACTAATTTTTTTTTGTTTTTCCATCTATGATGCTCTGAAGGTTATAGGTTTGTAGACCAAATGAGATCCAGCTTCTACTGTTATTACTGAAAATGGACTGACAGTTATTTACTGTGTGGTCCTACATAATATTAAGTTGTATTTTTTAAATACTTTTTAAATGTATTTTAATTTATTTTTTTAAATACTGAGATATATTAGTAATAGTTAGATACATTATCAATACATTAGTTAGATACATTACTAAAACAGTTTCTAACATTTAAAAAAAAATCAGTTTAGGTACAGATCAGCTTTTCCTGACATTTTCATGTCTCAGCTCTTATTCACAGCTGTAATTTTCTGTCGTCAAGCACAATATGCTTCCTCCATAAAACTCACTCTGTATTCTGTGACATCTCTTCTGCTTTATGTGCACCACGCTGGCTTTCCATGATAGCAAATAGAGTCTCTTTGCTTCACAGTGAGTCACTGAGCTGTTTAATAATGAAGAGTTTTGACCTGTCATCTAGCTTGGTCTAGAGACAATGAGAGCTACGGACAAGGTTTCATGCCTGAGTACAAGGGGTGTGGAAACTTATCCCTTCAAATACTCTTTTTGTGTCTGATGAAATAGTCTGATTTTTCTCTGCCTTAAGTGTTTCTGTTCTTACCATACTTGGATCAATATTATCTCTCTGGAATTTCTTACTGCTAAGTGTAGCCATATTTTTAATATCTAAATCCCACTTACTATTTCCCTTGACTTATATCTTTAATTTCCCTCTACCCTCCAGTAATTTTATATCATTAATGATTATAATGTGACTAGAATTGTCAAAATCAGAAAATCATATTCCAGCCTTAAGAAGTAGAAGGATTTTTTAATGTTTTTACATTTTTATTATTACTACTTTTACTGTTTTCTCCCAGATCTTACCTAGTTTTCCAAACTATTGTTGATTTTTTTATTTCCTCCATACGGAATTTCATATTACTTACAGCCTGCCTTACAGACTTGTAAGCTGCCTGTTGTCTTGCACATGTATCTTCCTTGATCTTCTTGCTAATCCTAAGAAAAGCAAGCACGCCTACAACAAAAAACTTCTCTGCTTAAGCAGCAATGATATTAGGTGATTAGTCCATGACAATTTAATTTATATGAAGGAATGTAGCAACTGTGACACATTGTCCCCAGATATCTTAAAGGTGATTACTTCTTAAGGGGTATGATGTGGGCACCGTTCCTTAACATTTCTTTTAAAGTACATCCTACCCTCCTGTTCCTAACTGTGAATAAAAGCCATCTATAACCACTCTGCATTAGATATATGTAACTGATTTGAAGATAATATACAAGAGCAGGCATATCTATTTTAGCTACTGAATATCCTACAGTGCAATCAGTATTCTTCAAACATACATTTTTAGTAAGTCCAGTCAAATAGACGTATTGAAATACAATTTTCTGCCAAGGTTCTACTGACACTTTTAGTGAAGCAAGTATTAACTTGAAAGATAACAATGCAAAGCTTATCATTTGCAGTCAATTACAGCATCTGAATTTGAAAGAAATATACTTTGAATAAGCAATGGGCTAATAACCAGCTGTGATCTGCAGACTTGCTGTAATTTGTACTATTGTTGTGCAGATAACATTGAAGTGGCTTATCTAAAGACCCTGACCAAGGATGACATCATACAGTTCTACAAGGTAAGTCAGTCATGTAGCGAAAACGTTGCTGGGAACGAGATGTAGGTACAACTCAATCTTATTTGTGCAAGCTATGAAGGGATATACTGACACCTGTTTTACGGAGATGATAAAATTGATGCAGATATCTTTAACTTCCTGAATATTACTTAGTTTAATAGCAACAGTAAAAATTGTACAGAATGATCGGGTTTTGTTGTGGTTTTTCTTTCTTTCTTGCCAGCTCTTACTCTTCTTATTTCATTTATCCTTTCTTTATGGATATAAAATGTGCTGCTCTATGACCAAGCCTGGCCAAAATGGCACATTTATTCTCTTATCTTTTTCTTCAACCAATCAGCAATTCAGCTTATTTTATGGGCAAGAATTGTGAATTAAACAGATATTTTTAAATCTTTGTTCACTGTAAATCAGTGGGTTTATTTCTTCCTCTAATAGTTAGGCAGAGCAAAGGAACAGCATAATGATGCCGTAATTGTACATTTTAACTCAGATGGATATCTGATATAAATGACTGAAATGTATCCCTATCCTGTCCATGTCACCCCACACCAGAATAAAAAAAATGGAGCATTATTCTTTCTGTTTTGTAATGTATAATAGATGATGGTATTTTACTATATTGCAAAGTGCTCATGGAGTTTTATTACTTATGGAGCAGCTGGTAGCTCAGGGAGTTCTTTGGAAAATAAGTTAAACTTATTGTCTTCAGAATTTATTATTGGATGGAAAAATTTCTGCCCATGAAGAGGCATGGGCCTGTGTGTGTCTGTGTTCTTTTTTTCTCTCTTGGGCAGAGAGGATTGTTTACTTTTAATTTTTTTTATTAGTATGATAGCATGGGTGAAGATATGCAGCAAATGGAGAGTTAGTAAATGGAATTTTAGTACCTGTTTAATAAATGATAACTTGAACGAGTATGCATATTCTGGGTTTGTAGGAATCTATACTCTTTTGCTTACACCAGTGCTCAATACATGATTGTCCAGCATTCCAGAGCAGAAATTACAGGCCAGATTGGTGAGCTAGTCCAGCTGAATTTAATGATTGTATTCAGGGTGATGTGCTTCCAGAAGGCGGCTAGGGATTGAAAAATCTGCAGAGATTTAAGGGTGCATTCCTGATACTATTATAGTTAATGGATGAATTTCTGTCACTTACAGTTTTTCTGAGTTCCAAGAAGCACATTAATTGCTTGATTGTAAAATAATTCAAGAGGACTGTATGGATTACTTCTACTAATATTTTAATGCACATCCCAAAATTCGTCCCTCATATTAAGGCTTAAATTAAAATCTAAATGCTCTCATTCTTTTTATCATGTTATAATGTCTAAGCAATACTTCCTACACCTGAAGGACTTGATGTTTTTTACTATAGGTGCTGTTGGCAATAGATGCTCCCAGAAGACACAAGGTATCAGTACATGTCCTTGCAAGGGAAATGGATTCCTGTAAGTATTGTGCTGAATACGGTATTTAATCAATTCCTGTTCCAGCAAGTCATAGTTACAGATAGCCATGTTATGTCATACAAATGCACTGTAAGACAAACTCAGCTTTGTAGATGATACACCTTTCAGAGGGAAAAGGTGGGTTTTTTTCTAGGTTTACTTCAGGTGGGTGCTTCAAATTTTTTGTTGATTTTTTTAGACAAGTTTTTTAGCCATTCGTAAGTAGATTGATAATAAAACAATATATTCTAAAATAGCACTTCTGTTTGCAATAAGATGTTTTAAAACAAACATAAAACTTTGTAATAGTCCTACAGGAGAAAAAACCCCAGCCAACGCAAAATTAGAATTTGCAGTTATCAATTCAGTGTGGGGTTTTTTTTGCCTGACAAGCAATGAATGTCCAGAATAGTATTCAAGCACCCTTAAAGGGGAAAACAAACCCTCAAACTAAAACCAAAACCTCTGGGAATGTCAAACATTTTATTTAAACTTAAGAAGGTCAACTTCTATTTAGATTTTATTTTGAAGTAACACAGATCAGTTGTGCATTCTAAACTGTACTGTTCATTTTAGAATTCAAGAAGGAAAAGGCTAGAAGTGTTTCTGGTTAACATGAATAAACTGAGAGGAAAAGCTTCTAAGTTTTTATTTGCAAATCTTTCACCATTTTATACTGGACTTAAATTCCAACACAGATTTGTTTGCAAAATCAAAAATATTACAGGTGTGTCTGTAGTACAGAGAGAAACAGATACTCTGTGCCTGTCATGAAACTCCCTTCTGCCTCAGAAGGATTGATTTTTATGGTAGTGTAGAAATCGTAGCTCTGCGCCTGAGTAAGGAGGATTTGCTTCAAAGCACCTTTCCAGTTTTCATGACTAGTAATTGCTAAATAGAAACAGTTCTAAAACTTTTCCTGTCTAGAAAAAACTTTTTAAAGTGTAGTAACTGTATTGCCAGATTGGTTATTATTTGCTTGGAGTGGTATATTCCCAAGACAAGGGTGAGCTTGTGAGACAACCTAACAACTGGTTACTCTTACAGAAATTATAACAAGTTATTCTCCCCAGTCCTCAGTCTTTTAATCTGGCATTTGGCCTCTCTTATGCCTTGAAAGAAATTGAGATTAGAAATACAAAAAGAAGCTTTGGGGTAATTGGGGTAGGACATGCATGGAGACAGGCAGGGAATACTTGGGGTAGCTGTCCAGATTTTTGGTACCTGGAATAACCTCTACACTTCCATAGGCATGTCCTAATCAAATGATGTGCTGCTCTTGCATTGCTCTTGTATGTACCACTGACATTTGCTACTGTTCTCATAATTTGTACTGAGAAACAGCTTTAAGTATTCATTGATCAATAGATTAGCAATTTTTATTTCTGCATTCTCTTCATGTGTAAGTAAAATGAATAAAAGCCACTGCCTCAGCTCATGCTTTCAAATAAAATAATATATTAATATCTGTATTTCTAGAGACAGTCATAGAGTATAAAAGCAAAATGTTTAGAAAACCTTATTTAGTAATGCTTTAAAACTAAAAACCTGTGCTTTATTAAGATACCTGTCTTATCAGAGAAAAAAGTTAATTATGTAAAAGATACTCCTTAAATTATGGTCCCAAATTAATTTTGCGGATGTTAAATAGGTCCTGTTGTTGGAGAATTTCCATGCCAAAATGATGTGAACCTGGCACCAGCACCGCCACTACCACAGGTAAAACAAAAAACATACAAAAAAATCCTAGTCTGCATTCTTAAGCTAGAGGTTTAGTATCATTAAATACAAGTTTATAGGGAGAAACAAACTTCTTAAAATTCCTGCTGTCATGGGGCTGATGTTTTAGCTCTTTTCTACGTGCATTTTTGTCCTCATTAACAACAGGGATTTTTTGGGATTTTTCTTTCCATCAGTTTGTCCAGTTACCTCTGTTCCTTTCAGTCCCCTGAAATGAAAGCTAATAGTAATAGTAAACTGCACTGAATATCTGCACTATGGAGTAAATATGGATGATTATTGTCTGAAAATACTGATTGCCTGTGATCAGATACATCAGGTGTCAAGAGAGAGATGCCTATACATCAAATTTATCATCTTTGTTTAAAAAAGCCCAGACAACCCACCCACCCCAAAGCCACAGCAAAACCAACCATTCGGTCATTTTAAAGCCTAAAATATTAATGCATATTCCTGTCAATGTGTAACTTGTGGAGGAAACAATTTGATAAATTCTGTTCATACAAGTATTACATATTTCACTGTGGTTCAGTAAGACAGCACTGGGCCCTTTGTGGACCTTCAGTGAATTTTCTTGAAGGATGGCAGTGTTTGTCGCAACAGGTGATTAACTTTCACAGTGTGGTTCTTCTAATTGCCATGGGTAGAAATTTCTGTATTAATGGTATCACAACATATTAGCCATTATGACTGAAATATTAGAAAGTTACTTTGTTATCTTACTCTGATATTCAAAGGACAGGTGGGGTACTCTGAAGTAGAACTTGGAAAAGAAAAGATCAGCTCTGCATTTATTGGACATCCTGACATTATTAGCAATGCAGTCACTGCGTTGTAGCTGTTGTTTAAAATTATGTAAATATGAAACAGGTTATTTAATAAGAAATTATACTGTATTTTGGAGGTTCCTATAATAATGAAGTACAAATCACTGATATTGTAGTAAAGAGCAAGAAAGGTGTGTTTATAGGTAGCTGTAGCAACAGTTAAAATGAAAAGCAAGGAACTGGTCACTTTCCTGACTGAAGATACTGAGCAGACTTTTTCTTGCATGCACTTCTTTGCAGCCAAGTGTGATTGAAAATATGACAGAATTCAAGCGCAGTCTGCCGCTCTTCCCACTGGTGAAACCACATATCAATTTCATGGCTGCAAAACTGTGAAGAAGCCCAATGGATGAAGAAATGCAAATGATCAGTAGTGACATGGTATCAGGGGACTTCATGATGAACAAAATTATTACAGATCATTGGGATAAATGGTTCTGTTCATTAGGAAAGTCCCAAATTCCTTCTTGGTTCATTTGACATTAGCTGTGTGTTAGGGATAGAGAGTATATAAAAATCAGTTGTGGTCACATGTCATTTATATTACAGGCAACCTCTTAAAAACCAAAATCAACTGAAACAATAATAATAGAAAACTTGTAGATGCAGTATATTTTTAAAATAACATATCCCTTCAGATTTTCATTTTGATGAAATAACCCTCCAGAGCAAACAATGTTGCTTGAAATGTGCTTGTTACTCCTGAAAAACACCGTTGAGTATCCCAATAATTATCTTATTGGGAGTTGGAGGGGGTGAGATAAGTAAGTCCTTTTTGGGATGGGGTGAACAATTTTTCTTAAAAATAGAGACTTTCACATTTTTTTGAAGTGACGTCTTGAATGATACTTTTTTAATTGATCCTTAGTGCAACCAACATATTTTCTATTTAAGTTTTATGAAGACCAGTGTGGGGGAAAAAAAAAAGAAATTTGACAACATAGTAATAGGTGAGAGAATTGTCTTAATGAGAATAATTGAAGATAAGGGCATGGTTTTAATCTTTCTATACAAATTTGGGGACATTTTATATTAAAACTAGTAAAATGCTGGAAACACTTTATTAGCGCGTCTTATTTTTGTTACCAGAAGCGTTGTCCCAGTCTCTTGATACTGTCAACATCATCCTGTTCAGTTTTTCAGCATTACTGTTTCCATTTGGTATATGAAATACTTTTATTTGGTGTTATTCCTTGTTTTCAGTTGCTTATGTTCTGATGGAGAATTCAGTCTGTTTGGCCTCATCTGTTATGTTAGGTCTCAGTCCAGCAAAGCACTCACTAGTGCAAATAACTTCAAACACCCACTGATTCTTTACTCAAGAATGGGTGCATGTCAGGTTGGGCTCTAATGAGTCAGATCCATCGTTATTCTGATACATGTGTGGGTCCTTCTTGTCCTTCAGGAAGGTGCTTGGAACACTCCAGTGCTGGGGTGGCAGTGCTACAGCACAGCCTGTGCTTCAGGTTACATCACAAAAGGTTTGCTCCTAGTTCTTAGAAGAAGGATGTGCAGAACTCAGAAAGATCAAGAACTATGCTGAAATAATGTTTATATATATATATAGATATACCATAATGTAGTAAAATGGTAAAACAATATATGGTGTCTTCACCAACTTATACTGACTTCTGCAGAATGGTCTTGTGCTTGGGACAGCACCCAAATAGGAAAAGGCAAGGAGCATTAAGTTCTCCTACCTCTGTAATACCTAAAAGAGATGGTACTTCCTCAGACAGGAGAGAGTATTGAAAGCGCTCAAGATACAAACTCTGCTCCTCAGAGGTGTTAGTGAGAATTTGCTTCACACTAGAAGAGCCTGAAAGTAACACCCTGATGTGGCAGGTACGTGTGTCAAACACCAGAATCCCGGTACAGTCAGTAGGGCTGTTCTGGGATTCCATTAATGTTGGTTCTTACATTGGCTCTGAGGCCTAATTAAATGAATGCTTGACAGGGCAAGGGCTTTAAGTTGGATTTATTTGAGAGTCTCTTCTAACTGAATAAATATGGTGCATTTAAAAGTTGTTTTAAAGGTTAACAGTACATGTTTCAATAAATTTTTAATAAATTTTATGAGAGTTTGTAACCTGTTGCCAAGAAGGCCACTAGCATTTTTTTAGCCTGATGTGGAGAAAAAGAATTAAATACAGTCTAAGCAAAACCAGTCAAGATGTCTCTGTTCACATTTTTCATGGATCCTTCATATGAGGCTTTTTGCCCTCATGCATTTCACTTTTGTTTATAGTTTTCCTTTAGTAAAAGTATTTGTATTATATATATAAAAGTTTTGACAACATATTATAAAAATATATATTTTGGGATTTAGTATTTAAACATACCACTCTTACGGTGAATACAATGAAATGGCTCCTATTGTGTGTAAAAATAAATATATATATATATTCATGGAAGTACTATCAACTCTAATTTTAACAGATTATATAAATAAATTGGAATAGCAGTGTATCTAACACAAGCTCACAAATCATGTTTTCCAGAGCAAAAAATACGTAACTTCAAAGTTCTGTGACTGGATGTTCATGTGGAAACCCATGTAGTTTTTCAACAACTCTTAATTGCTTTTAAGTGTTCTCCAGCATTTTACAGTTTCTGAGTTTGATATAGCAGTAAATTTTGATAAACTCAGGCATACTAATGGGTTCATTTTAATGGATCCAAAGCTGCAGTGTCTACAAGCAATAAAGAACTACCTAGAGTACACTGTAATTCAATTTTAGTGCTTGTTAATTAGTTTATGTAAGAAACCATAAATTATTATTACATAACTGTAATTTTTGCAAGTGCTATTTTAAGCAGTTGATGTGGAATTGGGTGCATGTGACACAGCCAGTATGACAGAGTGCTAGAGTTATTCTGTTTACAATAAACAATCTGAATTTAATGTTTGGAGTTCTTAATTTGTTTCATTTAAATTTTTTGCATACTGGTAATGTTACATCTATCAGTCTGTGCATGTTTTTTATTAGACGTTAAATGTGATTTTCCACTATCCAGCTGGACTAGTTAGGCCAAATAGCATTGCTGCAGAAGTGCTCCCAGGCACTTCTAGGGAAGTTTCAAAGCACTTCCCCATGGGGCATCCCACACCTTTAAGATCCATCTCTGTTGCCCTCTAAGTATATGAAAACTTAGTAATATAAAGGTAGAAATATTTGCACAAGACAGAATTTTAATTATCAAATCTGAAACTGTAGATTTAGGGCATGGCTGCAGCCAGACTTAATCCTGCCTAGTGCAGCTTTACAGTGTTGCTTTTGAGAAATTACTTTCCCTGGTCATTTGCTTTGTTCTGCACCAAAAGACTACCTTTCAAAAGGTTAGGAGTGTGTGATTGTTAAAGTAAATAATGTCAATTCTGACAGCATAAAGATACAAGTCAGCAGGCCCTTCTGCTCTTCTGAGGGGGCTCCTTGAAGTACTATATGACAGTGAGCAGGACTAAAAGAGACAGGTTTTGTCCTTGGCATTGGGAAGAGTGGCTGGTACACTCAGGGGAGAAAGAAAATGCCAACAGCTCACCTGGAAAATAATTTGTCCCCAACATCAGGGCTTTCTCCACTCCCAGTTGTTAGGGGTTGGTGTAAATCTTGACTCATTGACTTTACTGTCTTGCAAAAATTCAAGTTATTCAAATTTACTTTAACTAATACTATTAGCCATAAAAAAATTGCTTGAGCTTTTTCAGATTATTTAAGCACTTCGATGTGAGCAGCCCTTATTGATAATGTGTTCCCCAGGGTAATCATAGCATCTGGAGAAAGCATTACATACCTTTTTAACTTCATTTATTATTATCTAGCTCTTGTTTTAAAACAGGGTCAGCAGAATTCTACTTTACCTTTTCTCTCCTACTTAACTGGTTAGTATGCTTTTACTGTAGGTCTGCTACAGTAAAGTGAAAAATCATTATTGTCTACATTTTCCTTCATTTTTTCCATGTTTTTTTCAGTATGTGACCATTGAGCTGATATGGTCAGCCACAGTGACACCTGGGGCCTTCACTTCAGCTTGTAACTGATGTGCTATTCAAATCCAGCTCTGAAATACTTGGTTTGCAAGTCAGTTTTTAATATTGTTGCTAATACAAGGCACCTCTGGGCTGTTTTAAAGGTAGAAGAGATCAGAAAGTTGGGCCCCTTTTGTACTGTGAAATTTTAAAAGAAGCCTGGCCTATGTAAATTCTGCTGAAAGGCTTTTATTTGAAACATTTCTATTTACTATTCAAAGAATATAGGTTACAGTATGTGCTGTGGATGGAATATAATGGTAATAGTGGGTGAAATTTGAACTGCAGTTCAAAGGAACAAAGTGTATAAGGCCAAAGGCCCAGCAGAATGTCACAAATCAACTTACTTGAACTCAATCTAAACAGAATTTAAGATTGAAAATATTTATCGCTTTCTAAATTAACATTTCTAAGCCCAAGTGCAACATTAAAGGATGCAGAGACCACACTGATGAGCATTTGCCACTGTTAATTTTTAAGACTCTGTCTTTAGTGGTGCAGTGCAAAATTCCAAATTAAATTCCTTGACTGTGCAATGGATGAGGGAAGATGCACAGCTCCAAGTGCAAGGAAGTGACTAAGCTCAGCCTCTGGGAAACTCCAGGGAGAGGCATCCAAGTTTAAATCCTGCATCTTTCTGAGGATTTGCCACCACTTCACTATGTGTTAGATGTGCTTCCTTCTGCTTCAGATTTGTATTACAGATTTTCACTTCAGATTTGTATTACAGATTTTCACTTTCTGCTCAGCTTCCTTTTCAAAAAAGGAAGCAAGGAATTGTGGCACATGTCTAGTGACTACCACAGGCATGTAAAATGCCACTGGAGCAGCAGCTGGAACTCAGGATCCCTTCCAGCCCTCCCCTCCAGCCCTACACAGAACTGGGTGTCCTGTGGCACATGTGGGCTCAGACACACATCTGCTCTGGTGGTGAACACTTACAAAATCAGCACAGGTGCCACAGAAGGGAATGAGGAGGTCCTCTGCCTACATTAGTAACCTGGGAAGTGGGAAGAACAGGCTAGGGAAGATTCTAAAAGAAAATGGAACTGAGGTTGATGTTTTGGCAACTTAACTAACCTCTGTGTTGTAGCGTAGAAGAATGTATTTTTTATATGAAGTCTGTTGTGAAGGATGGACTTGTGTGATGGGAGAGAGAGAAAAGAGCTGTTTGTGAATTCCAGACAGATGCAGGAGACCAATACTAATGCATTTTACATGGATAAGGTCGAGTCATTTCCGAGCATGTGCAAAAATGGTAGTCTGGGGTACTGAATGTAGAAAATCTGGGTCTGCAAATGTCAGTGAAAACTGAGGCAGCGCTTTGAAGATGTAAATTTTGGATGTGATGCCTTTTAGTGTACAGAGGTCTTAAAAATTTCCTGAATAGTATTAAAAGTGGTGCTCTTGACAAGGTGATGTTGGAACTAGTTTGAAACACCAGAAATACATAAACATTTCACAGTAATAGTGCTCAAGAAATGGTTCACTTGGTCTTTTTTAAACTTTCCAACTGGCTTTGGAATGAAGTAAATTTAGCAGGACAGGTTTCAACCCAAATAATTATTTGTGCATGTGTGTGAAAGGAAGGGAAGTTCATAAGATTAGTGCCCATTGGGTGCTCTGGAGTCAGCTGTCAAACAGTTCAACACCTCCTCAGTTTATCCTGTTTTCATTACAGTAACTTCCAGCCTGCTAATACTTGTTCATTCCAAGCCTTCTGCAGGGCCAGAGGAATAGAAGTGTTTTTTACAACCAATTTCTGAAAACCCATTACTCCAAGTGAAGTTATTTGTTTTGACTGGAAGATACCCATATCATTCACTGGCATGTACCTGTTAAGGGGGACAGTTTCAAGAGTCTGAAAAAAATCTATGCAAATAATTCTGTTCACAGATTTGATTAATACTTATTTCCAGATAAGATTTTAGGAAGAGAAAGTAATAGTGACAATTCTGCAACATGAAATGTATTTTAGGAACATGGGAATCTGTATATATGACTGGATCTGTCATCTCCACAAGCTGATTGTTTAGTTCAGATACTCTGTGCCACCTTCAAAGGCAGAGACAGCTGCTGCTCACCTTGCCTTGTGTTGTCTCTCTGGCCAAGGTGAGGTGACCAGATACTGCAATTGTCACACGAGCCCCGGGTGTCACTGGTGTCCCTTTACATGGCATACACCATGTGTGGGCAGCAGGCACGTGCCCTAGGATACTTCTGCTGTGATTGGAGCTTATCTTGTGATCATGGAAAGTGTTGCCCATAAAATTATACAAAGATGGCACCTACAGTGTGTCCAAGCCTGGAGAGCCACCCTGGACTGCTGCTGGAGCTCAGCAAAGTGGGAGATTTAAGCAAGTAGAAGTATTTCCGAAATAATTTGAAAGCAGGTGCTACTCAACTGCAGCAGGAGACTGATCTGCTGATGTATGCACAACATGATTCTATTGCTGTGAATAAACTAAGAAAAATGTACCTTATGCAGCCTTTTCCTGGAAGCAGGAAGAGTGGAATATTTAAGAGTGGAATAGCTTGTAGGCTCTGTATAACTTGAAGAATGCGTATATAAAGAATGCTTGTAGTTTGGGTTGTCCCCTTGAATTTAAATGTCAGTAATTGTTAGTTTAAAGATACTATGAATGTGAAAATAAAAAAGATTGTATTAAGCTCAATGTATACAAAGTGTTAAGTGTGAGCTGGGGTGCTGGCCCACACTGTGAGCCACTTCATAAAAATAATGTTGAAGTGGAAGATAATGCATATAAGTTGCATGCCATTTTGCACTTCTTGTCTGATAATCATGTCTGTCTGTCATGTCATTGTGTATAAATTCCTGTGAAAAGGGGTCATACGTTACTGTGTGAACTACCAATGCACAACTATGGCACTGTATAGCTAATAATATGTCTTAGGCTTTTTTAAATGTTGACTTGAGTAATTTAGAGTGAAGACAAGACCTTAATTCCAGGACAACTTATAGTGTCTAAAGAGTTCTAAGTTTCTTGGAGCTTTGAAAGCAGCAGAATAAAATTATCAGAATTTCTCATTGACTATTAGCTCTACATTCTTTACCCAACAGACACCAAAAAAATAAAGGCATTTGAGATAATTGATAACTAAATCCTTAAGTAGGCCTGACAGCTAGAGTAAATGTGTTGCCTTGTAGCATACTGATAGCCCTACATTATGAAATATGTCTATCTTAACAATGGCTTTGGCATAAACTCTTGGCTAGTCATTTAAAATAATCTTAAAATACTTTTGGAATAGCTAATAGTCCTGGAAGTCTTGTATTATTCATGTTTATGTTTTGATCTGAGATCCACATACAGGGTCTCAGTCTTAGATAGAAATAATCAGTCCCATACTTTCATAGCTTGTTAGACTGAGCTTTAATTTGGTGATGGTGTCACAGAGATGTGTGACAGAGATGCCAGAGGAGCTGCCTTGCTAATCCCTGGGAGCCACCATATACCATGCAAGCAAAGCAATAGTGTCTATCTACATTTGTGAAGTATGCATTTGTAGCGTAATGAATCTGGCACTATTTCTTAAGCTGAAGTAAATAATCTACCTTCTCAAAACTCTGTGGAAAGATTTAGTCGATCTGTTTGTCCAGCAGCTCAGAAGAGGTAATTGTTCAGAAAATGGGCTGCAACTCGAAAGCAAAGCCGAGTGTAGATTTATGTGTATGATAAATAAGACTATAAAGGATAGCACAGTCAGTAAACTTAAACTATTTTAGGTAGGCTAGTGGTAAGTTCTGGTGCGCTGAACATGCTGAGGTGCCCTCAGCAACCATATCACAAATGTCCTGGCAACACCGTGCACAGTCCCGGTGCTCTGGTATTGCAGAAGAGAGTGCCCAGTTTGGGGAGATGTAATGATAATGGAGAGCAGTACAGTGCCCACAGACCCACAGCAGCTCAATATTTGTGATATTTTTCCTGGTCCTCAAAGAAAGAACGGCCAAAGCTGCCAGGAGAGGAGAGCGATCCTGCTTTTACTAGGCCCTTGCAATCTCAGATGCTTGGGGCAAACCATAAAAGTTTTGTTCCTGAGCAGCAGCTACATCAAATCTCCTTACTTAACAGGTCTTTCCTTTGGTTTGATTTAATGTTATATGTTACTACCTTTTCCTTGTCAAAAAGGAAGTTTAATTCTGTATCCTCTTTTGCAGTATTTATAGTGCATTAATTACTGCTATTTCCAACCAGTTACCTGTGCCTGCAGGTAACAGATGTGCATAAGGATTTGAAATTGCCTGTCACATCTAGTTCTTCATCTTTGAAATGAACAGCAGAACTGGGTGTTTTATTTATAGTGATGCAAGAGAGTGAAAGACCTGAAGTACGAATTTTTGGGTCGCTTGTTGAGTCTTTAGAGCTGGCACTTCCAAAAATATTTTTGAAAGTCAAGTAGAAGTGACTTATTGGACAGTAAATTTTGAACTCTTTAGTGCCATTTTTATATTAATAAATTAAGGAGCAGGATTGTAGGCTTAAATTTTCAGAGGAATGTTCAAGTTCATGATGTAGTCATACATTTTCAATAATTACTTCCTGCTGTTTGACCAGGCTGGGGTAAGAGAAGACCAGCAAAGGAAGAGTTAATTTTTTTGGGTTGGGTTTTCTTTTTGTTAGGTTTTCTTATCTGTTTCAAAGTTTAAAGAAAATACGCTATGCAAGAAAATAAGTAAAATTTAATATCTTAATTTTTAGAAGGTGTAAAGTTTTTAAATAGGTATATTTAAATTTTTTAATGAGAAGTTTACCTTTCGTTGCTTGGAAAACAGCATATACTTCAGAGTAAAAATGTCAGCCTAAATGATTTACCATTAAACAAGAAGCTTTTCTTCACACTGTAATTAAAATTCTTCTTGGTGCTATATGATACAAGGTTTGCTGTTCTTCCCTGTAACAATGTGAAGAGTTGTGCATCTCACCGTTACGCATGAAAATATTTCCTTCATTCCGCTGAGGAAAATCGTGTTTGTACGATTCTACAGATAAAAATCTAAGCAGAACTTTAAATGCTTCATCTGATAAAATAAATCACTTTAAAATGGCGGAACTAGTCCAGATGTGTATTTTATAAGGAGCAAGACGGCATGACGTCCTTCCCTTCGCCAGTCGTGAGCTCGCTCGCTCGCTGCCCCATGCCCTTCACCCCAGGGCTGACCAAGGGTTTTCCAAGGTTTTCCAAGGGTTTTCCAAGGGCTTTCCAGGCCTCCCCGCCCGCGGGCTTGGCCCGGGCCCTCCGTTCCCCTCACGCCGCGGGGCCCGGCGGGGGCAACACCGGGGGTCTCGGGGAGGGCAGCGGCTGCGGCCGAGCCCTGGGGCGCGGGATGTCCGTGAGTGACCGGGGCCGCCTGAGGCAGCACCGAGCGCGGCCTCGGCTCTGCCCCGCGCCTCACGCGTCTGAGGGCGAAACCGCGCCGGGCCGGCGGTGGCGCCGCAGGGCCATCGGCCCCTTGTGCCCGCTTCGCACCCAGCCCCCGGGGAGGCTGTGCTGGGGCACTGCTCGGCACTGTGCCGGCTGCCACTGCGGGGACACCCATGAGAGCAGCAGCCGTTTTCCCTACGGAGCCGTTATTAGGGAGAGTGGCGCACAGGGGGCTGAGGAAAACCGAGAATGGCTCTGGTAAGTCCCATTTGACGTAACGGGGCCTTGATGGTAAAGCGGCCGTAGCACAGACTGGGAGGTGTAATTGCCAAGTGTTCAAGCGAGAGAAAAGGGAAACTGAAGGGGTCGATGTGGGACAGCTTTCGTTCAGTGTTACCTGGTGACACCACGCGCGTTATCTCCAGGGGACAGCCAGGGGCCCGTCACGTGCAGGACGCGTGTGGCCGTGCGATAAGGACCGCGCGCTGGCACTGCCGGGGCTGGCGACAGCAGAGGGCTGAGGTGCGCACTCTGCTCCAGCCTCGGATGGTGACAGATCCATGGGTCTTTTCTTCCCGACCGTCCCCTCCTCATCTCTGATCCACATCTTTCTCCTCTGGCCAGACTCGGTCCTCATCTCCTCACCCATTTGTCACCTGCCTCCTTCACCCCATGTGTGAGCAACAGCCCCTACAGCCCACACTCCTGCGGCTCCTGGGCTCTCTGTCACAGATTAATGCCCACCGGCTCTCATGCACTTTTCTCAATGACTGCCCAGTCCCCAGCCTCTTTGTCCTTCCTTCACTACACGTGTTGCTGAAGCCATATTTTATCTTTTGCCTTGGAGTAGGGCAGGATAAGCAGGGAGGTCACCAAGAGCTGGAGGACAGCCTTTTTGCTTTCAGGTTGTGATAAGGTGCTATGATCCATCTGTCTTAATGTGGCCATTAAAACAAAAACAAAACAAAACAAAACCAACACCCCTCCAAAGCAAACAACTGCCCCCTCAAAAAAAAAAAAAACCAAACCCAAAAAACAACCACCAAAAAACAACACCACCAAAAACCCTTGGGAAATTGCAGTTCAGTTTCATCCAATCCTACCTAAGCATCTTCAACATTCAAATTTTCAGGGTGTTGGAAGATTTCTCATACAATTCACAAAACACACCACCTCAATCAATCTGAAGTCCTCCCTACCACCTAATTTTCAATTCTCTTCTTCAAACTTCAAGACTGTCAGAGACCTGCCACCATTTCCTATTAAGTTTCCAAACTATCACAGAAGAAATCTTCCATAGTTGCTCACTGGGGCCACATAGCATGGTGTTTGAAGTTCAGTAACATTCTTAGCAACTGGAAACACAGTCTTATTAAAGGAATTACTAGGCAACCAGGTGGTGGTAGCAGCATTCCTGTGTCAGGTGGAAGTAGAGGAGGAGGCAACATTTGCTTGCAGAGCTCTGTAACTTAAGACTTATGTACCCTTGAATGGAAAGGATCCCGCACATCTGCCTTCCAAAAGTCTGTACTAACAGCCTCCTCTGGTTCAAGACTTATGAGCAAGGGAACTGTAAGTATGTGTAGTAGGTATGTGCAGGCATGTGAGTGTTGAGGAAAGAGGAGCAGTATGAGCCTTCAGGACAGAGTGAAAGAAGAGGAATTGGCAGCAGTAGGTGTCTGATTAACTGCACACTCTGCACAGTGAACAAAGAACAGAATTACAGAGCCACAGGCCCCTTCCCCTGTGCTTTGCCATGCAGCAGGACCTTTCTTTTCCCTCTGGGCCAGACTTGCTGCTGAGTGTGAGCATCCCTGGGCTGCACCTGCTGTGGTGACTCGCTAATACATCTGCTTGGAAGAGATGCCTGGTTTGCACATTGAAAGGATAAACTGCTTATCCTGTTTTCTGTAATTCTGTCACAGAGAGGCAAAGCTCATCTGACTGGTTTAACTTAAGGGTAAATACAAGGCAATGTGGTTGAAGGAGATAGAAAATGGAGAAGGGACCCTGAATCAGCTGATTTGTATTTAAAGGCTTTATTCTGCTTGCTCTCTCTTTCTAAAAATATTTTTTCTGGTTTGGAGAAATAATATATAAATGATATCCTGGCAAGAAGTGCATAAAATCTGACAGATGAATAAATTGCACTCTCCAGAGCTGTAAGCTTGAAAGGAACATTGCAGAGATAATGCATGTTCTTGGCTTGAGACAAATCCTGTCCATTAGAAATATACCTCTCTGAAGATTGATCTGAACTTTTGAGCTTTCAATTGAATAATTGCTCTTTGAGATTTGAAAAAATGTGAATTATTTAATTTCCCATTCACCAAAATTGAATAACACTGCAGTTGGTGATTTAGAATGTTGTTAAATTAATTATGACATTTTGTTAAATTCCCTTTTGTCTTTCCTTTGTCCGTTTTTTATTTCAAAGGCCTCAGTAATGCGCAAAGTGTATCACCCCAGCAGAGAGGAGAGATGAGTCAGAGATTTGTCAGCTTGAATGGCCTTAGACCTGCACTTATCCCTGCTGACTACTGAGATGCAAGTTTGAAGGGATGTTACTTGCATCTTAAAGAGCAAGGCTGAGAAAGCTCAAGCTTCCTTGCTCAGGTCTGTTCTGAGCTTCTCTGCTACAGCCTGTCATGGTGAACAGGTCAGATTCACACACACAGAGCTGTAATAAATAATCTAAATCTGGCAGCAAAGGAAAAGGTGAAAAGGGGTGAGTCTGAAGGGTGGTTTTATGAGGAGACTGCATCAGTTTCATGGCTCTGTCATCAGAACGACCAGGTGTGTATCTGCATCCTCCTTCACAGCCATCCACCTCACACTGCTGGGCCACAGTCAGGAGTTGGGAATGGGCAACTCAAACAACTCCTGCCAGGGAGCACAGTACAAACCATTATTACACTGGCTCAGCTTAAACCGTGCCCATGCCTATGCAGATTTATGGGAAGTCTAACATGATGTTACACACAGTATGAAAAGAGTAAATGAATGTGTTTTTCCAGCAGCTTTCTTCATTCACTTTCAAATTCAACCTTGTAGATCTAAAGTCTCCTTAAACTTTAAAATAGCAGTTACATAAGCAACAGCATTAGCCGTGAATGTACAGCCCTATTTGCAATCCTGAACACATGATTATGGCACAGATTTCTATGACTTAGCAATCTGAGAGTGAAATCTGTACACAAACAGCTGCTTTTGAAGCTGCACTAGGTGGCTGCCTGAATCAGGCCTTTGACAGGCAGACTGAGCTGCCAGCCCCTGCCCCTCCCACACACCACGTGAGCTCCAGTGCAGCAAATTTGGTCAAAGCTGCATCAAATATTGATGCTTCAGACCACAGGCATTTTTCAGACCACAGTGACCCTTTCATATGATCTGCTTCAATATCCACATTGGAAATCAAACGTGTACCCATACTGAAACAAGAAAGGCCTGCAGCCATGACTTAGAGAATACACAGTAGGAAAGGAAACTACAGCTTTGCTGATGAGAGGCCTGTCAAAGCCTTTTAGGATGGGGAACATTGGTCTGCAACATTTAAAATTTCAGCTGAAGACAAATTTCTCTGTTGTTTTTCTGTATCATATGGTGAATTTTTGTGTCATCCCTGCAATTTTATTGTTCTGTGGCATGATTTATGGCAAGCTATTTATGGGACTAAAATAACTGTCAGCCTGGAGAAAGGATGCAGTTTCTCTTGTATGTAATGAGGATTAGGAAACTGTTAGAAGGTTCCTTTCCCAGAATGGATAGCACTACATGGATGTCTGTACAGGAATGGTGGAAAGATTTGTTCTTACTCCAGTTTCTTGCTATCCCCTATTCTTGTAATGAATAGTCTGATTTTAATTTCAGGATTCTGTATTCTCTTTCTGGTTTAGGCATGCCTTATTGTATACTGACATCATCAATACACCCAGCATTATACTTATTATTTTTAGATTATGAGAATTATTACTGCCATGTAAATTTCCCTGAGATGCCATTTTTCATTTAAAAGGGCAGGCACATATTTTGCTACTCCATTCGTCTGCACTTTAGTGCATTGGAGCAAAATTTATTTCTGAGAAATGGGCTTTGCAAATTTTTATATATCCTTTTAACACTTCATTAATTTGAAGCATCTTTTGAGGAGAGAGCATATTGGGAGGCTAAACAGTAATTACCTCCCACAAATCCCCTATCCTTGATAGAAGAAGCCACTAGTGTTTGGTGGCAACCCCTTCATGATGAAACAGAATGCTGGATTTATGAGGTACAATCTGAAGATAGCTGTTATCAAGACAAAACTTCAGAAACCTGATATGCAAGTTTTAATCAAAATGAATTAATATTTGGGGCTTAGCAAAAAAGGTGAACGCTAGAACAAACATCTTCTGAAAAAAACCAGTGCATGCTCATCACCTTGAGGCTTGCAGGCAGATTCAAGAAATCTCAGCTCAACAGCAGGTGCCCACATAAGGGAAAAAAGAGATCTTCCTTTAGGACTCCGTCCTCAGACTAACCACCTCCTGCTGCTTTAGAGAGAGGAGTTATCCTTGGAACATTGCATTTGCATTGTGTCTGCTAACATCAAGGCTTAGCACAGGACAAAAACATCATGAATTTAGCAGAAGTACTAATTCAGATAAGTACAGGCTCAGCTGTTGCTAAATTGACAATTATAACTAGATAGTCTCTGCTCCCCTGCCATCATCATTGTCGGCACTAAAGTTTTGTCTCAGTTCAGCGAGTATTCTATTTTCTAAGCTCTCATTTGTCTTCTGTTTGACAGCTTACAGTGATTTTGTTTAGCTGTACTGATGAACTGCTGTCAATGGAAAGAATTCCAACCACCAGAGGCATATGAGGATTAGCCAAAATGTACAATTCCTACACAGTAGGAAAATGGGGAGATTAACTATAAAAGGACTGAACCAGAATATGAGATCAGATCATCTTCTCAGATACCGCATGTGTTCAGGATTGCAAATCCATATCCAACTATCTTTATCTCTGACCTTTTAAAATAACTTTTCAGCACAACTGCAGCTACTGGCAGGAGCAGCAGTGGAAAAGAGAAAACAGTGCTGGCAAGCCCAGCATTTTACCTGCTGGGGACCTAGATCTGCTTTCCGATAGTGCAGAATTTTGAATTCCAGCATCTGCTCTGCGCTTACATTGCTGTGATAAGGAGGGATAATCTTGTTCTAATGAAATCTGAATCTTTTTTCCAAGCAATTGTTCCAGAATCCTGCCACAACGCTCTCATTTCTATCTTTTGTTACTCTGCAGACTCTGAGGCCAGCCTGGCTTCTGTAGGGTTGTACTGTGGTCTGTTTGCATTTTAGTGTCAGAGCCTTATAATGCACCACTAGAAGATTTTTTAAATATTGTACCTTCTGGGAAAAAAGAGGCCATGAAGCTTGTTCTGTAGGTCAGATTAGTCTCAACCCCGTCCTTACTCAAAGCAAGTAACAGCCAGCTCAGCTGTTTGCATTTCCCCTTACAGCCATGGCACCCTGTGCCCTTTATGCCTTTAACTCCTGGGCAGCCAGGCCCCAGGACAGGAGCATCAGGATCTCACCCAAAAGATTCCCAATAGCATCCAGCAATCATGTGGAAAGTAGCAGCAGGTAAGGTGCAGTACAGTTTGAAGCATCAGGTGGCACATCCATGGCTCATGCAGTCACAAAATTACTTTATGTGCATCTGCTTATCCAGGAGACACCATTCCTGAGCTGCAAAACTGCACCTTAAAGCAGCTGAAATTTAATCTGCAAGAACATCCAGCTGTGACAGATTTGTCAGAGGTGCTTTAGGAACCCCAGTCCTCATCTGTGATCGACAGCTTATGTTGACAGGTGGTTGCTTTATTTCTATAGATGGAAAAGGGCATTTGTAGGATTTCTGGGACTGAAAAATCAGATTGTGCAGCTAAAAGTGACCCTGCAGTCACTGCCTTTAGCACCCTGTACACTTGAATCACCTGCAGATTTTGTCTCAAGTGGTTCTTCACAAGCTCTGGCTGTCCAGCAGAGCTGCTTCCTCCAGCCAGTAGGACCCGCACAGGACAAAGGGAGCAGAGTCTCACGGGCAACTTGGGCAAGGCACTCGGCTGCCACTCTGGGATCTCCCTGTTGGTTTGGTATCAGTGTTGAACAAAAAGACAGGGTTTGTGTGTGTGTGTTTGAGCATGGGTGTTGTGGTCGATCTAATACTGATTAAATGTTTATTCTTTTAATGCAAATACATTTTAAAAGACAAAATTAACTATGTGCACTACTCAACACAGCACCAAGTTCACCTGTTAACAGTACTAGAATTTAATTTCATTGTACAGGCTGCCCCATCCTTCTGCTTCCTTACCTACTGGACAGGGAATACTAAGTGTTGTTACTGTATTTTGATGGTAATACTGTTTAGTTCCTCCATAAGTAATTTATTAATAAAAGATACTAGACTTTCAAAAAAGGATTGTTACAGAAAAAAACATTTTGAAGCCATCTAATTACATGTCAAAAATGCAATCATAAGAAAAGAATTTGCTTTTGGAATTCAGGAAATGTTACAATGCAAATATACACTTTGGAGTCTGCCTACCATGAGCCATATAATTGTGGTGTATATTTGATTTATCCTAGTTTCATTTATTTTTGCTTTCTGACTGGAGCAGAACTGCCACATGCTGATCAATTCAGCTTGCTTATGCCTTTTGTGCCTCTCCTGGGGTGTGCAATAGGACAAACCTTGTTCTTTTAAAAACAGAATAGCACCAAACCAAAACTAAAAATCACCATCCAAGCTGCACGTCATGGCTGACACAGGAATACTCCGTTTCTCCTGGTCATGTTCATAGGTCTGCCAATGTGTTTTAATATTGGCACAGTGGATGCCATTGATAAGGTGCAAGGAAAGGATTACATGGCTTCCCACATGATGATTATACAGCTGCCAAAAAGGATGAATTCATCTTGTGCACTACTTTTAAAAAGGCTTTGTTAATTTGCTTGTGAGGAATATCCAGATGCAACTAATTACCCTATAATGAGGCTCCTAAAGCTGTCAGTCTGACAGGCTTTTGAAGGTGTCCATCTTATACAGAATGATTTTTTTATTACTTTTTTAAGCTCTTCATATGTGGATGCCATAAATGGCTGTACTCCTCAATAAGGAGACAGTCTAAGGGTGATTTATGTGATTTAATTAATGTGGTAACAAGGAAAAATAACTATGAAAGACGCCTTCTGCTTGTCAGCTGCAGGTTTGCAAAGAGTTACTTATGTAACATCTGAATGCCAGATGCAAGAAATAAGGACTTGGGCCATCATTTTGAAATAAGAAGCCAGTAACATTAGTTAATACATGCATCTCACAGTTTTGGGAGGTGGTTTCCCTTTCTAAGAATATTCTGTGATTGCATTATCTGCAAGGCAGAGGTTTATCCCCATCCTGGTACTTGGTTGAAAAGAATGAGGCACAGAGAGCTCAGTGCTACAAACCACATGATGCTGACCTTGGCAAGGGATGTACTCAAAACTCATGCTTGGCCAAGAAAGGCCAGTTGCTGCTCAGGTTTTTGAGGAGACAAGATGATCCCTGACACGTGAGGCTGGAATCATCTCTAAAACGTCTCCACAGCTGCTACTAGCAAAGCTGGTTTATGTTTTTCTTGGTTCTAATCTGTAGATTAGGGCAAAATATTTCTGTGGGTTGCTAATAATTCTACTCTTAAATTATATAAAGGGATTTCAACACATAGAGTGTATGATTCAGCTCAGCAAGAACTGAAATTCTGAAGGAATGCTAGGGACTATCTGTGATCACCTACTCCAACTCAATCCAAAAGAGCTTCTGGCCTCAAGGCTCGGGAAATACACATAGGTTTTCTGTCATTGGGCATATAACTATCCACATGTAAATGTTTTAACTGTACTTTAAAAAATAAAGTGATGTAACGAGTCTCAACACTTCTGAGCCCCTTTAGAAAGGAAACCAGAAAAACTGCTAAAAAAGGACCTAGAGCTGAACAAAGAAATGGAAGCACCCATATTTTTGAAATCACTTGTGAATTTACTCTTTAATTCAGTCTGCATTTTAATTCATCTTTGAAATGAGATGGGAAAAGAAGCCTAATTATGAGTAAGGTGCTATGTAACGGAAATCCATAGCACAATTCTGTGTCTGCAGTAGAAGACGGGGCCGGGTAATAGGGGAAGGTGAGTTGTATTCCTCAGTATATCATCTATGCTAAGTGGAAAGCACTTTCTTTTTCACAGTACCTTGAAATTTAAGAACATGCAAGGGTAGACAACCCTGCTGCTAAAAGATGCCTTTGGCTTTTTCAAAAGAAACAAACAACAGAACACAAAAAAACATTGTTTTGCATTTAAAAGGTACCAAAAATTTTTTAAAACCTGAAATCTTTGTTTAATGAAATTCAAGCTGAAATATTCTTACAGGTAGCAACAATTTTCTCTGCTCCTCTCAGCAATTCCAAAAGAACTGCTCTTGGTTACAAGAAATCCCACTAGCCTTTCATAGCTTGGTGCTGAGACAAGCGGGCCCAAGTCTCAGATTCTCTATGTCAAAATGGCATTTTCTTCTATCTCTGTTTTTATTCCTACATACACCCACCCTACCCCAAATTATCACGTAACTTGTGTTCCACAGAGCTGCTGCAATGTTCCTGATCCACAGGCAGTTATTGTAATATGTTATCTCTACTTAACCAACATCTGTCTTGGATTAATAAAATAAAATATACAAAATCCCTGAACCTGGAGTGCAAATATACTGGAGAAGTGGGACTTTCCTCCTGCACTGTGGTCTTGTTTGAAACAGAATAAAGCAACAGAAATACAGCAAACCATGATTAGTAACAAACTCTGAATTACCCAGGGGTACAATCAAGGTTAACCTAGAACTATGCAAGAGAGGTAATGTGGTAGAGACTTTCTTCCATCAAGTTAGTCAAACAGTTCTGAAGCAGCCACCATTTTGCTGCAGAAAAAAGCCCAAAAATCACTCTTGCTTTTCATCACACTAAAAATGTTTTTAACCCTATTCTGTCTTATATATTCTATCTTCTGTGCATAAGAAGTATCCAGAAAATTAGGAGGGGGAGGCTCCTTCAGAGGTAGCATCTTGTAATGATTCATGGCAGGGAAACAACAACTGCTGACAAAACAGTCCTTAGACATGCAGCAAATGCTCAGAGCAGTGTGTTCCTTCATCAGCTCCCATTAGCTGCAGCCAAGTGTTACCGAGTTGTAGTGAGAGCAGAGGAGCAACTGAAAAACACTAAACACCCCAGGCATCAAGCTGTGCATGCTCTACCACAGTGTGGTCTGAAGCCAGGAGTTGCATAATTTTATTATTTTTTTTAAAAAACATAGTACTTCCTATAGAGGATCACTGCTTAGGCAATTGCTTTTCCATGGCTTAGTCATCCAGCATTAAATGAGGTGCCTGCACGATATGTTTTGACAGGTGCTGCTGAGCTGTTTGGTTGAGGCACTTTCAAGTCCTGTCTCCTGTTTGCTTTTAGTGGTTCTGGAATGAAATTTTTCTACTGAACAACTTAGTACAGTACACCAGAAATAACTGCTTTATGCTCACACTATTCAGAGGAGCAAAAGCAATTAAATATCCAAAACATGTGAATAACTAACTGGCAAGAATGGACAAAGTGGCCACAGGTCTTCAAACCTTCTGGAGGGAGAGGGGCCATGGTCCAATGTATAGTTCATCCCTGTCTACCAAACACATTTTTCAGTCACAGCACTACTTCCTCATGCACAGGTCCTGTAAGCTGCCCTTCTGGAGAGTGAGCTGTATCACTCAAGCGCTTGAGTAAGGCTTGAAATTAATCAGTAAAGCCTATCTAGACTTCCATATATGAGTAAAGCAGAAAGAATGCTGGGCAAATTTTGGCACACATAGCTTTAAGTTTTACAGGAAAGAACCACACAAGTGGAAAAAAGAAAAAAAAGTAAAAAGTAAAGTAGGGGTCCATCTAAATCTAAGAGTTTAAGGCAGAAGAAAAGAGAAAAGGGGAAAAGCAGCTCCTGTGTATTTACATAATCATGGCTCAGATAATTTGTGCCCTTATGGGGATGTAATGGAAGTCTAAGATAAACCACATGACAGGTAACAGTAACTAAGCAATGCTAGGTAACATTTCATATTCACTGTCCTGAAAGTAATGGGACATAAATTGGCTCAGTGAAAAACACAATTCTTCCAGCCAATATTATTTTTCTCAATAGAGAGGGACCAATGTATTGCCCAAATCAATGCTGCACATCAGCCAGCCTAAGGATATGTAGTCACTCCCAATCCCAGTTCTGTATTACTGGAAGTTGCCCATATAGCAACAATTCTTTTGCTTTAAATGTTTGAGAAACACATTCCCCTACATCATTTATTGATCACTAGAGAGGAGGGAAAAAAATTCAATGTCAGCTTTAAGTCTTGAAGAAATTCTTTCTTCATCACAAAGGTATTTCTTTAGTCTATCAACTTAAAATTAATTATATAAATCCTTAGGTTGCATTAAAACAAAACAGTTTCCATTCAGAAGTTTTGCTACAGGCTTTTTGTTCAACTGACAAAATACACTAAGGAGTGTAAAAAATATTTATTCAACCTAATTCAACATAACTATAATTTTCAATACTTAAAAACAAGATTTACAGAGTAATGACCTTAAACCACTCATGTGAAATCATCTTACAGTCCATACAGTATTTTATAATTGTATTTTTACAATAGCTTTAAGTTGCAGAGGAGACAATGAACTTTCCCATGAAACAAGTTTCAAACCCACTAATCTGCATCATTCAATTCTCCATGAGACTTTAAAAAACAGTAATAAATTGCTTGGAAATATATACAGTGAAGACCACTGAAAAGCTGTTTTCTTGAAACGAGGAATTCTGTAAGAAATACATATTATATTGTTTCAAGACTATCTTACAGAGAGTAGCAACTTTCAGAGGTTGCTACTCAATTTAGCTTTTATATAAAAGTGAGCCCACTAAGACAAATATAATCAGCAGACTTACAAGGTTATAATAATTCTTCCATTACAGCAAGAGCCTCAAAAGTATTTGATATTGATTGAGTGTATAATTCTTAATACCTGTATAGGTTTTTAATACTAATTGGCCTTTATATACACTTCTGTACAGTTTTAAAATATTACATCTTGGTAATTAAGATAAACATACTATAGAAAAGGTACCTTATTTTGAATTTCTCTTAACATACATTATTGCAGTCAAATAGGAAGTCCATTCTGCATTTACTTCATTTCTGGTGAAAAGAAATATTTACTTATGAGTAATTCCACTAGAAGCTTTTTTTAAGCCATTCTCCATGCATTTGATATACTAATATAAACAAGGAAAAAAAAAAAAAAACAGAGGAAAACAAAGAAATTGTTGTTAAGAAAGGACTCCAAATACTAAAATCTAGATTAGGTCTGGTATGAGTATGAAATGGCTGTATTACGTTTGTCAAAATTTAACTTCACAAAACAGTCAATTTCTGTTCAAATTAGGTTTACAAATACATCAAATAATTGAAGTGCTAATGTCTCCCTCAGCTGACTACTTTAGACATATTGGAACAGTAAAGTTTACTGTATAAATAAACTTTATTACACATTTAAGATTTATCCTTTAGTCCTTTACAGAACAGAGCCAAGTTACCTTAAGAGCACCTGCCCTGCTGGCAGGATGCTCAGATCAGGTACCCAAAGTGTAGTGTCACCCCCTGCAGCCAGCCCTTCTACCAGGGCAGGACACAGCCCAGTCCTGAAGAGAGCTGAGTCACACTCTCAGGTCTGGATGCTATGGGTCTGTCAGTTCAAATGGAGCTTTAGCATTCAATGCTGTTTTCTCACATTTTTGTATGGGTATTTACACAATCTAAAGGAATATGGAAACTAAAAAAGTGTTCTAATACTTAACTAAAAAATAAGCAACTGAAATTTACTTCCCCCTTGTAATTATTTTACTGTGGAGGAAAAAAATGCTATCCAGCACCAGTTACAAACCAGTAAAGCCATGAGAAAATGACACTAGGCACTGCAGAAGATAAAACAGGACATTGAAAATTACCAGTAACAAAACAGTCACCTGAAAGCCATGCTAATTTTAACACCTATCACTTAGGTGGTTAAAGCTGACATACAAGTCCTGTAGAGACTGATCTGTCTTCTGCTTTCTCTGTCATTTGGGTATTTCACACTCCCTGTTTGATACCAGCAAAACCCAAGGAAAATTACTTCTCCTTGTTAATGACTCACGTTCCCTTTCTAAAACAATATCCCTTCATTGTGTGAAATGCTGAACTGAATGACAGCGTGGGTATGAAAACACCTATGGAAAAGGCATTTGGATATAGCCTACATTAACTAAGTTTAAAATGTTCTGTAGTTGATTCTTTTTTTTTTTTCTATTCAGTATATTGGCTCAAAGAAAATAATTCAAAAGCCTATTGCCCAACAGAAAATACCCAAAAAATAATGAAAGCCAAGTCACATTCTTAGGTTCAGTGGTTGCTGAAAGGATTTACCCTGCCACAAGACAGTGCTTTATTGTATTTAAAGAAAAAAAAAAAAAAAAAAAAGGAGCAGCAACTTATCACAATTTTCCACTACTGTACAATAACAATAGAACCAATACAACATGGAAACCTGTTAGGTGAGACTGTGTGTCATCTGGAGGTTACAGCCTTATGCTCCTTCTTGCTCAGGATAATTTAAAATTTTGCGGTGAGCTTGGCGCAAATACTGCTGCTGCTTGAAGTAAACCTTAAAAGCTCCTTTTATAGCAACAAAAGCAATTCCACCCTGAAATAAAAAGATATTTTGAAAACCTGTACAGTTCAGTGTCATATCATTGCAAATATTCTTCTTTAAAATTTCCTGTCAAACAAGATTAGTTTTCTAAACATATGGTAGTTTCTTCTAACTAACTAGTAAAATTCCAAATGAGTATCTAAAAATTTTCTGTCACGATGCACTACTACAGAGGTTAATGTTACTTAAAGGATTACATACTAAATCTATAAAAGATTTTATTTGCTTGGAAGTCTCTCAAATATTCTAAATTTAAAATAAAAAAAAAATCAAAATACATCTTATTTCAAGAACAAAGAAAATACAAATATGTGTCTGCTTTCCTCCCTTCTCTGAATATTTACTATACATGGCACAAGGAATAATACTGATAACCATTCTATAACCAGACTGTGAAAAATAGCACTTGCCAAAAGTGGAGTAAAAGAAAATCTATTTTTCTAAAACAAACTTCTTTTCCCTCTAGAAAGCTTTACAAAATGTTTATCTCAAGACTTCAAAATGAGACACCAAGAAGCTTTCAGTCTGCATGAACATTTGTAATATTACTGTTTGTTCCATATAGAAACTGGGGTGCATAAACATACAGGAATTGAAAACAGGGGTGGAGTGACAGATGACCAAGGATACTGTATTACAAAACTCAGTGTGCTTCCTCTTGAAAGGCTGCAACCACAGAGGTTATTGACAAAGGAAGAGATTGTCATTCCCCCTCCATTTGACTTCTACGGAGAGTTAATTTTCCTCTCCTTATTAAAATAAGAAATGAAGGGTTCCTCTCAAAATTAGTAAGCAAAAGCTAATATGGAAAGGTTGAGAATATAAACCCCAGTCTTCCCTTGCAGAGACTGTTTTTAGCTGGCTCCTCATCCTCATTGTGAGCCTTAATCACTGCTAAGGCCTGCCAACTACAGTGCCAGATAAAAGATGCAGCCTTGTCATGAACTGAGATTAGTTTCAGTCAAAAAGGCAGTCTTACACACACATGATGTTTTTCCACTGCCAAGACAGGCAACCTTAAAAAAATCCCTTCCTTTAATCATACACCACTCTTAAAATTCTGGATTAATTTATGTTCCTTTTCCTTTGCCTCCCTCCTTCACAACACTTCACATTCCTGTATTATAATAATTTATGAAACAAACAGTACCGAGTCTTACCAAGATTGTCCTTTGTAAATTTGAGTTAACACTGCTGAACATCAGCTTGCCAACTATCGTGGCAATAGTAGGGAAAACTAGAGCTCCACACAGAATACGTGTGGCAGAGACGTGGTCTGCCAAAGGGTTGGCCTCTGCTGGGATACGAGGAACAGGACATCCAATGCCTAGAGGGATAAGAATGGGGAAAGAAAAGGTTACATAGTCCCTGCCTCAAAAAGAACACAGAAAGCACATTACTGTCCACTCCCCACTCCACTACCAATCTACAGCCCAATCACTTTTTGAGAACTATCCCTCTTCTCAGTGAATATTCTGTTTCCATTAAATGACTGCAGTAATTTTTACTTTCAAGTAAGACCCATGATTTTTATTAGCTTGTTTCATTACTAAAGCCTGAACTGAAACCATGTTCCTGCTACTCCTGCCCCACCTAAGGACATAATACACAAACACAATCTAAACAGAATGAACATGAAATAGAGGGATGGCGTTAATCACTTCTATTTAAGAACAGCAAAAACTGCTTGCCTATCCCCATCTCCTAAAGGCAGAAATTCAATCTTGGTATTTCCTTTTAAATTTAATCGCATTACCTGGAAATATGCTGTTCAAAATTTGTAGCTTATTGGAGTATTTGCGCCACAATCTGAGCACATAGTCCTCCCAACGGATCATCTTGCCCAGTATTAGCATGACTGGGATAGTGGGAAGGCCAATCAAAAGGAATAAAGGATCAGCTCTCTCCATCACATCAAGACCTTCTTTGTGACCCACAACCTGGAAAATACACATACAGTTGACAAACATAACAAAAGCCACAACTGCACAAAAACATAACTTAAAAAGCTGAGTTTGTTTGAAGCTGCCTTCACATTTTAAGTTAAGGAAGAAAAGAATACTGTTTTACCTATTTTACTCTGTTTGCTCTTTGTATCCTTGGTTGCTTACAGAGCATAATGCAGGTGAGCTACCAGCCCCAGTTTGCAAATCATTAATCTTGCAAAGAGCTGTAATACAATTCCTTACCATCTCAAGAGAAGTTTCACATGTTTCTAAGTAAAAGCCTAACCATGTGAAACACTAATAATATTGCAGACTTTCCAAAATGCATATAAGAATTTACAGTTTTACAATTATTAATTCCACACTCAGGAATTGATCAGATACTCTGTTCAAAGGATAAATTGATAGTAGGTATGTCAGGATGTTTTAATCAAAATTTTGTGTTATTTAGGAATACCTTATGTAACAGAGATCACAGTATTTAACTATTTTTTCTCTGGACTATGCAGGAAGATGTACATGATTTGCAACTGTAGTGGAAATAGCAGCATATCTTCACATGTACCTTATTTTCAAATGTGGTTATTAATTAGTTCAAGGATTTTAAAGGACAATTATTACTGCTGTGTCTAAACCTTTCTACTGGCACATAAAAAAATTCATCAGATTTTTCCATTTATAAAATGCAAATAGTAAAACTGTAACAGAACAGTGTCTTATGTTTTCTAAAAAGTACATTGTTTTAATTTTAAATAAATCTAATAAGACTGAAGTGGTAGATATCCTCTTAGAGTGGTAGATAGCCTTTATAGTTGTCTCAATTTAAGCAGTATTAAATGCTAAGAAAAGTCCTTGAAGTTCTTCCAAGAAGAACAAGTTCCTTCATGATTTTTTCCATAAGAGTCCATAAAAACTAAAACCACTAAAATAATTATGTTTGTCAGGCACTGGATTTTCTGATGTGTTTTCACCGACTTCTCATTTTCCCCACAAATACAATAACTTATCGAGTCTTCATTTGCACAGAAATTAGAATTAGGAGGTAAGAACATGAAACAATAGCCAAATTTTAAAAAAAGGAAACAACAAATCCAGTAGTTCTGGAACAAGCAGCACACAGGGAAGAAGCTACGGTAATGCACCACAGTACCTTCAAACTGCACATTTTTGCCTTGCCTTAAAAACCATTCAATTTATGCCTCTAGAACAGGAAGTTATGTTATATACCACAGCCTCTAAAAATAGGCGTAACCAATATTGTTGCTGCCAAAAGATTATTCCTGAAAAAACATTCAACATTTGTCTTCCAGCTTCTCCAGTATCTTCTACCCCAACTGTGAAGTCTGACACTATCTTTTTTTTCCTTACAGTCATTGTCCATCAAAAAGTGCCTCAGTATCTTGTGTCTTTCTGCTTTAGATTACTGTATTTCTCTGCTTTCAGGAACCCCATCTGATTTTTTACTGACTTAGCTACCACAATGTCAATTCTGTATTTATTTTTCTCCACCTGAAGCTTAAAATAGCTTTAAAAATAGCTGTTGTGCTTCTCTCTGGCCCTTCAGCTGAAGGAAAGGAGTCTAAAATGCATCAGGTTAACAAGCTGTCTTAAACTTAGCAAGGTCTGGGTGGCAAAAGGGGTGGAACAGTTTCCCTCTACTACCCACTCAATCTCCTCCTTTACAAGCAAAAATAAATTATTGTCTTGCCCAGCATGCCATCCATACAATCAAAACATTAAATCATGAAAATAGCTAATTCTTCATACCTGGGATTTGACCAGCTGCCTAAACTAATGTTTAGACAGATCCTCATTTCAAAAGCAAAACAATGTCAGAAAGAAGCATTTATCTTTCCATTTGGTTATGGAGTTCTAGGGCAGCTAAAAACGTCACAATTTCCTACAGGAAAGGGCTCAGTGTAGCAGTGAGCAAGGAGAAAAGAACTGGTGCCCTTCAAAAGTCTGGTTGTAGTATTACAGATGGTTGTGATGTTCCTGTTGGATATTTTGTTCTTGTGGCTCCAATGAGAAAATATTTAAGTGCCCTGTTCTGTAATAGAGAGACTCATCCACTGGAATGGTGATGGTATTGAAAGCCATTACACATTCCTTATGCAGCTGCTTAAGCTTTGGCCACACTGGTACAGGGAGACTACAACCACTCATTTGGGCTCCATTTCTGCTGTCGGATCACATACAAACTGAACCATAACAGCCCACGATCTTGAGAGGGAGTGACCTGCAGAACTGCGGGGCAGTACCACACAATCCAAGAACTAGTGCCAAATGACTTACATGGAGAAGGACCAGATTGGATATTAAAATTAGAACTATGTGAGGAGTATTTATTAACATAGATTTGCTAATTCTAGCTACAGCTAAATTAGCATCAGAAATATTTTTATGCTTTCAGGCAAAACACAGGTTATAGACTTGACATAGGAATCAACAACTAAAATGGTAACAAAGGAGCTTCTGGTTGTACAATCTCTGAAAACTCTGGTCTTGTGGTTGAACCAGGACTGCCATGAACAAGTCTTTTCATAGTTAATAGTCTACCACCTGTCAAGATTATTTTTATATTTAAACAGCAAGTGCACAAGAACAGAAGCAGGAAAAGTAATTTTCCCCTTTCAACTAATCATACAGTCTGAAGTAATTGAGAGAGCATACTATTAATTTGAAGTGGTTTGAATTTCTTGTTTTTGAATGAATTACATCAGTCAGAGCACATATTTTCTTTTATACATTGAAAAAAAAAAATCACATTATAAAAAAAATATTTACAATGTTTCAATTTCAACCCTTTGAATGTTACTAGTGAAATTTTTCTCCAGATACTATAAAAGATTAAATCTCGTCCTTTTTTTAAGAATTACTCTTTATTGGTAGCTAGGTAGTAATGGTACCTTTTCTGTGAGAACAGAATTAGGTTCACCAATCTGCCACACAAAGGGCAGCCACCTAGAGCAGTACTGGATTTTGTTGCTTGCAGACTGAACCATGCCTGAACAGGCATAGTTGGATTTACAAACTATGACCAGTTAAAAGTGACAAACCATCTGAATTCATTTGTTAACTACACAGAAAGCAGCTAAGCATGCTTTAAGCCAAGAAAAGAGGAGTCTGAATTGACTTTTGCTTTCCAAGCTGGTAAGAAGAGGGAACACGTGTGTACCTGCATGACCGTCACGGCTCCGTACGTAACAGCTGTCCAGTATATAGAGCCCACCATTATTCCAGCTGCAGCAAAGGGACATGCTTTTGAGATCAGGCGATCTGCAAGATCCAAAACGTAAACAACTGGACCTATGATAAAGGAAAAGTATGGTTTCAAGATACATACATACATATATATATATACACACATAAAAGCATACATCTGTCACCAATGAGAAAGAACAAACAAGGCAAAATACAAGACAGACATGCCACACATGCAGTTTAAGTGAGAATATATAATTAAAAAGCTATTAAGCTAAACTTGTAACTTCTTTCTACCTACCATTTAATTTACCACATAATCTTTCGAAGAAATTGATATACTGCTTAAAGCACTATTTTACCCACTGATTAGCTTCCTTTGTGTTGAACAAGAATTGTTCTTTTGTAGAAACCACTTTAGGCTTACTGGCTTTTTTATTTGTTAGATATTTGAGTTTTCAAAAGGAAAAAATACCAATTTGTTGTAATGTACTTCATGTCCTTATCTTTGACAGCTTCACCTGAAAATTCTGTCACTAAACTATCCTGCTATGCAGTAAAAAGTAGCACAGTTAATACAAAAGATTCCTTCCACTGGAAGAGGCTGCATTCAGTATGTTTAGAGGCTCACCTCTCAAAACACTGGAGGGAAAAATACTCCTATTCAGGTTATTCAGTGCCCTTGACAACAACACATGAATAGTTTCATTGTTCTGTCTATGCACAACTGCGCTTTCCAGACTTACACAGGGAAGACAATACCCTGACCACCTTTGGTGAGGTAAACAAGGGCAATGCCTGAATATTTTCTTTGAGGGACTGCAGGAGCACAAGTGAAGCAAAAGCCAGAACACTGAAAGGTATACATGGAAGTGAAAAACATCATAACCATAATCCACATTACTTTTGTATTTGTCAACAAATTCTACATACAGACTGTCCTCCCACAGTTCATCTGCATGAGCAGTTCCTGTTAGCTCCCTCCTACTTTTTCCTACCAAAATCAGTGACAATTCTCAAAACCAGCCTACAGGCATTCCTCAAGGACTAATCCTCCATGTCTCTCAAAGTTTACCCACAGTAACAAAATTGTGACTCCTGTTTCATGACTTGGTTGGTTCTTCTTTCTCTAGAGAACAACTCTGTTGTGAACGATTTCAAAAACCCCACTTCTACTCAGCTCAAGTCAGTTGGTGAAAAAAAAGCAACAGGAACATCTAGTTCAACTCTTAACAGTTGTGTTTAACTTTCCAGAACACACTTAAGAAGGTGCTGTGATGTCTATCAATATACTGGAAGTAACAACAAGGTCATAACTGCAAGTACTAAATGCACAGTAGTTTACACATCTTGACTGTTTCCCAGACTGAAAAAGTTGTTTAGTTGTACCCTTTTGAAAACTTCTGTTTGAAGACAAGAGACTCAAATGACACTGAAGGTTGTCTCATAACACTACAAGTACTAACAAATTGCACCTGCTGATACTAATCGTTAAGAGAAGCCTAGCTGGAGAACTGGGTATAGAATCTCGAGAAAATACTACAAAAAATCATTGAAACAATCTTTTAATTAGCCCTTAGGAAAGAAGCAGTGAGAAAGGAGGACAAAACTGTTGGGCTGTTTTTCTGTTTAAGATGGTATTGAGGAAGAAACAGGAAAATAAATATTACTAATCACATATCAAATAAGGAAATACGAAACAAGATATTTTTCACCTTGAAAGATCTATCATGCTTTAAAGTTTTTTTCTGTCAAACTCTGTTTTCTGTTTATTGAACTGAAACAATTATCTTTGGTTACTTTCAAAGTGGTAATAATATTTTTTCTATTTAGTGAAAGTTCTCAGAAGAGCAGAAAACAGCTCACAAGAACAGATTTACCACTAATCACCAAAACTGATAGGCACTATCAAATTTGAACTGGAATTAGGATTTTGAGATACATCATGAGAGGTTGTTTTGAATTGGTAAATACATAAAAAGATACCCACTGTTCTTATAAAGATATTCACTGATATCTCCTCAAGTTGATACTACTTCTAAACTATGATCATAAATTAAAATTTGTGTTGGGGATGTCCTTTCACAGAATTTTTAGAAAAAAACTTTCCAGCAGTACATTAGGGAAGTCTTAATGTAGATAAGTTTCTGAACTGTGACGCCTCAGGGAAACTTTACTTGTTACTTCTTCCCTGCTCAAGTAATTTTAGATTCTTGAAGGGTATGACTAGCAATGTCTTCAAAAGACACCTGCTGCAGAAGAAACAGGGCCACTAGCAAGGCTTCTTGGAAACATCTTACTGTCCTAACACTGCCTGGTGTGACCTTGATTGACTTGTAGCTGAATTGTGCTATAACAGCTTTGGGTTACTAGGAAGAGCTACAAAAGGGCAAGACTGCCTCACTTGTTTAAGGCACTTCAAGCTCATGATTGATGTTCCAAGGACCCAGATTAATTTCCCTGCTCTGCTAGAGATGTCTTGTGTACTCTTACACAAGTCTGAATTTTTATGCCCTTATCTTTAGAAATGGAAAAAGATGGTATTGTGAAGGAAAATACATCACAATACATGAAAGGGAGTCTTGCATATCTGCATGCAAGAGCTGAACAACCTCACGCAGGAATTTTAGGCCAGCTTCAGGATCCAGGAGTGTTGAAATCTAGGAATCATAGCTTTCAAATACAGTATGCCACAAACTGCAGAAACAAATTGAAATGCCTGTTGTTGTTAATGTATCTTGTCCAAATTATAGTTGCTTCTCCTTTCTCGCATTGTCAAAATAAATGCAAATGCAGTTCGCGTTACAGTTTTATCTCTCAAGATACAAATAAGAATTTTAAACAGCATCAAGTTTTGTGGTGCATTCTGTGTCCAGATATAAACCCAGTTTTCTCCCCAAAGCCAATGTTATTGTTCATTGCCTTTTTTACGATGCAGATTTACCTTATTCAGCAAAGCTGAATTGTGGTTGTTATATGAATAATTTGTAATAAGTTTCATGTTGGTTTATGTCTTTTTTAATTGCAACAATACGGTATTGTTGTGTATATCTTCCTTCCCATTACTCAGTGTTCTACCATGGAAATAAATGTCATCACTCAAAATTCCCTTGACACCTTAATTTTGTCAGCCCTTAAACTAACAGGAAACGGGTCCTGTCCCAAAGAACTGGCAGTGCGTTATTTTCAGCTCTTTCATTACAGAAGTAAGATACTTAAAAAAACCCAAAAGTTCTTCAAAATCCTCTAAATGCCTGCACTCAATTGCTACATCACCATTTCTTTAACAAGCAGTTTTACTTTTAAACAGAATTTAAGTTTCCATGGCAACATTTCATTTTCTTGCTTTACTTAATATAACCCATAGAACACATGGGCAAACGAGGGCTTAAATAACAGCAACCACTGTGAATTTAAATACATGCAACACACTGTGCATTATCCTACTTGGCTACTCAAGTAAGACCATGTCCAACTTTTTTTTTTCACCTTGACAAACAGAGCTAGAGCAGTGCCCAGCAATCACAAATATTCTGGCTCTTGATTACAGGGCAATATTGACCCAGAAACACATCCTGACCAGAGTGAAAGTCTATTTTGCCAGTAATACCACATGCTGCTTAGTAAGGTTCTCTCGTCTGAATTTCCTCTGATAAGTGTCTCTGCAAGCTGAGTCAAAAAAAAGATGCATTTATATTGCTGAAAGAAGTCACCTTCTGCTCAACAAGAAAAATAATCCCATTAGCCAGGATATAATTACAGGTCAATCACAAGATTTATCTATATACCTAAATGGAACACATCCAAAATTTTTAGAAGGTATTTAACTGAGCCACCAAACAGGATGCAAGCAAAATATGAAGTTATTTCTTTCTGTCTAGAAAAGGGAATAGACAAGTTTTCAACAGAACTGGTGCTCTGGACACAAGAAAGGAAAAGAGAAAGCAGGAATAAATAAAGAAACAACAATATAAATAATTCATGTCTTACCTAGCTTTGGAAATACTATTAAATATTCTGCATTGCACTGAGGACAAGCAACTCTAGCAGTACTGTTTCCTCTCTGCTTTTCATCCACCCAGCGCTGCAGACAAGTCTGATGCACCCATTTGGTAGAGCCCCTGCACCTGCAGGGTCTCACCCACTCAGCTGTCCGATCATCCTCATCGGTAGCAAAACAAACCCAGCAGCTTCTGTAAGCACAGGAAGGAAAAAAATATACATTTTCTGCTACTTTTACATGCTTAACATTAACATGTGAAAGCATGCAGCTTTAGAAAACGTGCACCTAGAGGAGATGATGGTTGTTACTTTAGTCTTAACCACCAAAAATGTAAGTATTTTGTACCACAGTTTTGCTATAAAAAACCAACATAATAAACATAATTTTACAGATAGCTAAACAACTGCTTTATACATTCTGAATTATTAATTAAACTTTTAGATAGTTTATGATTAAAAAGCATTGAGAGTGTAGTCCAACCTTTGAATAATTCAACATGTGAAAAATCCATATATTTTTTAATGTATTATCATCTCCTTTTACAACAGACATTTTGGTAAGTTTTTTATAATTTTAAAAATGTAAGATCAATACTGTAGTCTGTTACTTGGAAAACCAAGTCCAATCCATTCAAATGATAAAACAACACAAATGATACAATATATCACAAAACTCCCTAAACAATTATATCAAAATCATTCTCTCTCTTTGAAAAGATAAAATATTTTGTTCAAACAAGCTAATTTTGTATGATATAAATTAAATTACAAAGTACTTCAAGAACACTTTTGTACCACTAGAGGAGGAAATTTCTGCTTTGGAGAATTATGTGGACATGTAAAATTCAAATATATATTAATTCTGTAAGGAAAAAACACAAGACTGACAGTACATATCACCTGACCTGAAGTGAGCACAGAACTTAGGAATGCCCAGGTATCTGGTCTGATGATTAGGCCAGACCTTTGGACAACTTACAACTTGCAAAGAGAAAGCACAATACGGATCTAAACTAGGAAAATATCAGATATGTTCAGCCAATAATTTCATTTTTACTGTGAAAGAATTTGCTAATTCCCATACTGAAGATATTGAAGTCTACATAATAAACCAGAATCTGTCAAACTTAGGATCTTATTATAAATATAGGTATATATATAATGGTTTGACTTTTAAAAGTATTTCATGCAAGCTACTTCAATCGTAATTAAACCCTTATAAAGGAGCACAGCAACAGCATCCCTATAATTTAACTACCAAGACACCATCTAATTAGACATGGTGTCCTAACCGAAGTTTTGCATCACTGTTTTGATGCTGAAGTTTTGTTCTCCTAACAACTTGAGTAACATCATTAAGATGAAACACTAAAAGGTTTCTTATGAGAAACCGGTAACAGACAGTAATTAAGAGAAGAAACTGAGAAATGCTCTGGCACTAGTAAACCAAACAACTTCATTATTCAAGAATCATAATTGTGGATTCTATGCCAGGATGTTACAGTGGCTGATGATGCTTTTCCTCTCACTTTGTTTTTGTTGGGTTTTATCTCCTCTGAGATAAAAGAAGGGGGAATCTGCAGTGGGAAACTTAATTTTGTCAGGCTTCAACTTCAAGAAATGAAAAATATTGTTGTCTAACAGCTTTTAAGACCTCACTGTTTTGGGTGGCATTCTATTTGTAAATTGAAAGTGTTTCTTTACAGAAGAATAACAACATTTTTTTCAATAGAAATAACTATGCCTATAAAATATTTTCAAGCACTGAATCTTTATAACGTCTATAGTAGTAGAAGTATGTTGAAAAAGTTGCAAGTCTGTCAGAGCAGAAGGCAACCTATAGCAATTTATTACTGACGTACTTGGAAAAGGGAATACAGTTTGAGATTCAGATTCCAGGGAGGACTGGAGAAAAGGCAATTTAATACTGAACAATCTGTAAAATGAACCTGTCATATCCAGTTGTCCAGTTTTAAGTAGAGAACACATTACAGTAGGTACAGATGTAAATTTGAACTGTGGTGGTCTAAAAGTAGAGCTGCCTCAGTTTGCATTTGAGAAGACTTTTCAGTTGATGATTGACACCTGGAATCAGAACTGTAGTTTCTTCCATTCATCTTAATGGGAAGGTAAAATCAAAGTCTGACTTGGCTTCTTTCTGTCCTTCCCCACATTGCTTTATATGAAAACTGTCACGTTAGGCACTCCTGTAACACCACCCTCCTTTTTTACCTTCATGCTCCCAACATGCACCTACTGCAGTCCCAAGTGCAAGGGCACATTAACTTTCCTAAGCAGGAGGAGGAAAGACAGACAAGCCACAAGTTAGTAAGAATCTAGATGAAAATGCTGAGACCACAACTAAGATTTGCAAGGATTACAAAGCGTGGCTGACATTTTGGTTCATTGCACTCAGTATCAAGGAGCTCTTATGGAACACAAGTTCTTGCATTGTTTATTAATATTTATTTAATTTAAGAACAAATAATACCATACAATACTACTGGTAACTGCTTCTCTTCAGCAGTTTTTTTTCTGCACTACAGGTAAACATTCACTCATTCATTCCACATCCTGTTTAGGTCTACAACTGCTCTAAATCTGTCATTCAGATTTTTATTTATGAATTAAAGGCTTCACAACAGAGATAGTTAGGTCTGAGGATACCATTACAAAATGCAAGTCTAGAGTTTATTCAAATAAAGACAGATTTAAGCATGAACGTAATCTCGCTACACTGCAATTTTAACTAGTGAATTTGTCCATGACAAATTGTCATGGTTGTAGATTAAATTCTGTTCTCAAGTTTTCTGTCAAGGTAAGTCAAGAAAAATATGCATATTTTCTTTAATTGCTTCATCCAATTTCTTGCCAGCCAATCATATCTGAAAACCTGAAAGACCTATGAAAGGAATAACAAAATCCTTTACAGACTTAAACCTTTAGCAAGTCATGAATAATGAACAGTAGATTCCCTGTATACTTTCATCAGCTTTATCTCTTTCCATTGACAGCAGTTGTAAAAGAAATGACTAAATAAAACCATTTCAAAACAGGTATCCAGGCTCTTGCCAGATTTTCCATTTTCTTGTACTGAATAAAATATGACCTTGATTCTTACCACTGAATCAGGTTGCTACTCAGATAACCTGAAATAGAAAGGGCTGAAAAGGTGGAACAAAGCATTGTTTCTGATAGAAACTCAAACCTTTTTCCTTGGTGACTTTCTACATAGCCAAATCAATAACACTAATGTATTGTTCCACACTTCCTTGGCTGAAAAAAAAAAAAAAATTCAAAACAAAACATACAAAACCCCAGACCAATATCACTACGGCAGCTCTCAATATACGGTTACAAATGCCTTTTAGATTCAGCGCCCCAGCAGATGAAGCTTTCTGGTCTCAAAAATTCTATTCTGATTCCGAGAATAATGCATTTTTTTGCCTCTGTTTTTTCTCTAGCAAAGACAAACTCTTGTCAGGCCACTGCTTGTGTTAATAGCAGAGCAGATGGAGAGAAACTTGTACTGAAGACTAGAGATCCTATACTCCAAATGTTATATGACTAATCTGAGAAACCAAGGTCTGCATAAAACCAGGTTCCTCCAAACCACAAGTTTCTTACCAGTAAGGAGGCCACTCCAGTACCTGGTTGGAGCTACAGTTCCAGCACATCCAGCAGATCTCCAGTATCAGACATACCTAGAGGCAGATTGCTCTCCTTTTCATTAAGGAATACTCCTTCTTAAGGTTACTTTTTTCCAAAACCAGTCTTAGATGGGAGGAAAGACAGTATCTAATTCATGTTATGTAAATAAAATCTGACTCAATTAGTGAAAGCTGAATTCATCATGAAACAGCTTTGTTTTCAAGCACACATGACTGTGTAAAGCAATATAAAAAAGTAATTTAAAAGCAGTATGTTGATTACATATACACACACTAGTAAAAGATTTGCAAAAATTTCTAAAGCCCCATAAGCCCAGCAGATATACTTGTGTCCACAACACTTAATGGAAAGTGACTTGCTGGACTGCGACAGCACAGCTGCTTTATGATCTGGTTTCAAATATTCAGTACTGCAAGTGGGAATGGAAAACATCTTGGAACTTTCCCCCTTATGTTCAGTGGCACACAAATATGAATGGTCAGCAAAATGAGAAAACTTCTCAGAAAAGAAAGTTCTACTAGACTTTTAGATCTAACTCTTACTATGGGAAATACAAATTTGAACATTCATGACATGCTCTAGAATCATGAGCTAAAAAAGTGTTTTCCCTCTCATTACAGCTCTTTCATAAAATAAGAAATTTTCTGTAGCACTCCTGTCCTGTTAAGCAGCTTATTGCAATTGAATTTCACATCCAAAAAGTAGAAAGTGAAAAGGCTGAAATGCAACTGATAGCAACAACAGCACAGAAAGTCAAGTCAGTGAGGAGTGAAAACATATCTTGGAAAAAAATGACTGAAAGCATTCCAGTAACTGGCCATAAAAAGGCACTGTTCTAAATGATGACCCACAAGTCTGCTGTTTGGAAAAGGCAATTTTTCATGAGGTTTTATAACAACTTTTTATGCATACTCTATGTTGACAGATAAAATACCTTTGATGATGAACAGTGATAAGCTTTACACAAAACTTGCCAACTGCACTCTGAATACTACAAGATCACGTTTAGGTTGGAAGACTGTGATGTCAGAAAAGTGGAGTTATCTAGTAGCATCAAGCTGCTTTGGGCTAGATGGAATTTTAGTAGGGGGATAGCAAACTGTTCTCTCAAAAAACCAAGAGAAACACCACATTGCAAATGGTACCGCTAAGCATTTCCTTTTCATGAGTGCGAAGGAACCAGCAGCAGTAAGATCTTGTGCTAGAGGGCCACTGCCTGGTCACAACAGAACACAAGCCTAGCCTACAAACCCCTGATAAAGGCTACAGAGAGAGGAATACCATTAACCCAAGAAATGTTAGCTTATGTCATGCTTCACAGAGGAGATTAAGTGCCAGAAGAGATGAATTCTCTTGCAGGATTATAGATGGAACACCGCTCTTTTCCCAGTATTTTCCTGGCCATCAAACACAGTGGAAAGTACTTTTATCTTCAATCCAAGACTTGCCTATCAAACTCAAAAAACCCTTACCCTATTCTAAGGGGGAAAACACACAAGGGAAATACAGAGTGAAGAACAGAGATACCGGTGCAAAAATAGCAGTCTTAGATGCTCCATCGTGACTTTAGCGGATGCTTTTAAGGCAGCAGGGCATAGCAGCCATATGCCAGCCTGTATCACTCAGCTAGAAAACATGCTGTCACCTTGAAACAAGGTCTAAAATTCTCAAAGGAAGTCCTGAAAGTCATCTGACCTTATACCAAATTCTGCTCTGCCTAGTCATCAAGGATAGGGTGTAATGCTGTGTAAAGGAGACATTGATAAGAATCTAAACATAACAGTAACTACTACAAAAGCAGTGCTTTCAATAGAAACAACTGAAGTAGAGAATATCAAGCTAATGTTGGTGTGAACATATGGTCACGTAAGTGGTATTCACATACAGGTTCTGACTTCCTCTAACCTCAGGATGACATTGTATAAACTAGATTTTAAAAGGCTTTTAATAGAAGCATGTGGATAAACTAAACCCCAGTAAACAAACACATTTAAAAAACCCATAGAATAATTAACTAGAAAGTGCACCAGAAACATCTACTGATTATCAGAAGTTCAACTCAATCTTAATTATATTGTCAATTATAGCTCAATGTTACCATCATGATTAGGGGGAAAACCAAAAGTGACTAAGTAGAAAAAGAAAAACCAACCAAACAAAACCTAAACGAAGAACCCCCTCCCCCAAAACAATTTATTTCCAAAACTGAAACATGATCTGAACAACATGATTTGAACAGAAAGCTGGCAAGTCAAGTATATACATATGTAGCAAACAGTGAAGAATTCTAATAGCATTAAGCTAATGCTTTAAAAATTTAATGGATTTTTTTATAATGCAAATAGCATACTATAAAGGGGAAACATTTTCTCATGCATTGTTTGACAAATCTGTCAATAATAACAAACATAGGAAGTAACAAAGATACGAAGTAACTATGAAATGACATTTTAGAGGTTATTTAAAGTCACTTCCTTGACTGTGACTTTAAACATCTTAATTACTTATCAATTACCTCTAAGATGACCAGACTCCAAATGACAACAAATATATGTAGTTTCTATTAAACAACATTAAACAATGCTATTTTGCACTGAGGGAAAGGGGAAGGGAGTTGCATCAAAAAATACCAACACTGGTATTGATGGTGCATGTACAGAGTAGATGACAGATTCTACAAATATCAGGAGCAACCTACATACAGAATAGACCAACTCTGACCTGCCTAAAACTGTAACCACCTTGACATGAAGCTGTTGCTCTGATAAGCAAATGATAAGAAATGCAAAGTTATTCACAGAGTCTGTATCATGTGAGCTCCATCTCCTGCAGTCATTTTCCACTGTCACAAAGTTAATGCAGAAGTACAAATGAGTCTTTAGGCAGAGTAGTTTTAGTTACAAAAGTAAACACATTAGCATAGACATCTGTTAGAAACCAAATATGGCTCCTTGTTTTACATTCAATTTTTAGGTAAAGTACTTGTGAAATAAAAGTTTGATTTTTTTATGTATTCCTAGAGAGTTTCATGGTTAAACTGACCATATAGGGTAAGCAATCCTCATGTTGTGTTCTTCCAAAGAAAAGAGAAGGAAAAAAAAAAGTAAGTGTGTCCTAAAATTGCAAATATGGAAGACTGCAAGGCAAGCAAATTGCTTTGAACTCAAAGAGTTTATGACAGACACTATTACTCAAGTTATACTGAGTTTATAATTTCTTTTTTTCCCCAGATAACTTACAGTATAAGAGAAAACCAAAAAGCTCTACTTAAGTCAGTCATCTTATATAATCCTAATAATCAAATTTGGAACAATTTCTGACCTAAAAATTACCAAAAAATTTTAAATGCCAACAAGATAAATTCTTGGGATGTTAATATCTCAAGAACAACAAAAAACACCAACCAAATGTGGCAGACATTGAAAATTTAGAAATGTTTTACTCTGAATAATATGAACAAAACTGCAGTGTGTCTGATCATAACATGAAGTAACTCTCCTCGACAGGCTGTAGAACTGACTGCATGACTCACCAGTAGAACAGTCACAAGCACCCTGCACATGGTCTGCTGTAATTATATCCCTCACAGAAAGCTAACTTATGTTGGCACATTTTAGTCCAACAAAAAATATCCACTTCTGTAACAAAAATATTCACATTCCAGGAGGAGGCACTTAGAAGAAACAAATGAGAAGCAATCTGGAATGTACATAATGACCACATTACAGGTTTAAAATAGAGGGTCTTGTCTTTTTTCTAGAAAGATTGTGAAAAAATAATGAATTACATCAAAACAGCTTTAAAAAAAAATACCACTGAATGCCAGCCTCTCTTGCCCATGACAACTCTGTTATTTACCACCTTCCCACTTGTGCTAGTAGTTTCTTTTAATATGTACACATTGAAGAAGACCTGCATAGCCACAGGAGGAAACAGGCAGAGATACAGTAAGTGAGAACACTAAATAGTCCACAATTCTCATCAGCAATCACCTGAAAAACTAAAAACACTAACAACACTTGTCCAAAAAGTTTTTTCTGTGAGAGTTGTTTCCAAACATAAACACATACAAGGATTCCACAGTTAGCCCTTAAATCAACTGGTATTTACTTGTTATAGGGGAAACTGTTATATAGCAGGCCAGTTGAATTTTTATCTTAAGTTAGAAACAAATGAATGGCTAGTCCCTTATTTAAAACACCTTCAGTGTAATTTTTTTTTTAACCAGCATTTAAAAGTGGATGTTTTGATTGTAGGTTTTCTTACCCTACACCCATGTTAGGCAGGAAGTGTATAAGCCTTCCCTAGAATCACTGACACAAAAATCCTGGCCATAAGCACTTTTCATTGAATATTAGCAAACTTTTGACCAAAAGCATTCATATTAGCATTAACATGACAAAAGCAAAAAAATCTTAAAGAGAGAAAAAACCAAGATCCCAGCTCAACTAGACAGGATCTTATATATATATATTTTTTTAGGTAAATTTCAGAGCAGGTCCTAAAAGAAGCCAAGTGCAGATTTGCTAGAAGGTGTCAGTGGACTGGACTTCCCTATTGGCACCTCCTGCATAGTATGCTTAAGTTATGCAGTGCAGATGATACTGTGCTGTTTTCCCACTTAAACTGGGATTCCATCTAGACCTGGTATCACAGAACTACTGATTGGAAGGGACCACAGGAGATCTTGTCAGACCCCTTGCCCAAGACAGAAGCAACACTGAATTCAGACCACACAGTAGAGCATTCTCCAGCTGAGTCCTGAAAAGCCCCATAGGCAGAGATCCACATCTGCACTGGGAAACCTGATCCCAAATTCACCCCCATCCTCACATGCTGAAAACTTCTGTGTTCAAATATACTGTTGATTCTCATCATCCTGCCAAGAACCTCCAAACACAGTCTTCTGAACAACCTTCTTGGAAGGTAGAAGGTTATTAGACCTCCCAAGCCATCCCTTCTCCTGGCAGGCCTAGTTCCTTCTAGCTTTTCCTAGTAAGTCATGTGCTTCAGCCCCTTGACCAACTTATGTAATCCAGACAGTTTCATTTAGAAACAGCAGCCAGAAGCAGTTTGCTGTAACCACTTCAGACTGAGTTCTCTTATTCTTCTGCACTGATGATGAACTTGCTACTTTGTGGTAAACTACAAACGCCAGTAAAAGCATGAGCAAGTCATGCACTCTTTTGATAAAGGTAGGTACTACATCATATAAAAATTTAGTACTTGGCCCGTTCTGCTGCTGAGAGGAAAAAAAAGGTGCATCAAAAAACACTTATTTTCACACCAGGAATTTTCCACCCTTTGTGCAGTGCAGAAAGGCCATAAGCAGGGTAAGATGTCAGAACACCAAGCAAGTCCAAAACAGCTGGCATATTCATTACTGCTTTAAGTATTACTTTAAAAAAAAATGCCAAAATTAATACCTGAACCTTTTGATATTTCTCTGTAAATTATTATACATATATTTATTCAACATATTTGCATTAATTACCAAAAGTTTTAACTTCAGTGCGCACTTTAAGACACTATAGCAAAGGAAACCACTAGAGCTTTAAGCATTATTACAGAGTCTAAACACTTTTATATGGAAGGGATCAATAAATGGGGTTGTACAGCCTTTTTAGATATAGCAAATGCAACAAATGAAAATGTTATTAGAATGCCTTCATAATACATGGGATGCCAAGATTTTGAGTACAAAAAATTATAAGTGGTCTCTCAGGAGTTTCCCCACACTTAAATTGGAAGAATAATTACCTACTGTCTGCAGGTAGAAGTTAATTGTTAAGCAGCAATTAAAACATGTACATTTGTTCCTAAGCACAAAGCAGACACCAAAGATGGAAAAATAATGTACATAAGATGACATACTTTATAAATAACATGCTGACACCTTTATATTTCACATGGGCAAAAGGCAGTCTACAGGTCTGCATTAAGTCTTCACTAATCATCTTTACTGGTAAGACATAGGAAGAAGTCAATCTACATAGAACCTTCAGCACAAAGGGAAACAAAATAGTAAGGGAAGTACCTGGGATGAAGCAGTAATGAAAGAGTCAAGCTATTACAAAGTTATTATTGTTTCAAACTTTCTTCAAACCCACACTCCAAGATATACATGATTTTGCTTTTTCCATCCTGTATCAACATCAGCTTTCAAACAGCTGGAGTAAAGACAAGGAAAAACAAACCCCGTATTTCCTTTCTGGTAGAGATTAATCCAGCATGCTCCATTCTTTACTCTTATACACCCTTCCTTCTAAGCATGAATAACCTACTCTCAAGGAATAACAAAGCCAGGTACTTCTACAAGCTGACAGACTTTGACCAGAAGTTAGGAAGACCTCTCTCACAAGAGTTTAACTCTGTTGTGAAGAAAGAAAATAGTAGGACAATGAAGAGAGACATGCTTAATCAGTGCAAGTCGAACAAACAGACTGACTAACTGCAGAGATGGCATTTTGTGAAAAAGAAAGATAATACATAAATCCTGTATTGTGTTTTATGTTGCTTGTTAATGTGTATATTTTCTCTGGTTGAACTCCACTCCTACAAAAAATTACTCATGTGTCAACTTCAGTCAGTGAGAGAAATCAGAGCACAACATCCAGCACAAGTTTAAGATGTTCAGAATAAAAGTCTTCAATCAATGACCACCCTGCACTAATTACACTGTCTAGGTTGTAGCATTAAGGTCTTAATCCAAATAAGGTTACTAAAGAATCAAATTAGGTTACTAAAGTATCAAATTAGGTTACTAAATTATCAACAGTTAATTTGTGCAAATAAAACTGAATCAGTGCCTGCACTTTCAAAGAGGGAAGCAAAAGACTGTTACCAACAGGAATACTACCACAAATGGTAACTGGAATGGAAAGAGAAACTGAAAATTATGTACAAAGCCATTGTATATTCTTTTTTCTTGGGGGGGGGGGGGGGGGAAAAAATCTAGACAAACCGTATA
>VZTX01021875.1:442-13203 GCA_013400915.1 Pardalotus punctatus | reverse complement strand
CCCACCAGTGCCCCAACGTGGCACACAATGGGGGCTCAGCCCAGCATACGGGGGGTGCTCTGGATCCCAGCACTGGCACTGGTGTTGCCCCTTTCCCTGACTGTGCTAGGCTGCAGTGGAGCCACACAGTTCTCAGACCTATGTCCTCTGCCTAGCTTTGTGTACCTGCAGCTGAGGTCAGCCTCTACATGTGAGTTATCAGAAAGTCTTATTTTTTTTCCTTTTTTTCCCTTTCCCTTCTTGGTACTGAATCATTCAGATAATTTCTGCAGCCATTTGTGTTGGTAAGGGTTAGCTCCAGCAGGAGGGATGCTTTCTGTGAATGCACAGTACAAATGTGTCTTGCATCACATTTGAAGATACCAATCCTTCTTAGACTCTTGCAGCAAAGCATGGGTTGCCTTGAGACCCTTTTGAGACATCTGTCTGTGTTTGATCACCTTTGAGTTGCTATCCAGAGTTTCAACCAGAGCTTAATGAATCATGAAGCTGTTGCAGGGGCTGTCGCAGGAGGTGGGTAGATGGGATTCTTCCTGATACAACCTCCCCTAGCTTTGAAGTTGATCCTGCACTCATCTAAGAGGTTGGATTCAAGCTCTCCAACAATCCTCTCCCATCTAAATATCTGCATAGAAACAGAGACATTATTTTCGAATTACCTAGGAGGAAGCAGAAAATGAGGTAAACGCAGCAAATTTTCCTATTCTTCATAGAGGTGTGGGGCTTATCCACCATCTCTTGTTCCCAAAATTCCTGGAAGATTTTTCATCCCTCAGCTGAGAGCACAGAGTGGGATGGGAGCATGGGAAGGGAGCATGGGAAGTGCTCATGCCTCCCAGGACACCTGGACACTTCCAGGCAAGAAATCTGAATAACACAAAAGTCTACAGAATTTTAAGTGCACCAATACATACTCTGGTTCTAGAGGTGAATAAAAACTTGGTTTGGAGAAGAAGCTAATACAACATTTCTGAATCAAGGGAAAAACCAAAAGTTAAGAGGGATTTAGAGTCCAAACACTACCAAAAATGTATAAAATTTTATTTTATGAATACATTAAACTATTGTGCGCAGCACATACATATAAAAATAGAAGCAATTTCACAAACAATTGATTGGACAGTTTTGTGTTTCTTGAAAGTTTACAGTCTCAAGTGTGAGTCCATATTGAGTCAGAATATGAGGTATATTCTAGTGAAAAAAAAAGTAATCTGAGAACTTTGGCACCATTTTACTGTGCAAAATAAAATCTTGGAATTGACATAGTGAGGTATACAAATATGACTTGGCTTTTCCACTCAGTGTGTGTCTGTGTCTCTGCATGTTTGGGAAAAATACATTTATTTAAGAACATGATTCAGTTCCAGCCAAGTCAGATTTCTAACAGGGGTGGATTAAGTCTTAGAGTGTTATGGGATGTGCCTAAGGAAGGAGAAACCTTGAAAACAGGCATCAACTCCACATGAGAATCCCATGTGCAAAATGCGGGCATGACAGGCTGGGGTGGAGCATTCACAGCCGTGCTTTCAAAGCTTGTAGCCCCTGGCATGACCCCCTGTTAATGTACATTGAAATATGAAGTTCCTAATTTGGCCCTGATTTGGGAAATCCCTTTACTTTCATGAGTTTTCTTTACATAGTTTCACATCTTTTTTTAAATTTCAGCCTTGATTTCCAAGTTGGTCTGGCTGGCATGGATGTGTAATGGGGAAAAAAGCAGTGATGTCAGGAGTAACTCAGTAGAGTAAGTGATGGGGCTTTCCAAATGCCCACCAAAACTGCATCCAAAAGGGTCTGCAGTTCTTAAAGACAATCACAGCCCAGCAAGCTATGCCTAAACAGATTTATTGAATCACAGAATGACTGAGGTTGGAAAACACCTCCAAGATCATCAAGTCCAATTTTTGACCAATCCTCACCTTGTCAACCAGACCAGAGCCACATCCAGTCATTTCTTGAATGTTTCCAGGGATGGTGACTCCACCACCTCTCTGGGCAGCCTGATCACCCTTTCAGTGAAAAAATTCTTCCTGATGTCCAACTGAACCTCCTCTGGCACAGCTTGAGGCCATTTCCTCTTGTCTCGACTTCTTGTGACCTGGTTTATGGTTGTCCTCACTTGACCAGTGTGTGCAAAATGGAGCCAGTGGGTCTGATTCCCACCTTTTGTGTCAGCTATCCCATTGCAACAATAACTTTCTCTAGGCTGCCCTGGTTTAAGAGGGAATGGACTTTATCCTGTCATAAGGACACTGGTTTAAGCAGTGATCAGAAATGTGTCAGTATTCGAGCTCTGTTTCTTTCAGCGTCCCTGGACTCTTCCATACTTCTTCAAACTTAATTTCAAAGACATTTAGGAATATAACACCAGAGTACTGGTTGCCAGTTAATGTATTTCAGCACAACTCTCTGTACCTCTAGGGACTCTAGGTTAATGTACTGTCTGATACCCTCCCAACTTTTCTTTGACCCACTCTCTCCCTACTCAAATTCTGATTTTTCACTTCAAATGCACATTTTTCCAAAGCAAACTGCTGCACATGTTGTGGGTGAGCAAAGTGTGTCAACTTGTCTTCTCTCTAAAATACTGCAAGAGCAGAAAAGGAAGAGCAACTCCTTTCCTTCCAAAGCATCATCCAAACCATCCTGTTCATGTACTGTGAGCAGTATTACCACTCTTTTTCTCTCTTCATTTACACTGTGATCACCACTTACATTGCAGCCAGATCAATTCAAGTATAAGTCACACTAAAGATGCTGGAAAACTGTATCTTGTTCACAAAACAATTGCCTTGACAGTTTCTCAGTAATGGTGGCTGTGGCTACATCCTTGCGGGTATATCCTTTGGGCCAATCCTTCTGCAGCTACAAACTGATAGTTTTACAGGGCTGATTTACTCCAGCTGAGGATCTAGCCCTGACAGTGCTCTCATGCATGTCAGAAAGCTCAAATTCATCATGAACAGACAGCCCCTGCAAATAGAATGGCATGTCAAGGCTGGACATAGCTCCGTTTTGGTTGGATGTGGGAGATAATCTTGCACTCAGATATTCACTTCTGCAGCAGCATGGTCCATCTATGCTGAAAGTGCTCATGTTCTGACATGGCATTGAATCTAGCTTCAAATTTAGGAGCATGCCACCAATGCAGGAATCTCAAGGCTTCTGGTAACTGACATTTATAGTGACTATTTACTTAGGGCCTCTTAAAATACTTTCAAAGGCACAGAGAATGCAGCTTCATTGGTGACCTGGGAAAGGGTTGTCAAAATAGCAAGGCAAGGTTATGTGCCATTTGTACAGTTTCTAGGACAGCTTTGAAAAATGTTTCATAGAGCTTTGCCGTGTTGTCTTTGAAACTGATGCTTTGCAAGTGACAGAAATTGGAATTATGGGACAAATTCCTCTATCCCAACATGGGAAGGTATGCTTATGTAGCCTCCTTCTTTCTCTGTCCTTCATACCTCAGGAAGGTATGTTAGAGAAGAAGCAAATATACTTAAGGCAATGAAAATTCAACACAGTCTTTTCTAAAATAACCCTTTGCTGGAAACTTCCTTGAATTTCTTACATTTTATAAAATGCATCCCACAGACCAGTTCTAGTTCTTAGAGATTAGCAACATTTGGCCTAAATGAAATAGAATGCCTTTAAACATTTATGTTCTTTTATGTGTATACCAGTATAAAGGCACCTGGGCCTCAGGAGACTGGGATGATTGATTCATTAAAAGTATGTAATTACATAGATGCACACTCACACATCCCATGTCTATATATATACAAATATGAATATTAAAGATGTACACATCTATATTTGAGGTAAGTCTAAACTAACTCACAAAATGCCATTTAAAATTCTCAGCTCCAAGTAAGTTTTGCATTTGGGACCCATCTGTGATTTATCCTGTGGCCCTTCTCATGGGGAATTGATTGTAGGTCTTCATTTTGCCAACCAGTCCATTTGAGGAGACCTGGAGAATCCCTTCAGAGACAGAGGGGCTCTGGGAATAGACAGTTTGCTCATGTAGAAACAATTGTGGAATTGGCACCTTAATGATCAGAACAGGTTGAGGACTTTACAGGACAAGACACAGTCTGTAGAGGGGGGTGCAGGCAGATATTCAGATGGAGTGAACTGCCTGAAGCTCTGGTGAAGCAAATCATCTGGTGATTTGGCCCATGACATGTAAACAGCTCACTACGAGAGGTTATTATCTGAGGTAAATAATATTTAGTAAATAACCTGTCATTGATTAGATGGTTGCCCACAGCCATTCTCTCTCTTCTAAAAACTTCCTTTGCACTCCAGCTTGCATTTTTCTCTGTACAGCACCAAAGTTGGCACTCAGCCATGTAAAATTTGTACAGAGTAGAAGAGAAGCAGCATCATAGTACATATGCTATGTGTTGAATCTAGTACAAATATTTTTATCCAAATATACACATACATATAGAGATTTCTTTTTTTCTTCAGTGACCAGTATAAATACTTTACCTGGGAGGTTATTCCCCATGTGCAAAACGAAACAGTCTGTTCTGGGATTTAATCTTCTGTTTTCCTGGTGTTCATATTCTCGGTAAGAAGTGGGTCACTGTCATGGCAGGAGAGACCTTTTTCCCTCTCTTCACCCTCCCATGTTTGCTCAGGGCTATGTAAGCACCACGGTGAACGTTGGATTCATATGCGTTGTAGTTATTGGGCAGCAAGGTTTCCTTGAATTTGCACTCATCTTCGAAAACAGCCTAAGGAACAGCAAGGGGAGAGGAGTGGGGGTACAAATCAGGTACAAGCAGCATTTCACCAAGGCCCAGGTAATTTTTCTTCCTTGTGTTTTTACACCAGGGCTCGTTGCAGTGTGTGACAGGTGGTGCCGCAGCCACTGCTGCCAACAATAAATCTCCCTCCTCGGTGCTAATTTGGTGTCAGATGAGCTCAGATGCCACCTGCCCAGATAATGGACTGTGTATTTCCTGTGGCAGATCTAGTTAATTCATTATAAATCATGGATTTCTTCATTTTATTTACAGGTAATGATTTCTGTCAGCATCATGCCCTCTTGCCCAAATGACAGCTTTATTTAAGACCTCCCTTCTGCCAGAAGCCCTGTCATTTATAAAAGATATGCTGCCTGTCAAAACCTTCAGTGCTCTTCCAAACAGCAGTGCCCAGGGAGAACTGCTTGCTTGAAGAAGAGATTTGATTACCAGTGAATCTTTTCTTTCTTCAACCACTAGTGATATTTAACTTTGCAGCTTATTCTAACCAGGAAACGTTTTGATTTTCTCCATGTCAAATCACAAAAATCCAAGGAGAAAAAGTTATCTGGGAGAGGAGGTACAAGGACAAGCAGGAGACAAATGCAGAGGAAATTAAAGGAGAAAACAGAATAATTCTCTGACTTCAAATGTCTGGCACATGAGATGCTACCAGTGATGTTCTATTTTGGCATCTGTGTGATAACACCACCCAAAGCCTGTAAGAGTTTAACTTAAGGCATTGTGTTGTGCAAGGGAAAATGCACATCTCTTACAGCTTTTGAAAGTGTCTTTGAAGATAAACGAAACTGTATTGAAACTGGGTGGAAAAAATCAAAGGGATTTCTGAAGCCAGGCCCTGCATTTCTTTAGGAAGACAAAGTTAAGTAAAGCAGTTGGGCTTGTGGCACTTCTGAGGTGTTTGTGATCAGACATGATTGAAAGGATATTCCTAGAGTGGAACCTTAAACTGTCCCACTGTCATTATCCCTGTGAGAAGGAATCAGTCAGGTCAGTACTGGCCACATGTCCTTCAAAACATTTGGCTTTTTTTTTTAAACAACTGCAATGCTTTGTTGAAATTACAGCTGTTCCAAAGGAAAGGACTCTGCTGTTCCTTGACAGAAAAGATGGATACAACTAGTGCCATTCATTACTTCGAGCTGGGCTGATTTTGCCTATTGCCCAGAGCCAGCCTCTTGCAAATGCACCTCCTAACAAGCACTTTTTCTGCTGGATGTTGACACTGGAGATGTATTGCTCACATCTCAGAGGTTAAACTGCATTTAGATAGCAAATCATCTAAATGAGGATGATGGTGTTTCAGTATGATTTGCATATCATTGTTAATAGTTACTGTTTTCTCACCCTTTGCAACTGATCTCACAAAACTGATCATTAAAATAACCGCAGCCACATATGTTGACCTTGTAGGGTAGACTTCCTATTTATTTCTCATGGTGTGGTTGTTTTTGGTAGGAGGGAGCATGTGGTCATTATTTTACTGAGGGTAGTGTTGGAAATAGCTCCAATTGTGCCTCTCCTACACACAATGCAATGCAGAATGGAATCAACAGAGCTCAGCTTTGCTAGAATGTGTTTGCAGTCCTGTGACCTTAAAAGAAGCCATCTAATTAATCTGTACTATTTGCAGACTATATTCATTTTGCTAAGGTGTTCCCTGTACAGTCTTACAAGAAGGCTTTAAAATCCCAGCCCTGTAACAGCCACACTGCTCATTGCATTAAATAGCACTGATGACACCAGGCTGGGCAGGCTCCCTGTAACTCGAGGGCTATTTTCTCTGCTTGTGTTTTCTCTGCTTGAGATTTCCATAGGGAAAAAAACAAAACAAACTAAACACAAACAAACAAAGCAAAACACTAAACCAAAACAAACCACTTTTTGTTTAACAAAACCTTTTTGTTTAAACTGTGAAAATCTACTTGCACTTGTACTCACCGTCCCATACAACCTCCCCTTGCTGTTCATTGCAATGAAGAGAGCACTTTTCACACCAAGCAGGCTTACAACACCTCTTTCTACAGTGGATATTTCAAAGAGACCTGAAAAATACGAAGTTTAATAGAAGTGTTATCACAGACTCTAGAGCTAATGGAAGGAAATTCAGATACAATTTTTTTTTCAAACCCTAGCAAACTTGACATATTCTTTATGAGAATTATCTCCCTAGTGCAGAAAAATAAATATACACAGAAAAGATCTTGGGTTTTCCTACATGTCACAGGACTTGAAAGTAATTGTTCTAGAATTGTAGTTACATTCTGTATAAGCCTTTTGCTCTATCAGACTCTTGATCTGTCAAATGCTGGATCTCTTTAATAAGAAAATTATTTTTATGTAGTATGCTATACTTACAAAAGGTTTTTTTACTGAGCTTTAGAGATGTATGGCTTACATTTTGAAGTCCCACATGACATCTTAGCTGCAAAAGATTTTAGCAACACTCCTCTACAGAAAATTCAAATCCACATGACTAATGCTTTCCTGAATCCTTAGGGTAACAGAACAGCACCCATTAAGAACAAGCAAACCAGGAAGAGCAAACCCCTTCCATGGGACACACTGAGTGTCCCAAAAATACTGGTCGGCTGGGATTCAAAAATCATGCTTTGGCACACTGAACTTGGCAACAACCTCCTGGATTCAAAAGGCAAATGAGAAGGTGAGGTGCAATAAAATGTAGCAGAGTCAGTGTTCAGCCTGGTTTGTCTTTTCTCATCTGTGCAACAAAGCAGGTAAAAATAAATTCTATCTAAATTTATCTAATAATTTTGTGCTGCATTTCAGCCCAAAGGGTTCTCATGCTTATTGATCTCAGAGACTTTTAAAAGGCAACAGATATAACAGAGATTAATAATATCAAGTTACAACATTTGCACTCTATGAAGGGTAATTTCTAGAGTTCACAGCAATTAAGTGACATCTATTCTATTTCATTTTTGGATGCAACTCACTGTATTGGTTTTCATTGTGAACTCCGCTTATCCTTCCGTCTGGGAGGATTTGAAGGTGAAACCCGATGCCCACGTTGCAGTAAAGCCTCCGCTGCCTCTTGATTCCTAGCAAATAGTCACTCTCCCAGTTCACATCTGCCTTCTCCCCTGACATCCCAGCCATGGACCTGGACAGCAGAGATTGCCATCCTCTCTCCAGCAATGTGCCATTAGTTCTGCTTACAACTGGGTGTGTGGAAGCAATCCCAGCTAGCAAACCCAGGAGAAGGAACGCAGGCAATGTCCGGTGAACGCTGGCGTCGCAGGACATAGTGATGAGAGGTCTTTGTGCCGTGGCCATCCGGTTCACTTCCTGGGCACGTGGTCAGAATTAATGGCCCTAAAAATACCTCCCTTCTTGTTTTTCTCCCTTCAGCATGGTGGCAGAGGCTTATTTTTGGAAAGCAAATAGAGCTTCCTGACCTGAAACTAAAGCCCAATAGCAGTTGGTTTGGGAGCAGAGACAGGCCATCAGGACTCCAGCTGGTGGGGACCATGGTTTGTAGATCCTACTTCCCACTGGGCAGCCTCTGTTATATTTGACTGAGCCATCTTTATAGTGCAAGGGCTATCCCTCCCCACATCATCACTCTGACATCAACAGCCTGCCCAAGGTGAGGCTGCCAGGGCTGTAACACAAACCTGCTGTCCTCCCTGCCTGCTGAGGTTGGAGTGCTGTCACCCAAGACTGGAGGCAGGAGTGGGATTTCATTGGCTGTGGGAAGCAAAGGAGTCAAATTGGTCAGGGAATCAGAGGCCTCAGAGGCAGTTTCCTTATTTAGAGAAGAAGGTGCAAAAACAGTTCTGGATCTCATCAGTGAGCAATGAGAGGTTTGCAGTCACTTCCTTGGTGGCACGACCGGCGGGTGCTTGTCGGAGCACCTCGATACTCAGGGACAATTGGCTTGAGGTGGCCACAGCTCTTTTTGTGCACACCCTGCAAAGCCAAGGCACCTTTCACTGAGTGACCCACGTGCTAACCTCTGTCTGTACCTCTGCAAGGAGTGCTCCTGGCTGGCTAAGGGAGAGGTAAGCCATTCAACAGGGACAGGAAGCCCCAGCTCCTGCTGGTTTTATCACAGCTGGAATTCCGCTGAGCAGGGTACACAGGCTGGAGCATTGATCTTGCAGTGACACGTAGCTGGGAACGTTAGGCCTTCACATTTTTCACTGAGATGACTTCCAAATGATCACATTTACCTGGGGAGGTTGTGTGTCTCCTGCAAGGGGACAACTGTATTTGTAGGAATAAGACAAGGATTTGGCAATGTGTTTAAGACAAGGATTTGGCAATGTGTTAAAGACAAGGAAAAACCGAGATGGCCACAGCTTCCCAGTGTTTCACTGGCTCCTTTCCCCAAATACTTTTTTTAATAATTTACGACCATCTTAATTTACCTCCCCTTCTGTTTGCTCAGACTATCTTAATTGTTTCCCCCCATTTCCCACTGATGCTGTTTCAGCTCCTTGGGAGCTAGATAGATTAGACTTTTATCTTAATTAGTTTCACAGAACTTATCAAGACACAAGTCAGAGGAAAATAGCTGAGATTTAAACAAATACTTCTGTCAATATCTCTGTCAGCTTCTCACAGCACAGGCCTTGCAGCTTGTGTGTCATTTGAGAAGCCTGCTAATGAGGAGAGTACCTGGAAGAATAATTAAACTGAGCACACACAGCCTGACAGTTTCACATCAGGAGAGGTGTAATATGAGGCCTGGGACACTGCAGACTCCCCAGCACAAGCCCCACAAGGTGAAGGGGAGACCCTGGCAGCCCTGAGGCAGGTGAGCAGAGTCAGTGATGTCTATAAATACTGATTGCTCTCATGAGACAGGCTCAGCAATAAAATAATTGGGAACCACAGGGCTAGGCACTGGCTTGTGCCAGGTGATATTTCAAGGTCTCTGTGCCTTTGCTGAAGCAGCACTTGGACTATCAGAGAATAACCTGAGCTGGAAGGGAGTCACGAGGATCATGCAAGTCCAACCCCTGGCCCTGCACAGGACACCCCAACAATCCCAGCCGGTGCTTGAGAGCCTTGTCCAAACACTTCCGGAACTCTCACAGCCTTGGGGTGGTGGCCAAAGGAAAGATATCTTTGCTGACAAAGAAAATCCTCAGATCCTTTTCTCTCCTGCCTTCTACTTCATCTCATGGTTTTTCGTCTATGCAAAGCACATATATAATTTTCAGAAAGGAATAACACTAGTATTTAACATCCTCCTATCTTAGCTGCAGTCTTCATGAGAGGCCAGCATCAGTGGGAAAAAAAGCCCAGGGTCCCTGTTACAAGCACGGAGCACTGATTTCCCCCTTTTTGTTGTGCTACAGTCTGAAACCTGCCCATTCCTGATACATGTGACTCCTGGCAACACTGCCTGATCTCAGAGCTATCACTGTCTGTAAAAACATGCATTGTAATATTTTCTTTCCTGTTTATTTTTCCCCCTAGAGAACTTTTCAGGTGTAATGAGTGCAACACTGGATTTCAATCCTCAGGTTTAATCACCTTTGCATCTTTATGTTTCATTCATCAGGTTTCTCATAGTAAAGACAAGCCATGGGCTAAATGAGCTCCTTGAACTTTTGCAGGCACATCTGCCACTGCAGATTCCCCATAAGCTGTCCTGATGGCACATGTTAAAGAAACACTTTGTGGGATGCACCATGTCTCATTCCAGTACCCTTGATCCTAGAAGAAAAACCAAATGGTCAGACATAAAACAAAACAAAACAATAATTTGTAACAAGTCTATGGGATGCATTGCTTTATCTTTTAGTTAGCCCAGCTGGAAAGTGACTGCTGAGAACTGTGGTGACCCTCGGGACAGCCTTGCTCCAGCAGTTTCCCACTGAGCAAGTTGATCTGACAGCATTCTGTGTGGAAAGGGTGTACAGATTGCTTGCTTGCAAAAAATCAGTTTTCTTTCCTGATCTGTAAACCAAACCAAATAGCTAAAACCTGTGATTTCACTGGGACACCTGGCCCTTTTACAACTGCGGGTGCTGTTATCTGGCCCCAGGCCAAGTGTGCACAGTTGGGAGATGGAGTGCGTTCTGCAGTCTTGTACTGCTCAGCAATTCTGCATCAGAGCTGAAATGAGTCTTGAACCACTCTCTAGCTAGATCAGTGGCCAGCTGGCTGCTGAGTTTCTGTTTATTAGCATCTGAAGATGAACTGCCATGTAAACTCCAGAGCTTCTGATTCAATTAGGCAAGCCTTGTTTGCTCTAAAAGATGCCTCATTCTGCTTCAGCTTGTCCTCTTGGCCCTGTGACTGTTTCCAGAAAACACAGTGTAACCTTTTGATTTTCAGATAGCATGTTGTTCTGTCTCTGTGTGCCCAGTGAAATTTGGAAGGGAGGCACCAATAGCATTTGCAATAAAATAAACCCCGTGAACTCCAAACTGGTAAAAATTTACTTCAGCAATCAAACTCTGCTTACTCAAACTCTTAAGACCCAGGATGACAGTGCTCACTGCCTTGATGCCTAAAAGACAGGCTACCTGAAACAGAGGCCAAGACAAATTAGGAATATAAAAAGCAGACAGATTTATTCAAGGCCTGCAAAGGCCTTGAAAGTACGTTTGGGCAAGCAAAGTCCCCCGTCGGGAACTACACCCAAAATGGATGACAGGTCACGAGCCCTTCACTTTTTATAAGTTCTGTCCCATTTGCATATTGGCCCCTAATTCTTCACTCACACCCTTAGGTGGTGATGTTGACCGCCCCAGGCCCGCTTCCCCCATGATACAGTAGTTTACATATTTTCCGGCCCTAAGGCAAGGAATGTGTCCTTGAATCTGTATTCAGAGAGCTTTGTTTTGGCTAAAGATGCTGGGAAAAGATGTTTTTAGCACTTTGTAAGAAGCACAGAACTACAGCAAGTTACAGATACATGAAGAGTAAAAAACAAATAATTATTAAGGTATCACTCCCCCTTTACAGGCCTGACAAGGCCTCTACCTTGTCAGGACTCTATTCTAAATACCCACTAATAGTATTGTGAGACACGAAGCTCACTTCTTAAAAATTTTACGAGTTTATTAAAAGGACAATAGGGGGCAAATAAGAAAATTATCCAATAAAGCAGAAGGATGCAGCGCTGAGCACCCAAACACCAACAAAGGGCACTGCCAGCAGCACCCATGGGAGCTGGGGCGGGAAGCCATTTTTATATCCCTAACCCAAACCCCGCCTCCCTGGGGTGCTCTCATTGGCTTGTTGTTTCTAGGGTCTTCTCATTGGCTCGTTTCGTGTCCAATGGGAGCCTCCCAATTATCCTCCATGTCGATCACAAGTTAACACACACTTCCCTCCCCCTTCTCAACAAGACGTTTTGACAGGAACAGATACAACAATAGCAAGAACACATGTAACAATCACCAAAAGTGCGTAACAGTTAATAATAACAGATAACAACTGACTCACTAACAGTAACATATAACAATTAACTTATTCTCATAACCAATTATGAAAGCCAACTCCCCAAGTGCATTTATAACAGCATGCACTTAACAGCAGTATATATCTCTAACAATAGTAAGTGTCTAATAGCAATAACATTTCATACAGCCAGCTGTCACGTGAAAATTATGATTACAACTACTGTGAACAGTGTTTAATCCCAGGCCAGTTTGGTGAAGGTGTGGAAGAAATATTCAAGGCTTAGTACACTATATCTTGAACGGTATCTGATATAAAATTTGATCTTTGGATGCACTTTGGACCCGAATCACATGCAAATCTTGATTCCAACCCTGAACCATGGTTACCAACTGTGAAGATAACAAGCTCTGAAAAGAACCCTTTAAATCACGTCATCCCTGCTTGCATCAGTCTCTAATTTTCAGTTGTTTCAGGAGCAGAAGCCTTCTTAACTCGTGAGTAGTGAATCCAGGGTCCTTTACTGGTGACTTTGACAGCAGTTTAGTCAGCAGGACTTGGAACAGTCCTTTCCACTTGGCCTGTAAAGGATCACTG
>VZTX01021873.1:33255-48936 GCA_013400915.1 Pardalotus punctatus | reverse complement strand
ATGATGAGGATTTGTGTCTATGAACTGGTGCCTTTTTGGCCTCCCCAGCTGTGCCCAGCACCTGCCCTGCAGGTTCCAGGGACCAGGGGGCAGGGAACAGGGAGGGGCAGGAGATGAGCTCCATTCCATCAGCACAGCAGGGACACCCCGCAGCCAGAACTCACTTCTTTCAGCTCCAGGCCATCCTTTGTGTAGATTTATCCCCCATCTAGCTTTTCTGGTGTCTCACAAGCACACACTCCAGCTGCAGCTTCCCCAAGTGCACACTCAGCTCTTCCCACGTCATTTCCCTCCCAAGTTATACAGGTTCATATCGAGTTTCAGCCTTTTATAAATCACTTAAAATCCAGCAACTACAGTAAGTGAATAGTTAGACAAGCAAGTTGCACCAATATCTCCCAGTGAGACTGAGAATATTCATTTCTCTTTAAGATCTTTTTTGGTGATCTGCATTACTTTTTACTCCAATATTGTCTTTCCAGTACAAGGTTTATTGCCATCCTGCCTATATTCCCCATGCCTGGAAAGGAGAAAATTTTACACATCTGTAATTTAAAGACAAAGAGCATTCACTACTTATTTCAATGAAAAAAATTGCATTCATCATGTGCATCCTAAAGCTGTAGATTCACAGCCATTTTGGGTTCCAATAAAATCACATTGTCACTGAAAGGAAAGATTTCCAAACATCTCCCTTTTCTTGAGCAGCGCAGGTGTTCACAGACAAGCACTGAACGAGATTAGCAATGAGAATATTTGTCAGTCTCCTTTGGGAAAAGGAGCTTTTCCACACCAGCTGGAACTCTGCCTTTCTCCTGAGGCCTGGCAGCCTCCCTGGCAGCCACACACCCACCTTGGGCTGCTCCCCATCTCCCACTCGCCTTACTAGCAAAGTGTTTGAGGCATCCAGAGAGAGCCCACACACCCTGCTTGGGTTCCTCACGCTGTTTTCCTGCAAAAACTGCCAATTTCAACCGTTCCTGCTCTCAGCTGCATCCACATCGCTCCTTCCACTGAGCCCGGGGCAGCTGATGTGCCAAATATGCAATGCACAAAAGCATCTTGAAGTAGTGGGAAAAACAGATGCTCAGGTGTTTCAGGTGGTCACAGCCTATTCCAAAAGAGCCCTTCCCTTCCGCCCACGTAATGGGGTGAAAATACTCAGGTTCTGAAAGACGAAACAGTTCTCTGGGCTGAGTGTGATGAGTCAGTATTTCTGCCTGCACAGAGTGAATCTCAAACGTGGAATTAGAGCTCAGGAATTCTTGGATAAAAAGATTAGTAAAAAGCCCATATTTAGTAAGCAAAGCAGGAGAAGAAAGAGTAAGAATGTACAAAAATAGGAATGAATAGGAATCCAGTAAAGTTAAACAGCAAAGTCACTAAAATACCTTGCCCTTTGAGGCTCGGAGTGTGTTTTCATCCTGTGCCTGGCACAGTGGGAATCCTGGATTATAGCTGGGGTCCTGACAGGTACAATATGAATAGAAATAGAAATAGAAATAGAAATAGAAATAGAAATAGAAATAGAAATAGAAATAGAAGTAGAAATAGAAATAGAAATACAAATAGAAATAGAGACTGACCCCTCATCACACATTCTCAAAACCAGCACATCCTCAACCAACCAATGTAATGTGGAAAAAAAAAAAAACAAACCCAAAAAAACCCCCAAAAAAACCCCCAAAATCCCTTTGAAACACACCCTGAGACAAAGTATTGATTCCACACCACTTAACAACTATGAACCTCATTTGTAGAATTCTCTGTTCCAGCCAGAGCTTTTTAGTTGGGAATTTACCTGAGGAAGCCATGAGAAGCAGACACTGCTATGGGGAATACTCCAAAACGCCTCAGAGAAACAACAATTATATAAATACTGTGTGCAAGGCACTAGAGGGGCACAATTACTTTGGTTATTGAAGCAAAGTCTTGCTGTGGCCACGAGAACTGCCTATGCTAGCAATTATCAAGATATTGTTGATATATCTACACACTGATATATTTGATATTGATATATTTACATGGCAGTTAAATGCAAAATAATAATAATAATTTAAAATCTCTACATTTTGTGCTTTCAAATATTTACATACAAGCCACAGCACCAGTGCCACAGGAACCAAGAACAGGATTCACTTCTGCACTCAAATTTAGGAAAAATCCTCAGTTTTAAAGATTAAAGAAAGTTCTGCATCTATGTTTAAAGTTAGCACATGAGGCGTGTCTCTAAAGCTGGGCAATCAAGTGGCCTGAGCAAGCCCTTTTTGTGTCCCACAGAGATCGGTCTAAGTGATTCTGTCAGCAAACCCTGAGTAGGAAAATTGCCCTTATTCCTTCTCTTCCCCCTGTCTTTGGCCAAGCACTGGTCTTCGAAAGAAAGCTGAATTGGGAAGGCATTGAGGTGACTGCAGGGTCCCTTCCAGCTGGCCAGGGCTCCCTGTCACTGCCACAAAGGGCACCAGAACCCTGGGAAAACAGAGCAGCTGCCTCCGTCCTTCCCTTTGCTTCCCTCCACCTGATGGACCCTTCCACAATGGGGTTAACAGCAAAGAAACAGTTACTGGTTAAACGTGAATGTTCAAAACGGAGTAAATTTTAGTTCATGATCAGCTAAAGCCCCAACTCACCCATTGTGTTTTATAAATAGCAGTTTAAATCTGTTATTTGGGATTTGTTATACAAATGGGAAAGGAAGAAGGAATTTTAAAATCAGCGTAAATGGGCAAATGAGAAATTTTAAAATAGTATATAGGAAATGTTCTAAGAGTCTTAATTAAAAAAAAAAGTTAAAAGCCATCCCCTCAAAATATTTTAAACTATTCAGGTTGTGATGCATGTGTGTAGTAAGAGCAACAAATAATTTAATCTACTATAAAATTTCTCAAACCGAGACAAAGGGATACCTGCATCTCTTAGTCATTACAACAGAGAGATGTTGGTTTGTTGACCTATTCACAAAATAAAAAAGGTAATTTTGATTTAGATTTTAGGACAAAGAGGGATGAAAACAAGCAAGGGCTGGCTACAGTCACCAGGCTCTGCTGGTACAGGATCTCCAAGGGATGTGCTGGAAGCCGGTGAGGATTCCCACGGTTTGTGCCTCAGTTTTGAGCCCGTTGGCTCTGAATTCCCCCTGCGTGGGTGGGAGCTCCCCGTCTGAGTCAGGGCAGGCTGGCAGCATTCCGGGTTATCCCACACGGATTATCCCACACGGATTATCCGCGGGTGCCGGAGCTCTGGGTGCCTCTGCGGCCAGGGCTGAGCCCAGGGAATGGCCCGGCACATCTGGGGCTCAGCCCAGGGAATGGCCCGGCACATCTGGGGCTGAGGGGTGAGCCCAGGGAATGGCCCGGCACATCTGGGGCTGAGCCCAGGGAATGGCCAGGCACATCTGGGGCGGAGCCCAGGGAATGGCCCGGCACATCTGGGGGGGAGCCCAGGGAATGGCCCGGCACATCTGGGGCTGAGCCCAGGGAATGGCCCGGTACATCTGGGGCTGAGCCCAGGGAATGGCCCGGCACATCTGGGGCTGAGCCCAGGGAATGGCCCGGCACATCTGGGGCTGAGCCCAGGGAATGGCCCGGCACATCTGGGGCTGAGGGGTGAGCCCAGGGAATGCCCAGGCACATCTGGGGCTGAGCCCAGGGAATGCCCAGGCACATCTGGGGCTGAGCCCAGGGAATGGCCCGGCACATCTGGGGCTGAGCCCAGGGAATGCCCCGGCACATCTGCACTCACAGCCCGTGCATCTCCCGGGCTGAACGTGCAGCAGAGCAGCACACGGGGAAAACGCCAAGCTTTAACTCCAAGGACAGCTCCCAGTATCCACCCCCAGGAGCAGCACTGGCTGGGAACTCCCGGGAAAGGGGGATTTTGTCCTTGCGGGTCCCTGATGGACACATCCCTGCCGGCAGGAGCTGCTGGGCTCGCTGGATGCCCCGCTCGGCGGAGCCGCAGGCGCTGCCAGGGCAGCCGGGCACACTCGGGCTCTTCAGCATCCTCAGAGCGCTGCCCGCTGCCCCTTCAGCCTCTGATGGCAGCGCTTGCCCCGTGGAGCCCAGCAGCCAAAGTCTGGATGCTCCGGCTCTTCGGTCAAGCTCTTTCCGAGCTGTGTTCCAGAAATAGCGCGTGGCTTTATTTACTGGGGAGCCGGCCGCGTTAATTTGCCAAGTGCCATTACATAACAGCAATTAATTACGTTATTTCTTCATTACTAGCTGTGAGCATTGACTGTTTCCACAATGTGCTGAAATGCATTTCTGAAGCTCTTCTCAGTAGCTCTGAAGGGAAGATAAATCAGGACGAGTGGAGTGCCTAGATTAACAACAAATGATAAATCCAAGCCCCTTCATTGAAGCCAAATTAAACATTCTGTTGTAGGCCTTGACCTAATTCCAGCTACTGGTTATTTTTCTTGTACTTATTCATTAAACATATTTTTTAAAAGATCTGGGTCTGTCATGAGAGTAGGCTAAACTCTTCCTTTTGACGCACCTTCAGAAATTATCTTGCAAGCTATGGATAATTTCAGATGGCTTCAAAGTTGCTACTAGATTTCCTGGAATCAGGATTTAATTCTCTTTTTAGAGAAAAAGTGTGTTGTCAAGAATACTGATTTATCTACCTTTTAAAAACTGCAAGCTATATGTGCTTGCAGACAACTCCAAATGTTAATGACAGGACCTGAGTCTGAGGTTTCGCTTTTAAAACTTTTCTTTGGTTATTCTTATATTTTAATACACTGATATGTCCAGAATATATGTGTGAGGTATGTGTTGTGTACCCTCCTGACATATCCACCATACACTGTACAACACTCTTTTATCAGAATTGTACCACCTTTCAAGCATTTGTAAAGGGCAGTCAACCCTGTATTGAATTACTTTGAAGTATTTAATTTATTTAGTTTTGTCTGGTTTTGCTGCCTTAGAATCTCCTGAAATTCTCTTTTTAGAGCTTTTTTTTCTCTCTCTACACCTTCCCTGTAATAACTGCTCTCCCTGTCCCTAGGATTCAGCCTCCTGCATCAGAAAAGCCTCCAGTGTGTTCCATCTCACAGACCCGAAATCAGCCCTAAACTACACTGACCTATTTTAGCGCTGTATCTTTGTCAGAGGGGAGATGTGCCCGATGTCTGAGATGTTTCATTATTCCCTCAGGGAATCTGACCTCTCCTAGAATAAAACAGATTGCACGAGAAGGACCAAACTCTGTTTTCAGGGACAATGAGCTCACTGGACAAATTCAGAGTCTTGGAAATGAATGTGCCTCCATCCCAGTGTGGCTGGGGTCAGAATCTGGCTAAAGAGCTGCCCTCAAAAGAACACTTTTTCCAGCTGTTACCACATTGGGTGCTTATCTGGGCCCCTCCTATGCTCTTAAAATGCTTTTGGCCCAGGTAGGCTCCAGATAGGTGGGGGTGTTGATGTTCATGGCCTCGCTGATGCATTCGCTGAGCAAAAGCTTCTTATCTAAACTCAGTGCCAGGTCTGCTCCTCCACAGGCAAATTCCAGCCATGAGAGGACACAATCCTGGAGGTGAAGAGGTGCACACGTGCTTGTGAAGTCACTGAACTGTGCAGCTCCAAAGGAAGCCCAGAATCCCTGCAGGATCCCTGCCCTGCACACGCTGCTCCAGGATCCTCCCCAGCCCTGCTCACCTTCCCCCTCCACGTCACAGTTCTTCATTTCTCCTGTGCAGCCCTTTTAAAAATGCATTTATTTTGACTGGTCTCACAGCTGATTTTATTATAATCACAAGGATTCTTCTCCTTGTCCCTGGGGAAGCTTCCAGCCCTCCCTGACCAGGTGATCGCTGTCCTCGCTCTGCTGTTTGCTCAGTGGTAAAACACTTCCCCAGCTGGAGACCTCATACAAAGAACTTCAAACTATATCAAAGCAGAACTTACTGCTCTGGAGTTCAATATCATTTCCTCATCTCAAAGCCAAAAAAGAATGATGCACACAGAAAGGAGAGAGGGTGCATTTTAATGCTCCCTTACCCTCTGTAAGCTCCCAAGGCTGTGTGATGTTTTTTACTGATCAGAGTTCATGAGGGATATCCAGATAAGGCACTCCTGAGACACACTCTCAGCATGGCAAACACCACATTTTGTACTGGATTTTGAATTAAACTGGCTGTATATTTGGGTATCTGCAAGGGTGCAGACTGAGCTGTGTCTGTGTAACTTTAAACGACCATCTCTGTATCCCAAACTGCCATTCCGAGGTGACCTTTTAAAACTCCACTGATTCATGAGAGAGATAATTGAAATCTGTGCCTATTCTGATTAAATCCAAACCAGACCAGAAAAAGCCTATTTGGTGACCTCTGTAGTGCATCTGCTTTCCCAAAAAGCAATGTTGCATTTGACAAACAGGAACTTCTGCTGAGCTCTTTTGGTAGAATGGGCAGTGACAGGACAGGCTTGAAGGCAGAATAACCTGATTTTTCTCTGAGATGGCATCTCAAGCAAAGCTCTTAGCATAGGGGCTGTCAGCACAGGGAAGCTTGCTCTGATTCTCCTTCTGTCATCTGAGTTACTCAGCTGACACCCAGTCAAATTTACTCATCTACTTCAAAGAAATACAAAGAATCACTTCAGAGGTGTAAACACATTTTTAGGCATGCTTAGGGTAAACAGTTTTGCAAGGTGTTAATTAGATTTCCAGGACATGAAATCAATAAAATCAGAACAGTTATCAGGTGCAGAGCTCAGTCAGAACAAGCAGAGACTGTAAACTCTCAGAATTCCCCATGGAAAAAATTGGGGTGTCTTATTTTGACATGTCAGCACTGAAAGGAAAAATCCTGGGACTTATGACAGCAATGAATGCAGAGTCCACAGTCAGAAGGCCTGGAAAATCTGTCCAGTGCTCGAGGGGAAGGGAGACAGGGAAATCACATCCACTGTAAAGATCCATACAAATTAGATAAGCAAATTCTTATTTTTAGCATTTGCCCAACAGCAAAGACAAGGGAACAGCACATAAACAACTCAGAAGGGAAGCAGTAACCTAAACTAATCCAGGGTACTTTGAGCAGTCAAGCTCCAGAGGCAGGAGGTGCTCGTATCGCTGAAGAACATGAACTCCTAGAACTGAGCAAAAATTGTGATAGTGAATCAAGCAGGGAAGAAAAACCACATTTTTCTGTCCCTACCTTGCCACTCCAGGAGAGATCTTGCAAAATTCCAAGGCTCTTTTGCTCAAAACTGAGGGCCAGACTAAATCAAAGACTTCACTTGCCCAGAATTATGAGAGTAACTTGGCAATTAACTCTCACTAAACTGTCATGAAAGCCAAATGGGGTTTAGGAAGACAAACCTCAGAGCATCCAGGCCTTTGGTACCTAAAATAAACTTGGGCTTAATTGAGAACCGGCACCAAAACAGTGATTCTGAATTCTTTTCAACCATCTGGAGATGCCTGATATTTTTAGTTTTCCCTGTTTTTCTGAGAGAGGCACAAAGATAGAACAACTCCCTAGCATAGGGAATATGGAAATCAGTCTTGAGCTCTTTCACTCTGACATATTTAAAGCAAAAAGAATGAGCAGCACACATTTCCATACCGCCTTCCTGAGCAGCTGCCTTTAGCAGAAAAGGAGACACCAGCACCACCTTTGCTCCCGGAGAACTTGGGGGACAGCAAGGGAAGCCCTGCTCAGCTGTGGGAGCGATGGCACAGGGGCAGCGTTGGGAAGGGGAGCCAGAGCTGTGGAATGTGGATGGAGAGGAGATCCCCTGACTGCAGAGAATAAAACCTCTCCAACTCCGTGTGTGAGATCCAGCTTGTGCCCACGACTTCCCTGAACACCAGCCCAGAGCTGCCTGCTCGCCACGGGCCCCTCCAGGTCCCTCCTGCTGCTCCTCCGAACTCTCCTGCAGCGCTGGAATACAAACTCTGCTCCCGGGATCATCTGCCAAAATGTTAGGAATAGAGCTGGCCTTGAAGCCAGTCCTAATTCCACACCACTTGAAGCTCTTGTGGAAAAGGAACATACAGATTTTATATATATATATTTATTTATTTATTTATTTTAAATTTCATTTTATATTTTGCAATAGAATTTAGGATGCATCTCCCAAGGTATAAGAGAATATAGGAGATATTCCCCTAGGAGCTTATCTTGTTCAAAATAACTAAAATATCGTCTACACTTGTTCACGGTATAAAGAGAGCTAAATTTTAATTCTCTCCACTGATGCAATTTCGTTTGTAAATAAGGAAAGCAATTAAAGATGCCATTAGCCCAGGGATGAGTACGTTCCCATCCTCCATGTGACCCTTACTTGGGCATCTGTGCTCTTGTGAGCAATCCTGTGATTAAATTCATGATCTCAATGAAGATAATCTCCTAATTTCTGCTTGCTTATTTTCTCTGAATTTTTTTTGCCTGTAACCTGAAAATGGTACAATTAAGTGTATGTAGCTTAAAGTAAAGCCGCATTTTAGAAATTATATAAATTCTACCCATTGAATTACATTCTCTATTCAAGAAAAAGGTTTTTTGTAGGATTGGCCGAAGAGATTTTCAAAATCTTACTGCTTCAGGCACTGTTGGACAAAAAGGAAACACTTAGTGTAACTGCATTTTAAGAAATCTGAACAATAGCAGTAAAAACATTTTCCATCTCCTGGAGTAGGATCCGGTCTTTACATCGGTGTGTTGTGTGACCCACAAACTGCTTGCAAAAATACGTCTGAGGAAAATCTCTGTGCTTGGCTTGGAGCAGATCAACAAATGGCAGCTCTGGGAAAGACTGGAGTGTTTATTAGCTTGTGTCATCACCCTTTAAAAAAAGATTGGTTGCAATACCATGGGCCTAACATAATTAGTACCAGTGAGGGAGGGGTAGGATCCTAACCTAGAAGAGGAAAAATATGGATATGGGGATTTTCCTTTGGGCTTGGAGAGCTTTGTTATCCTTGGTTGTCTAATGAAGTAACTGAGGCGGTTCTGCAGCTCATTAGAGTTCTCTTCCAAAAATATCACATGAGGGTACCGAGGGGAAAAAGAAACACAGTTCTTATTCCAAGAAAGAGTGAAGCAGTTAGCAGCTGGGGAATTATAAATCATACTCATTAATTAAAATTCCTGGGAAAATACTGACATATTTTCAAACACTTTATAAAAGCATGTGGGAAACCCAAAGATTCACAGACGTCACGGATTTCTTGAGAACAAATTCTGTCAAGACAATCTAGTTCCCTTCTCTCAAAGACAACTGGCCCTGGGCATGGAGAAAAAGCAGTGGGAGTCAAATGTCTGGGCTGCAGTAAAGCCCTGGCTGTGGTCTCGTGTGACACCCACGGAAGGAAGTGTCCTGTGGATGAAGTCACTGCAGGACGTGTGCGGGGCAAGGATCTCGAGACTGCGACGGTCAGGGATTCAGGGAAAACGGAAGGACTCGGGCCAGCTCCTGTCCCAGAAAAGCCCTGTTCGTGCTCTCAGTGCTGACTTGGAAGAGGGAATGGAGAATGTCCTTATTAAATTTGCAAATGCCAGTAAGCTGAGCCGGCAAGTGCTCAGGATAAATTTGGAAAATAAATGTCTGAAAAGAGATGCGGGTCAATAGGAAGAAGTGCTATACTGCTTCCAACAGAAATAGCCAACTGCAGAAATAAAAGATGGGGAATAAAGGGAACATTAATGCTGAACTTGGGAGTCTCAGTGACTCACAAGCTGGACGTGAGTCAGGGAGCCAGCACTGATAATGCAGTCACAAAAACCGAGAGATGGCAGGATGAGAGGTTTAAATGAAAGGAAGGAACCTTTTACTCTGCTTTGCAATGGGGCAGCTTTGGCTGGAATACATTCTGGGCCCCAGTTTTGGGGCCATTCTTCAAGAAAGCTGTTGCTGAATTTCAGAAAATTCAGAGGAGAGCTACCATGAAGGACCTTTTAAATTCTGTGCAGGAATGAACAAAATGGGATTGTTTTGCTTCAAGCATCGAAAAAACAATGAAATACTCCCCAGATGGAGAGGAAAAGAAACGAGAGATTTAATCACAGAAAAAAACCCAAACACTCAGTAATGGTCAGATTAGACATTAGAAAAGCTTTCCAAGGATAATAGTGAAATTTCACAACAGTTGACCCTGGAATATTTCAGTCCCCAGCACTGAAAGTCTTTAAGGAAAGGTGCAGTGCAGTTTTATTCCCTGTGGCTGAGGGATGAACCTGGTGAGAAGCTGGGGCTTCCTAGAACAATTCTCTTTGACTTTTTAGAATGAATTCTTCTCCAGCTGCTGAAGAGTCTCCATTCTGGGTTAGTGTCAAGCCCATTTGTATGCACGTTATTTGTTCACTGAGATGCTCCTGCACAAGCCCCTGCCTGTTTGCTGGGGCAGCTTCTGCCCACACTGCCCCCTTCTCTAATGGCTTTATTTAAAACATAATATTTTTCAATAACAGTCTTTATTTATCTAATTTTAGGATATGGATAAGAAGTATCTGATATATTGCTTTTACAAAACATAAATTATCTGCATAAATGCAGCAAAGTGGATATAAACTCAATAAAGCCGTGTGTGAAGATACTTGGACATAAATATGTTGTGGAGTTTAAACAGACACAAAAAGGAAGCCCTGTACATGTGTTAAAGCAATAGACTTTTGTTATTCAGGTGGAAAGAAAAGTACTACAGCATCTTTGTTTATTTTGTGGGTGACTTTTCTTGAAGCAGATACTATTTGAACTAACAATCTCATATGTGGCTCAAGCCCTAAGTGCCAGAGCCTTTCCTTGGAGTCAAAAGTGAAAATTTCTCCTTATATCATGCAGAACAGATAAAAGCAGCATTACAACTGCACAAAATTTTCTTTGGAAAGTTGTCTTTTAAATAACACCCGAGAAACAACCCAAAACACCAAAGTTCAAAAGCTGAGTGCTGGTATATTAAAAAAAATCTGTGTTAGATACCTTCTTGAATTTAATCTAAAATTATTATTTCTTTTGCTTCTTCCTATCAGTTAGGGATCTTCCATAAACACAGTGACATGTCAATGTATAAATGAACCATGTAATAGCTTAATAATTTTCTCATTCCCACTATAAAGTTATTCTATATATCAAGAAACACTGATCTAACAAAGCAAACCCTTTGCATTTTTACATTTTTTAAAGGAGCCTTTCAGAAAAACCAGAAGCTATTGCTATCGGTCTATTTGTGTGTTTGTAGTGAATTTATCTCTCTCCTAGCTGATAGTCTCACAGCCTGTTCCTCTGGATTTTCCCACTGAACACCTGGGACAGTTGTGTTGAGAGCAGGTGCCTGGGGCTGCACGTGGTGCCTGAGCTCACAGGGGCGTCCACAGAGCTTCCCTTCCTGAGGATTCCCCCAGCACATTGACCCCCTGAAGAAATAGTGTTCAGGGAGCTGCCAAAACGAGGAAACATTCAGGAAATGAGTCCCACTTTCCTTCACTGAAATGCATGTTGTTCCTTTCAGAAGAATTTATTGGAAAACTTCCCGCTTTAATCTGGTTTAAAGCTATTCAGAGTAACCGAGCTTCCTGCGAGTTTTGTTCTCTGTGTAAGATTGAAATATTGTTGTTTCTGGGACAATCCCACAATTACCAGCAATGGATGAGCTCAATCCCAACCCCTTTTCCTGTGTCCCCAGCCCTGTGAGTCGCACTTTGGCTGGAGAGCACAGAATGCAGGGGTGAGAGCCTGGCACTGCCAGTCTGTGCCCCTCCAGCGCCTGAGCACAGCCCACGCTATCCCCAGGAGCTGTAAGAGCAGAACACAGAAAACTCAAACAATGGTGATGAGATATGAATCAAGACTGTTAGAATACACAGGATTTTGGGGTTGACTTCTCCTGTCCATTAGAGATTTCTGCTAACTGACGCATTTCTTTTTCTGAAAAATCAATTAAATGGTTGTTTATGGTTTGAGCATGCATCTAAACACAGGCAACTGGAGGAATTACCTGGGCTACTTATCAAGGATCTCTCCTTCCTTTTGAAATACCAGCCAAACAAAATTTCTGAAGACAGCAAGAGCTTCTTAGCAATCATAGCTCATCAAGTGAAATCAGAAATCCACTCTGGCTTGGGCCCTGCTACAAACAGAACCTGGGTGAACTGCAGTCTGAGCACAGCCAGAACTGATAAAGGACAGTGACAATCTGGTATCACCATTGCTAAAGACACTCAGCAAAACACAAAAAGACTCGATGTACTAGAAATGTGATGCAGACTCCCCAGGCTGGGTATAATAACACCAAAATCAAAGACTTCGTTTCAATAACCCTGCTTAACCCTGGTCTCTTTTAGCACTAATGAATTTTTAGTGCCCATCCCTGCCTCATGCAGGAAATCTTTCATGTGGTTACAGCAACCAACTGAGCTTCTTTGAAAAATCATATGCCTGATAAAATGGAAAGATTCTGTTCCAGTTAGATACCAGCCTGTTGGCAGCCACAGGCTATTTTGGGAATCACACTTCCAATACTGCTCATCAAGCCAAGATATTGACTTCTGCCAGGGATACAGCTTGATGGGAGCTTAAAAAGACTTCGGGTTTTCTACCAAGATCTTAAAAATCTATTTCTGTAAAGCTGCTTGAATCAAGATTATAGTAATTCAGAATATTGCATACACCTTTTTATAGTATTTGGATATAATTCAGCAAGGTACTTTAACAAGTATTTACTGCTACTATATATTTCACATATATCCATGTACCCTGCTGAAGGAAAACCTGAATTACTGAGGATAAGCTTCTGTGTCCAATTTTCAAAAGCAGCTTTTGATTTTACTGCTTGACCAAACTGCTTTATTGCTAAGAGTCAAAGCCTAGTGCTGGGGAAGGACTCCAGCACCTTTGCAGGTCTCCAACCTCAAAAAAATCCACTGCTGAAAGACAAGTCCTTCTGGGAGCCCTGGAAATAACAAGAGGGCTGCTTTCTGTCAGTCTGAGTTCTTCATCTTCATCCCATTTTATGAATACATTTCTCTCCATGTGTTCTGAAATGTCCCTGCCTGTGGCTCGGCCCTGCTGAGCAGAGTGTGGCACTCAGGGTGTTCCTCTCCTCTCCTCCCCTTGCTTAGCACAGATTTTCTCTTCTGCACAGCCTTCAGTTTTATTGGAACTTCATTATGAATCAGACTGCCATATTTTTGGTCAGCTTTGGCTAAAATTATCGCATGGGTATAAAGCATCTCCAGGGAAATAGAACGATGTTATTGCTAATAATGTGAGAGTGTAAATCTCATTTCCGTAAGAAGCTAAGCTATTGACCGTCAGTGATTATAAATTCCACCAATTCAGTGGAGTTCTCCTAGGACTTCAGCTGATTCCTCCTTATCTCAGAAGGCAAATCTGAGCAGGGATCATTAGACCCATTTCTTTCTTTGGCTGAGAATATCCAGTGATTGAAGCCACTGTCCTCAAAAAGAGCATTTTTACCATTTTGTCTAAGAGATTCCAGGGACAGTGACCTCCAGAGTGTAAGATGTTTCTGCTGTCTGCAGGTTTTCCAGAGGCACTGACAAAAGGCAGAAGGAAAAAAGTTCAGCGTGTATTCCACAGGAAGGCCTGGTGAAGATTTTCTGGATCTAGCTCCTATTCTCTTTTTACTTTTTTACCTTTCCTGGATATTGTTGGAAAACAGATTAAAAGTCACCAGAGAATGTGTACCTGGATATAAAAGCTGCATAGTGCCTGACACTCTAGCAAGTCTCAAATAAGTAGGTGCCTGTTGTCTGCTGTTTTTACTGAATTAATAAAAAATGCTGCTTTTCTGGTTTGGAACAGACTGGATCCAAAGAAGAGAGCTGACGGTTCAGACTTAAGGGCCAGTGCTAATAATGGTTCTACAAATGTTTCTTGGGGCTTCCAAACCTTCAAAATAATGAAGAGTTTATTTGATTTGATTTTAAAAATTGTACATCATACCCACTTAAGAAGCAAACCTTTCCATCTCTTTAATGGCTGTTTCCTAGTACCTTAGAACTGTGCTTTGTGGACAAGCTCGCCTTTCGAGAGCTGGGATTTTTTTACTTTAGTTGTTTGGAATTGGTGGCTGATTCTCCTCACACATTATCGAAACCACACTGGGCTACGAAAAATACCAAAATTCCTCCCAGTTGCAACCATGTGTCTGGAAACTGCATTCAAATTTATTTTTGGAGTTTCCATGCATCTTCTAACACCACTGCAGTCCTACAGTTTTGTGGGAAAGGTCTCCTGTTCCCGCTCAAGTTGGATTTGTGCCCAAATCCACCAAGGTGAGGAGCAGTGGGATTAGCTCTGTTTTCCGTAACACCAATGCCAGGAAGCTCAAGAGGCCCATTAAAATAGAAATAGTTAAGACAAGTGGTGCAGCCACACGAAATTTTCCTGGCAGGGAAGGAAATGTGAGTGCTGGAGCTGGGACATAAATGCCAGGCTCAGGATTCCCCTGGCTGTGGTGATCTCACTGTGACTCCTGAAGAGGGGCTGCCTTCTAGTAATGGTTTAGCTACAAAATCATTTCCCCTCATTCACAGAGGATGACAGAAACCCAAAATTATCTTCTTCTGCTCTTTTCTTACTTTTATAATCTAGTTGTTTCAGTGAAACATTCAGGAAGCTGGGATATGGGAATGAGTTTCCGCTTGTCCATCTCCCTGTCATCCTCCAATTTGATTTATACTTCAGTGATGTTCAGGATCAGGTCTTTTGATACATTGGAGTTTTGGGAAAAAATAGGTGAGAAAGGCTGGTTTTTTTCATTCCAGGTATTGGGAGTGTAGACTTTTGCAATTATTTGATGGCCTGACAAAAGAGAATGTGATGCCTCACTGAAGGGAATGAGAAGCAGCAATTGTCTTTCACGGACAAAGCGAGTGAAATGACACAAAATGGAGTCGTGTTTCAGAGATTTCCATAGTAACAGCACCACCAAGTCATTTGTACAGATTCAGAGAGATTCAAAAGAGCAGACCTGAGACAGAAAACACCTTGAGATCACACATCTGACCAAGTCAGAAAGAGCCACCTTCTTCCTCCAAAATGCCCTTAAAACCTGGCACCTAACAAACACAAAGGCAACAAGCAAACCATGGACCAACAGAAAGCTGGGCTCAGGGCTGATTCTGGCATTGCTGCTGTCTCCTCTCCCCATTCCTGCCACCAGCTCTGGCATCACTGGCACGAGAAGCTGGGAAGGAGCAGAATCCTCCATCCAGGAGCTGCACCTTGCCCTGGGCATGGGGAGCTGCAGGTGGCTCTGACCTGGGGCAGCCCTGACCCCTCTGCCATCAATCTGCTGCTGTCAGCAGCACCTAGAAATGGGGTGAAGGTACAGTGGCTCATTAATTATGCCCTCATTACACCCTGGGTGGCAAAGGCTGAGCTGGGCCAAGGCAGGGGCTCAGCAGAGCCCCCACTGCGGGCACAGCCCTGCAGCCCCTCCTGGGCACTCGCCCTGGTCCTGCTGGGACACCCCAGAGCGGAGACCCCACACAGGGAATGCTCCCTGGTCCTGCTGGGAGACTCCCAGAGCGGAGACCCCACACAGGGAATGCTCCCCCTGCCCTGGGAGACCCCAGAGCAGGGACCCCGCACAGGGAATGCTCCCCCTGGTCCTGCTGGGACACCCCAGCGCAGAGACCCCACACAGGGAATGCTCCCCCTGGTCCTGCTGGGACACGCCAGCGCAGAGAACCCACACAGGCAA
>VZTX01021873.1:9666-32490 GCA_013400915.1 Pardalotus punctatus | reverse complement strand
GAGACCCCACACAGGGAATGCTCCCCCTGGTCCTGCTGGGACACCCCAGAGCAGAGACCCCACACAGGGAATGCTCCCCCTGCCCTGCTCCTCCAAAGTCACCTTGCAGGAGCCGCAGGAGCTCGGTGGGGCTGGGGCGAGCGCTCAGTGACTCTCAGAAGTCACGCTTCCCTGCCATCGAGGGCTTGCGCTATTTATAGCACCTGCCAGATTATGCAAGGATTCCCAGAACACTGCAGACTCCAGTTGGAAATTATATCTGCATAGCCTGGAGTATAGCAAGCAACATTTTTTTAAACCCCATTGTTGGCAGAATGAGCATCTTGCAGTTAAAGCCACAGAAAAGTTGGGGTGAATTTGGATGGATTCCATACAGTAAAGATGTTAATTTGCTTTTGTTTACCATGTAATTTTGATAATTTATATCTTAAAGAAAACCCCAAAATGTTAGTTGCATTTTAAAAAGCCTGAAAACCTGACGTAAATCCTTAATTTGATTGAGAAGTGAGATTTTTCTGATGTTTGAGACAGTAGGCATTTTAGAAAGTGTGACAGAATGTGAATAATTTCGACAAGAATATCTGAATTCCAATATTTTAACATCAATATGCTTTCAAAGTTCTGACAAAATCCAGTACCTTGCTATCCATTCAGCCATGGGATAGGAACTTTCAGTTAAAGCTTTTTTGCTTTGCAAATATCACAAATTTCTCACACTTTCATGCTGAACATACCAAATAATAAATCTGAGACTTAATATATTCCAGTGACATCTAAAACTTAATAATCCACGAGAAAAGCAACTTGCTATAAAAGTAAATCATATTTCACTCAACATCCCTACTTCCAATGCAAACACACTGTAAACACCTGCATCTATTTCTTTTCCCCCAACTCTTATGCCATGTAAACTTGAAGCACTCATGCTTTGAAATAGGTCACTTGGCAGAGCTCATTCTTAATTTTCAAATGATTTATCACTCCTGAAGCATGAAGCAGGAATTTCTGAAAGTCAGGCTCAATAACAGCCATTGTGAAAATTTGGCTGCATTTTGCCAAAAGCAAAGGAGATTCATAATTCTATTACAAAGTTTATTATCACTGAGTCACCCCAGATTTTCACTGAAACATCAAGTACAGACACAGGTTTGGGTCAAGTCTATTCAAAAATATGACCAATGATGACCGTTTGCAGGCCAGGGCATTCTGACAGACTTTACAATCTTCATTAATTTTGAAAGTGGGTCACGGATGGGATGTCCCAGTCTATTTTAGACAGGGAACCGGTGAAACTCTGCTCCCTGGTTTGTTGGTTAGCTAATCAATCCAGTAACAAATTGTACTCTTCATTAAGGGGTGAACTTTGCAGTCTGACAATAAAATACAGCTACAGAGTCTGCAAAGTCAACTTCAGTTATGGGGTCACTTAGTGACGTACCTGGGCTAAACTGGAACATTTTATGAAGTGTGGTAAATGTGCTACAAAGCAGAGTTTATACAACTGGAATTTAAAAACCCAGCTTCTGTGCTTGGTTTAGAAACTGGGAGTTAACAAAGTTTCCTATCCAACTGTAAATTAATGCAGAATTCAGATCTCCGTACCTACATCAGGCTCTGCAGTTCTTCAGCCCATTAAAAATACAAAATAAATGAGAAGAGGGGAGAGAAGAAAGCAGTTTTTTTCTAGACCCAGACATAATGTGGAAGGGATTTTTGCGGTGTTTTTTTAGTGAGGTCACCTAAACCTTTTGTGTCACTCACAATTTAAGCTGGGAAGTGCCATTTTTCTATCAACAAACTGTGGAAAGGGTGATGTGAGCTCCTCAGCGTCTCCAATTATCCATCATTAATGGGCTGGGTTGCAATGCAAACCCTCAGGAGTAACTTTAGAGTCAGAAAGGAGCCACATTAGGAGTTTTAATGACCCAGGGGTTGTCATTTGAGCCCTTCTGGCACAGACCCTTTCGTTTTTGAATCAAAGCTCCCGTCTCACACGCTGGGTCTGGCAGCTCAGCTTCGGACACTGCAGTGACTCCCCAAGGTGTGAAGGAGCCCATTTTTAGCTATCTGGTACAAAGTTAGTTTCTATTCTTACTGGGCACAGCGTACAAGATCTATTCCCACACTAGGACAGTATTTAGGAAGGTCACAAGGATGCCTAATCCTTATCAAACACATTCCCTGGAAACTTGGCAGGGGTTTCGTTTTACAAGAATTCAGGCGTAAATTAATGGCATTTGTTTTAGACTTATTTAAATTGCTCAGTGTTTGTGCAGAAAGATTTGTATTACCAGCCTACAACAGAAAATTTGTTGCCAGCAGTATTCAAAGTCGGATTTTGCTTTGGTTAAATTGATTTTGGATCCAGTTAATTGACCAATTCTGGTAGAGTTCTTTCACACTTGTACTAGAAGCACGCTGCATTCACACTACTAAGATTTATTTTAGTCTATTTAATCATTTCATAAGGAAGAAAACTGAGGTTTTTACATCATTTTAAAGATTATACCATCGAGGCTGGAGGCAAACACAGAGTGATATATGCAGGGACTGGATGCAATTTTCCATGTTCAAAGAGGATCCCATGTAAACCAGAGACACAGAAGTGATAGAAGTGTGGCTCCAAATGAAAACAGAGCCCTGCAGAAAGACAGGTCTTGGTCAGAGCTCCGTGTCTCTCTGTCTAATAATCCGTGGGAAAGAGAGGAATCCCCCACAGGCTTTGTTCCTCGTCATTTTCCTGACATTTTCCTGTGGAAAGTGTCTGTGTGTGGTGGGCACATTGCCAGAAACAGAGCTGTAAATGGAGCACAACCGACCATGGAAGGTTCCCCAGAGCTCCCAGACCATCTGTGGAATCTCAGGGGCTCTTCAAACCCTGTGTCCCAACAAGATGGAGTAAATAACTCATCACAATGGATCCAGTGGAAAAAGACGTGATATGCTGGCTCCTGAGGAAAGCCTCGTTTTAGGGAAGAGCCTTTTTTAGAAAACTTGTTAAAAGAAAGAGAAGCAGGAATAGAGTTAGTTATCATCACCAGCAAAAGCTGAACAGAGCCTCAATAAATGAATGAGGGGGGCCAGACCGCTCTGAGAATGCAAGAATGTGTATAAAAATAAGTAATGAACCTTAAAAAATACTGCATTCAACGCTCCATCCTGAAAGCAGAATATCTACATCTCCTACGCAATACAAAATATTTGCTGTGACATCATCTCTTGGGTTTTGCCCATTCCTTATGCATTGAGGCCCCTCCTCAGCCTCCTCAGCTCCAGCCAGAAATTGGAATGTGAAGATGGATAGTTTATTAGTTTCAATTAACAGAAAAAAGACTGAGGCTGAGATAGTGCCTTGTACAAGCCCTGTGCAATCAGAGCCCGAGGGTCACCCCGAGCCCTTTCCCAGGCAGGCAGCAGAGCTCTGCTCCCACTGTCACACCTTCGTCCCCAGCAGGCTGGAATGGCACCTTGGATTTGCCAGAAGATGGCATTTGGATAAAACCCCTCTCCAGAAGCCCAGCAAAATAAATCCTCCCAGCCTCTGTGTCCGAGTCTTCTACCAGAGGATACCTCTTGTCAGAGCTCGGCAGTGCTGCGGAGCACAGCCACATTTTGGGAACTTTCACATCTGCCTCTGTGACCTTGAACAAGCAATTGCCTTGTCTGGGCCTCAGCTTGCTGCCTGAAAAACATTTGCAGGGGTTCTTGAGGATAAGATTGCAAAGCCCTCCAATACAACGGTACAGAGGACCAGAAAAGTGGACAAACTTTTTTTGGAAACGCAGCTTTCTACTTCAACCATCAAAAAAAAATCCCCGCAACTGCACCAGAGTTGAAGTGTGGGGGTCGAGAAAGGCCGTGATAAGAGCGAGCCTTCCCGCTGTGCTCCTGGGGAACGGACACGTCTGGTGCCGCTCGCACGGCCCCGCTGGCTGGTAACCAGCGCTGCCCCTCGCCCTTCTGCCCCTCTGACGGTCACTGCGCCCCGGGCTCACAGCTCTTCTGGGAAGAGCAGATCTTGGAAGCCTTCAGCAAGAGATGTTGGGGAAGATGAAACAGGAAGGCCTCGTAAATATGTTTGCTTAAATTCTGAGTATATGAAACCTGTAAGTGAAATAGAATTGAAAGCAAGTTTCAATCTCCAAAATGCCAAGCCCCAGTTACTGAACAACTGGAAAACAATGCTATGGCCAGCTGTCTGTAATCCCCTTTTTGATTAAACAATGCCCTTCTCCTTACCAAGAATCCAAGGGTCAAAGCTGACCCTGCTGGCCTGGCAGGAGGGGTCCAAATGGTAATGTAATGATTCTTATAGGCTGTATGTAAATGCTATAGGATTTGTATCTTTTACTAGATTTGTTACTGTAAAATAGAATATTCAGCAGGGAAGCTGTTTTACTGTACTGTAAGAGACACATCGCTCTTCTCTTCTCTTCTCTTCTCTTCTCTTCTCTTCTCTTCTCTTCTCTTCTCTTCTCTTCTCTTCTCCTCTGCTTTTCTCCTTGGCTCCTCTCTTCAGACTCTCCTCTGCCCCTCTCTTCAGCCTCTCCTCGCTCTCTCCTCCCCCCACCCTGTTTCCCCAATAAACCTGCATGCTCTCAGACTGGACTCTGGAGAGCTCTGTCCAAATCGCTGGCACATCGCAGAGATTTCTACAGCACCCCGAATCCACTACAAAGAGGGACACGGTTATATAATGGAGATTTCTCCTGTGACACACGGAGCTCTCAGACAGTGCCATGCCCTGCTCTCCTCAGTGAGAGCCCAGCTCTGTGAGCAGCATCGCTCCTGGAGCTCACGGCTCAGTGCCTCCCGGTCTGCCTTCACTGCAAGTGGCAGTGTCAACGCTCAGGCCAAAAATAACCCCCTGACGGATGGCACGGATACTCCACAGGCATCCAGGCAGCTTTTTATAGCAGCCCTTTGATTCCAGATACCCAGCCTGGGCTATTTTGGGCACACGGGCTTGGAGAAGCTTTCGTGATCTTCAGCTTACATGACTACTTCTGCACACAGGTGCTGTCAGAGTTCTCGTGGCTCTTCCTGCAGATAGGGAATGTATTTATCATAGTGGACATTTGGAGTCACTAGAGGGATAACTAACCTAGAAAATAGAGACTGCACTCTCACGTGAGGTTTTCCAAATTGTTGCTGGGGTCTAAAGGACTTGTCACGTCAAGAAATCCTAAGATGTCTGATGGTTTGATACTTAATGTGACTGAAAAGAACAATTTCTGAATTGGATTAACTAGAAGTGAAATGTAATGATGAGATGACTTTGATGTCTTTCCTCATTTAATGACCAGGAGAGTCTACATATACACACACATACATACACACATATTTTTTATTTTTTATTTTTTTAAATAAGAGAATGTGGTACTAATGGCAGATGCCCAATTCACCCTTCTGGCAGATAGAAGTTCCCAGTTTATTCATAGTGCAGGTGTCCTTATCCAAACACATTTTTAAAAACAGAATGTCCCTCTTATACAACTCCACCAGCCACAAACAGCACTGAGATCTCCTGTGTGGGCAGAGCCCCTGTTGTGTTACCTCACAGCAGCTCAGTACACCAGGGTAACAGAACAGGAACATTTTGGCAGCACCACCAGGTTTAGTCATTGCTACCAACACTGGGGAATTATATTTCTGATGTTTACTGTTGTAGTCAGAGCCCAATCTCAAGGTAAGGTGTATAGATAGTAAATGTTCTGTAGCTGGAGGAATGCTGGCCAGATTAGATCCAGTGTACATACAGAATCTGGAATGTAATTTAGTTTTCCCAGCCTTATAAATCTTAATATCACTGGTAAGATTTTTCAAAGAAAGATCATAGTTTTCATGACAACCATCTCATCTGCAGCTGATTAAATACCTGGAGGGACAGGTATTTATTCCCTTTAAAAGAGGGAAGAGGCCTTGTAAGGTGCCACATCTGGAATTTTGTGTCCAATGTGGACTTTGCTCCTGTCTAATACCTGAACTTCAGAAAGTCTCTGCTCCCTGCACCTGGCACCATTCACAGAACAAAGAGAGAAGCCTTTACATTATCCAGACAGACACATTGTGGGAAGGTAAAGAAATACAGGAAAAACAAATCCTAAAAACAAATCTATGGCTCAGCATCAGAAAAACTGGAGCAGATCCCCAACTCTCAGTTTAAAACTTTTCATTGAAATTTCTTGCTCATGTTACCTTTCAATATAACTTTACAGCCAACCTAGGCAATAAATGGATAAGGGAGAAAAAATTAGTGTTGTGGACACTTTGCCATATTTGAAATAAATTTAAAAGTTAATTTCACAAGAAGTCTGTGAATAAGGCTTTATTTCTTCTGGAAATAAAAGTGGTCCTAAATAGCAGTGCATTAAGGCTGCTTAAGGCTGGGTGATTCCAACTTGTCCTATTTTAACAGTCAGTTAAACCCAAGGTATACTTTAAGACTACGGAAAGCAATTCATTCCACAATTACTCCAAAAGGATTAAAAACCTGGCCAGATTAGATTCAAAGCCTGGGCAGCAATTGCTGCAGCTGAATATCTTCACATTCCTATCCATTTCAGCCATTCCCTGATGGCAAAATCCACTGGTCATCAAGGAAACACTCCATCCTTCAGCCTTCCTCCCCTAAGGCATGCTGATGAATTTATTCATGGATGTTAATCCAACTGGTAAATTGTTCCTCTCCCTCGGCACATAATCTCCCTCTCCTTCAGCATTTGGCAATTTCAAATGTTGGAAGAGGGACTATGACCTCCAATGGAAAGCTTTTCTTGTAACATTAAAATCAAAAGAACAAAGGAAAACAAGAGGATGAAAGGTTACCAGCTTATGGTTAAGGTAGGTGGGGAAAATTGCCTTTTATTTCTAAAAGCTGTTCTGCAATGTATAGCCATATGTCTGTGTATGTGTTTGCTATGCTTTAGCAGATTTCTTCTTTACCTTTTCCAGGTCTCCCTAGTCTGGTCTGGCTCCAGGGAAAGCCCATAGAAGACGATATATCTTGTTGTGCCAAAACTGCTTTATTTGGGAAAACAACAGAAAAAAGGCCAAACTAAACTTAATAGAGAGTCATAACTTATACTGCAAACCAGAACAGAGGTATCAAAAAAATATATAGGAAAACAATGAGCTGGTTTGGGAGGGAGAAATTCCCTTCCTTTACCTTAGAAATTCAGCTGTGATTTTTAATTCTGACATCTGTCAGAAAATATACTAAAATACTGCTAAGTATCAAAGCTTAAGAGAGGAGCTGCATTGTCATAAACCATCTTTCTCTCAATTTATTAGTGTTGTAAAATCTGACAGAAAATTAAAGTGGGAGAAACTGTTTTGTTGAACTTTTCTAGTGCAGGTGACTGCTGAGGAGTGGCTCTCAGGCTCTGCACCGCAGGACCGGTCAGTCAGGGTAAGGAAATGCTGTTCATGATTTGTTTTACACAACCCCCTGTGTGCAAACATCTCCAAAAGGAAACCAGCCCACGTGCACAGAGATGCTCTGAACCAAAGGCAATGCCTGCACCAATAAAAGATGGTGCAAACCTCCCTCAGGGAGCTGGGACCAGAGCCAGGGTGAAGAGCAGAGCAAGCCAGAGCTGAACTGACTCTCCAGACTGAGAGGTTGGACCATAGGTCAAAACCTTCATTCTTTTCTTTTTCTGCTGGCTTGGATGACTGTTTTTGTCTGGAAGTATTCTTGATATGCTGAAATACATAAATTTATGATTACATTACTCAGAGCAATAAACATTCTTGGAGCAATGCACACAACCCACAGTTGACACCAAGTTGGCAAGCAGAGGGAAATAACTGCAAATTCTCTTAATTTCAGCATGAAATAATGCCAAAAAAGGTGAATTATGCAAGCTACAGAGTAGTCATAATTAATGTTTGAAATACCTTGTAATTTATCTTCTAGGGGGAAAATTGAAACAACTATCAACTAAAGATCAAAAATACTGCACTGGTGTTTTTACATTTAAGTGTTATCAGTTTATTTCCAAGATTTCTAAAAAACCTTGGTGTCAGATGTGAGCAGCGTTGTTTGAGTACAAAGCAAATTGTCGAGATGTAATCTGTAGGAGGCTTTTCTCATGCTGTGTGAGGCGCTGGGGGAAAGGAGGGCTGATAAAACACACATCTAACTCGGACTCAAATGCTCCACCATGCAGGCTCATCCCCGAGCCAAGGGACAGCCATTGGTGTCCCTGACCTTGGGCAAAGGTGGATGGGGCACTGAGAACCGAACAGTTTGAGCTTTGATGCCCCTGCCCTGCCAGCCCCACCTGGGGTTCTGCACTCACCCCAGCCCTGCTCACCTGCCCCAAGCTTTCCCCTTGCCAGAAACAGAGCAACTTTTCAGCAATGTGAATGCAGTGTGGGTTAGCAGATTTCTGAACTCCCAGGTGAAAGATTGGAATCACAGTAAATTACATAGTTTAAAGAATTTCCGTAATTAGAACTATAAAAGTCTAAAGAATTTCCATAATTAGAACTGTAAAACTCTAAAGAATCTAAAGAATCTGTACTAAAAAATAGATGCACTGGAAACACTTTTTTGGTAGAATTCCTCTTGCTGGAAAGCAAGAGAAGTCCTGCAGGAGATTTATCCAGCCATTGCACAGGGCACAAAACCTGAACATTTTTACGGCTTTTTGAAAACAAGCATCTCTGAACACAGTACCTCTGCTCCCCTTAATTCCAGATTTCACCACTAGATTTCCTGCCTCTTTTCTGGAAGGGCTGGGGTGTTTTTACTGCAAGCAGGCAGTGCTCAGCATCGTGTTTCAAAGCAGCTCCCTCGTCCACCTGCTCCGAGCTGGGAGGCAGCAGCCAAGCAGCTCACAGCTGCTGTATTTTTGAAAGCTGGAGAGATGCCTTTGTTCCTCTGATTTACAGAGATTTTGGACATTCTACCCACACCTGACATGGTTCCTTCTTGTATTTAGTTCAGCTCTTCCATTTCCACCACATACTTGGAAAAAAATAAATTGTAAGGTGGCAGATGAGCAGCCATCTTTGCCCAAGAGTAGCTGTAAAAATGAATGCTCTCTTGCTCCTAAAAGGCATTGGTTGACATGTAGGCTGTCAGCCTGTTGACTGCAGAACAGACACAAAAATTTAGCCAAAATTGATAAATTATGATTTGCATTTCATTTAGATTGTAGTGAAATGAGCTACCTATTTTTTCTTTCATATGCACTCATACTATTTCAGAATTGTTCTGGTTTAGTTGGATCAGTTATTTGAGCATTCTAGACAAATTTTGAAAGCTAAATAAAGTTGAACAGCTATTACTTCTCTATGCTGTGTTTGGTTACAGCTCATCTCTGTTCTTGCATTGGGCCAGGGGGACAGTTAATGCTGCTTTTTTAAGTTATTTTTCCCCACCTGAACAAAGTGCTTGTGTGTTTTCATAACTCCAGTTCCAGCACTGCTCTCTGAAGTGGCTCAGACCCATAAATCCCCCATTTCCATGTGTACAAGCCATTGGAATGCCAGTTATTGGTTCTGCAGCAGGCAAGTTCTGGCCATGGTTATTCAGAAATACTCCTTTAAAAAAACCCACAACATGGTGCTGAAATATCAGACGCTGCTTTAGAAATGGCAAATCTTGCTGTGCATAAACTCTGGGACCAGAATCCTGTGGGGACACATCCCATATTGGTATTAGCTATCTTCAAATTTGGTGTGACTAGGGCTGTTTCTAACTCTGAATATGACTTACCCTATTTGAGACTTTAGGAACTCTTTGGGAAACTTGGTTGATAATTTCACCAGAATACTGAAGCACTACTTCTGCACTCAGGAGGAGATAATTTTAGAATATCCTTAGACTAAAAAAAGCAAAAATCTTCAGTCTTCAAGAGAGTATTGCTGTTTTTAAAAAATATGGGAAACTTTTATTGTGTAATTAGTTCCAAAAAGTAGTTTATGGCAGCCACAGATTCTATTCAAGCCTTCCTTGCTTTTCGAGGGCCAGGTGCTCTTCTGTAGGATGGCTTAGAGACTTTAGTAGGATTTCAGGCACTGATGGTAGCCCAGCTTTGGCTCTTCTCTTCCAAGGGTGAAGTGAGTGCAAAGAGAGGCAGCAGGGAACTCACACTGAAATGCAAACACACATTCTGCTCAGTCAGCCTGGGCTTTACAGACCTCAGTCACTTCCAGCTGAAACTTTGAATCCATATGCAAGAAAAAAGACATGACAAATAGATTTTCCAATTGTTGTCTGAAGTGGGCAGAACTTCTCCTGGTACTTTCCCATGCAGAGTCCTCACACACACTTCAAGGACACAAATCCTCAGCCACAGCTGCAGAAAAATCCCAAGTGACAGGGATGCACAGCCATTAGCAACACGGTGTCAAAGTCGTGTCACCAGCAGCAATAAACCAGCCAGGGACAGCGCTCCTCAGCTCTCCAGTAAAACAGAGCCCATCTCGGATGCCATGCAAAAGCAAGTACATTGAATGCATAAATGTGTGTCCTTGGCTGAGATTTCATCCCTGATCCCCTGCAAACCCAAAACACCAAGTCTGGGCGCTCAGGCAGAGGAGGCAGTGCAGGTTTTTGCAGTGCAGTTGGTTTTTTGCAGGGCAGGTTTTGCAGTGCCGTTTTGGCAGTGCCGTTTTGGCAGTGCAGGTTTTGGCAGTGCAGGTTTTGGCTGTGCAGGGCTTTTTTGCAGCGCAGGCTTTGCAATGCAGGTTTTGCAGCGCAGGTTTTGCAGTGCAGTTGGTTTTTAGCAGTGCAGATTTGCAGTGCAGTTTTTACAGTGCGGTTTTTGCAGTGCAGATTTTGCAGCGCAGGTTTTGGCACTGCAGGTTTTGCAGTGCAATTTTTGCAGCACAGGTTTTGCAGTGCAGTTTTGGCAGTGCAGGTTTTGCAGTGCAGTGTTGGCAGCGCAGTTTTGGCAGTGCAGGTTTTGCAGTGCAGCTTTTGGCTGTGCAGGTGTTTTTTGCAGCGTAGTTTTTGACGTGCAGGTTTTGCAGTGCAGTTTTTGCAGTGCAGGTTGTGGCAGTGCAGATTTTGCAGTGTAGGTTTTGGCAGTGCAGGTTTTGGCTGTGCAGGTCTTTTTTGCAACGCAGGTTTTGCAGCGCAGTTGGTTTTTGGCAGTGCAGATTTGCAGTGCAGTTTTTACAGTGCAGGTTTTGCAGTGCAGTTTTTGCAGTGCAGGTTGTGGCAGTGCAGGTTTTGCAGTGTAGGTTTTGGCAGTGCAGGTTTTGCAGTGGAGGTTTTGGCTGTGCAGGTGTTTTTTTGCAGCGCAGTTTTTGGCACTGCAGGTTTTGCAGTGTGGGTTTTGCAGTGCAGGTGTTTTTTGCAGTGCAGGTTTTGCAGTGCAGGTGTTTTTTGCAGTGCAGGTGTTTTTTGCAGTGCAGGTTTTGCAGTGCAGGTGTTTTTTGCAGTGCAGGTGTTTTTTGCAGTGTAGGTTTTGCAGTTTTTTGACAGCTGTGTATTCACACGGGTTCAGATGCATCCAGCTGTGCTTTAACTGAACGCAGGCCTTCTGAGCTGTAAACAAGTGATGTTCCACTTCCTCCATTTCCCTGTCTTTCTGCACAACCGTTGGCTTGAAACTGCATTTTGAGTTAAATATAACAAGGCAAGCCCTATCATAGAATTAATGTTTAAAATCCCTTGTACATCAGGCTAAAGGCAGCATTAATACATCTTATTACATGCCATTTCCACTGCTTTGTAAAAGATAAGATTATCTCATTGATCCTGTTGTGCTCCCTCCCAGGAGGGGAAACACCAGACAAAAGAACACAGAAATAAAGCATTTGAAAAGTGGTATCTGACACTAGAACATCAGAGCAAAGCTATGGGTGCTGCCAAAGCTTCTGAAAAAGCACAAATTTAAATTAGGGATCTTCAAATTCCGTATCTCCCACCAAAATTGACACACAAAAGCAGCTCTTTTTGACCAGTCTGAAGTGTGGCAGAAAGCAGACATATTTCATTCACGGCTGCAGTTACTCCCTAACTTTGCCTCTAAACAATTCATGATCCTCAGAGCCTCAGAGAAAAGTGTGACAAAAGAGAGCATTTTATCCCAATTCAAAGAAAGAAATACTAAAAATAAATAAATTATATATATAGATGTACTTCAGGCTGTTTCTTATTGTTGTATTAATGAAATATCTCTGTTTATCTACATAAATCCACTTTTGGGTATCTTTTAAGCAGATATGGTATTTCCGCCCCACCTTCCTAATATTTTCATTTTTCTATCAATTATTAGTTCTGAAGACAATAGCAAAAGGTGAAATATTTTATGTCAATCAGTTATTTATATTAAACAATGAATGCGTAGAAGATTGTGGTAAAAGCAAACAAAGTTAGAATTACACAAGCTACATTTCCAGTTATTGTGAAAGTAGGGGAAACTCTGCAAAGCTGGAAAATGGAAATTTCCATGAGGGCTCCAATAAAAGGAAGAGAATACTGTGAAGGGCCTCAGTAGCATTTTGGATGTTCAGCGGTTCATCTGCTTTCTGCTCACATAAATACAGCTTTAGTCAGTCACATCTCCTGAGTATAACTCATGGAGGAGTTTAGCTCCCCATTTCGTGCTTTTACAACCAAAAAAATGCCTTCACACTGAGTGAACTCTTTGCTTACAAAATTTGAATGATAATCGTGGGAAAGGAACAACAAGCCCTGGAGAGTAAAAAGCAACACATGAAACAGAAATAGAATTGTCATCAAAACTGTAAAAAATACATTATGAAAATCAAGCATAGAAAAAGATATGAGGGTTGAAGGCCAGAGATGGAAACTTCAGGGAGAGCCCATCAAAGGGGATGGAGACAAAGCTTCCATGCTGACCATCAGATGCAGACCATCAATCCCTCCTGATCCAAGGGGATTTGACTCAGCTCCCTGGAGTTTTCAGTGTTACACAGAGATTTTGTATTTGAAAAGGGAGATCAGAATCACTCATCTGGCTTCAAGACTTCTCCATTTTCCAGAGTTTTATGGTTAGTATTTTTTAAGCTGGACTGTCTGGCCCTTGGTCACAAACAGATCTTGAAAACAGGCTGTCTGAAATCTTCTCACGGATTTCCTTTTTCCCATAAAACTCCAGGTTTTAATGCTATTTTTGTGTTTGCACCCACTCCCAACACATGTTGCAACTAGGAAGGAGCAATGATTTCTAGCAATCATTTCATAACAACAGGGAAAGCTTTCTGTCATTGTTACCAGGACAAATCTGTTCTCAGATAATTAATTCACAGCACCAATGGCATAAACTCCATCATCTTAATAATAATAATAATAATAATAACTGTTGTTATTATTCTAATGATGAAAAAAGTATCCCCAAATGAACCAGTTTCTTTAACCTTGAGATGCCAAAGAACAGAAGCAATCTGGTACCATTGGACAGCTCAGCTCTCCCAGCAATACGCTAAATCCCTGGAATTACCAGACAAGCTAGGAAAATGTGCCCTAACGCTAGTAAAAAACCCCAAAACATCACTCAGCCACTAACAGAAGTCAGCCTGCAGCCAGGGACCATTCCCAAGGGGAGGGATTTGTAAAGCTCTCCCTAAGGAATGATCTCCATCTCTCCTGTGCAGGAAGCAGCACATTCCCAATCTCACGTCGGGGTCACCAGTTATGGTTTGCTTTTCTGTTGTTTTTGGGATTTGTGGAAGCAGGCAGAGAGGTCAGGCAGACAGGCTTCAAGATGGCGAAGAAGAAGGATTTATTTACAAGAAGTTCTTTTTATACACAGTAATAAACAATTGTCTATTGGCCAAAGACAATCCACCCCCAAAGACCTATTGGTTATGGCTTGTACACCTCTAACACAAAACACAGAGATTAAGAAAGTACAGTTTATCTATATTCTCCATGAGAGAGAAAGGAAAATTCTAAAACAGTGCAACTACACCAATCCACTCATGGCACAGGTTTCTTCCCAAGGGAAGGTGAGAGATGAAAAACGTGGCCTTAAGGACCAATGGCACTGGCCTGTCGTGGTTCCATCTGAACCAGGCTGCTTAACCCTGAGACAGTGAAATTCTAAAAATTAATACTTGGTTTTATATCAGCTGCCCCTGAATAAGCCATTTAACTTTAAAAAGTGCTGATGGAAATTCTGAATTGCCTTTTCATAGGAAATTAAGATTTTGCATCCCTACCCTGAGGGAGGGAAAGATTTATTGCAGAGTTTATTTCCCTGTAATATTTTGTTGGTTACCTCCAAACATTCCAGTTTTTATCCTGTGAAAATCAGTATGTAAGACTGGGAAATTTGTGACTGAACAATTCAGTTTATTTAGACCAACAGAAAATTATTGCACTTCTCATTTTTAAATGAAAATTAGAGTTCTATACACTACTGAAAAAGCTGTGCATGCTTTAAAACTTTCTTTTTTTAAAGAGAAACCTTTTCATAAATTAAAAATGACCACTTTCTATCACTTTAGTGATTGCCCTAATGCTGTAACTTGGCATGTTATGGGTTTTACAGACAACTTGTAAACCTTCCAAAGAGACATCAATAATAGAAGTAATTGCATGGTCTTTATAAAGCAATCTGAACAATTATGCTGCAATATAAAAATCCATTTCCCCTATAACCAGTGATGAATCAGATGCCCATTAATGAATAAAGATTGTGAATCATCGTCTTTAAAAGATTTAAGACTGGGAGATGTAACAGATTCTTAAAATTGGCTCCTGAGCGTGTCTGTGACAGCAACTGCATGGCCAGAGGTGGTTGAGGGCTCGCTGGAGTTTTTCCAGTGTCCCAAGTTACCCTGATGTGCAGATTGGAAATGCCCATCCCAAGGATGTGTGGCACCCTGGGAATGTCCCCTGCTGTCACCTGCGCTGGGCAGCGTCACAGAATCACAAAATCCAGAACCAGCCTGGCTGGAAAAGCCCTCTGAGACCATGGAGTCCAACGTGCACCCCAACCCTGCCGTGTCACCGGCCCATGGCACCCAGAGCCACAGCCCGGCTTCCCTGGACCCCTCAGGGCCAGCGCCCCAAGGCCACAGAGCCTCCCTCAGCTCAGCATCCATGAACAGCTTCCAATTCCATCTCAACCATTCCCTCCCGTTGGGTGCCAGTCAAACACACCGGAGTCAGAGGAGCAGAGCGGGGTGCAGAGGAGGCAGGGCAGCAGCAAAACCTGGAGAAATCCGTGACCGACGGTGATGGGCAGCTCTGGGCAGAGGCAGCCACTCCAGGCACAGGATCCACGCTTTGAGGATGGGTATTGTCAATTTAAACCACTAACAAGAGAAGGCAAGGTGCGCCATGAAGGCCTTCATATTGAATAACCCAAATTTACATTTGCTGGCCAATGATCTGTACTTTAAGAGTATTCTACATTCTTTCCTCACTCCTTTTGCTGAGACTCATCCTTGTGAATCTTGTGCGTATGCCTAAAGAATTTAGGCAATATATTATTTTTAACCTCTTCATTAGCATTGTGTATTGTATAAATCAACACATCCTTTGCAAGAGGGAAAAAAGCCTGCAAATCCACAGAGACCAAAGGAAAAAGACAATCGTGCAAGAATTACTTCAGTTATTTTGAAACGAGCATGACAAATTTATTTTTCGGGTCAGTGCATGATATTCTATTACTTTCTTTTCCTTAATCATTCCTGGCTTACACTACCCATAGTGTAATTAAGATCACTAATTTAATTTAAAATGGAAATAGATTTTTAAAAGTCAGGCTGTGCTTTCATCGATCTACACACACAGCAAGAGCTGAATGTGAGGTGGTAGTTTTAATCTCTGTGCAGTTTTTTGCTACAGTCTCCAAGTCCTCTGAGCTTCACAAACACTAAAAAATCTGTTTAAACAAGCTGCCCATTCACACTTGCTTGGTTTTGAGAGGATGGTATTTGTTTCCATGGAGCTTGAGGGCTTTGAGGTTTTTTCAGTTTTTGGATAAGGGACCAAAATTGTAATGAGGCACAATTCAAAGGAGGATACAGTGACTTTGAGCCTCGGTTTTTCTTCTTCTGACTTCCGAATACTCTGGTTATTATTTTAATAGTCTAATTTTGCCACAAAATGCTTCGTCATATGCATCTACATAGCTACTTCAGAAATTTCCAGTTTTAAGGACGTGAAAGAATGATTTATTTTTTTAAGTGTCAAAAAACACAGGAGGAAAGACAGACATCGCCTTGAAGTTATGTGAGTTCTGTGTATTAACAGCAGAAATGATAAGCATGGGAAACAAATATGTCACAAACACAAAACTCAACTGTAATTTCAGGTACTGCCTGTGTCCTTCCCACTGGGGTGGCACAAGTGAGCCTAAAAAAACATTTGCTGTTTTGTCTAAATCCAGCAGCCTCCCTGATCACCCAAAAGCCGTGTGAGAAACAGCTGGGAAAATCAGCCACCTGTCTTGCCATTATCACCTCTACTTTCCCTAATGCAGTACTGTGAACACAGAAAAGCCTTCTTTATCCTTCAGACACAAATATTAGATGCCTTGTTTAAAAAAAATAATTTGTGGTCAACACAGTTTTTCAAAGTTGAAAGTATCTCCTTAAATAGCCCTCCCAAAAGATGGAATTCTTGGTATAACTAGATTAATTTTGCAGTTCTGGATGTGAACAAGGAAAACACCTGATGTCAAAGACATTTAATTTCATTTTTTCCCTCCTCAGGAGGTGAAAGCAGGACTTTGCCAAGGCCTGTTCGCGGTGTGGCTCAGTGTGAGCTCAGAGCTGTGCACGGCCAGGGCTCCCAGCTCTGAGCTGCTCCACGACGGGCTGGTCCCAGCAAACTCCGCCGGTTGCCCTTTCTACCTTCATTCCTTTTTTAGGTATTTTCAATATATGTATTTTCTGTCTGTTCTGTATGAGGAGAGGTGAGAGATTTGGGATTGCTCAGCCTGGAGAGGAGAAGCTTTGGGGTGAGCTCAGGGTGGCCTTGCAGGACCTGAAGGAGCTGCAGGAAAGATGGAGAGAGACAATGGCCAAGGGCTGGAGGGCCAGGAGCCAGGGAATGGCTTCCAGGGCCAGAGGGCAGGGCTGGCTGGGATCTTGGGAAGGAATTGTTCCCTGGCAGGGTGGGCAGGCCCTGGCCCAGGGTGCCCAGAGCAGCTGGGGCTGCCCCTGGATCCCTGGCAGTGCCCAAGGCCAGGCTGGACATTGGGGCTTGGAGCAGCCTGGGACAGTGGGAAGGTGTGGTTTGCTTTTCTGTTGTTGGTGGGATTTGTGGAAGCAGGCAGAGAGGTCAGGCAGACAGGCTTCAAGATGGCGAAGAAGAAGGTTTTATTTACAAGAAGTTCTTTTTATACACAGTAATAAACAAGTGTCCATTGGCCAAAGACAATCCAAAGCCCTATTGGTTATGGCTTGTACACCTCTAACACAAAACACAGAGATTAAGAAAGTACAGTTTATCTGTATTCTCCATGAGAGAGAAAGGAAAATCCTAAAACAATGCAACTACAGGGAGGTGTCCCTGCCATGGCTGGGGTGGGATGGATGGGATTTAAGGTTCCTCCCAACCCAAACCATTCCATGATTCCATGATAACATAATTCTTAAATATCAGATGTTCATATTCCAGAAAAACGTTCCCCAGCTCCCCCTCATTCCCTTAGGGGTCTCAGGGTGTTTGCCCTGCACAATGAGCTTTGTTCCTCAGGGAGGAAACAAGTCAAGACACCAGTTAAGGTTTTATTTCACGATAATAAAACTGACTAGTCTGGCATCCAGCCACGTTTGAAACGTGCCAGTGAGGGAGGAATTAGAGCAAAGTCTTCATGCGTGCCCAGCTCCAGAGTTTCAATTCTGGAAGTCACTGCGAGCCCAGAGCTCCCAGAGAGCTCAGCTGTGGCTGATGCACTGAGCCTTTACTCCTCCATGAGGGTAAAGAGTTTAGGGGATTAAGCATTTTCCAATAATAATCCTACTTGAGACGGTGAAAGAGTCACATATCCATAAATTCACCTCTCCACTTCGGCAGCTAGTGTTGATACAGGAGACGTATCTGCCTCTCACAGATGAGGAAGACTGGCAGAGGTTAATAAGACTTTAATTTCATGCAAGTCTCTTGTGCCGATAGCTCAGAATAGCAGAAGATAGCAAAAATCATTTGCTTATCCCACTGTATACACTTCATTTATTTTCCTCAGTATTAACTACTCTCATTTTTTCCCCTTTTTCTCCTTCCAATATATGCTGCCTTGAATCTCTTTTTCCAGATGGTTTCTATCACCCTTAACAGTAATACAAAAATTGCCCATGGGCTGTTTAAAGGTTTAGAACCAATTAGCTAAGTCTTTGCTTTCATTTCATCAGCTCACAATTTCTGTATATCTGATCACATTGTTCCAGCTGAGATCCTAATGAGCTAGAATTTCTCATTTTGGGGGCCCCTAAATTCTATTTATAGAGTCTTTTCCAACAATGAATTCATCTGCTCAGAAAACAAGGTCTGACTGTGCTCAAAAATAACTTATAATGAGCCATGTCAGCAAATAGTAGATAAAGGCAGTGCTGAAAGAGGGAAATGAATACTTCGAGCTCATTTATGATTTATGAGTTCAGGGTTGAAATGGAAGTGGCACATAATAATGAACAATGGAAATATCTCTTGTTTGGAAAGTGCAGATGAATAGAACTTTGGGCTTGAATAGGTTATTAATAGGTTATTGATCCAACCTATTTCTGCTACAAAAATAAAGAGAACAAAGTTCAAAGACTGGTCAGCAATAAACAAAAATAAACCCCATCAGCCCATAGCCAAAATAGCCCTGCACAGCCATCAAAATAGAGATCCTTTACCATCAGTCATGGGTATCTCACATCCAAAACCACAGTGTGCACATCCAGGGTCCCACCCTAACCCCCCCAGGTTTTCCAGGGGAAGGTCAGTTGGCTCTGGACAGCCCCAGGGTGTCGTGGCAGTGAACATTTATGTGACCTCAAGGGAGAGCACAACACTGCATTTCCTACTCCAGGCCAAGAAATCAAAACCCCTGTGATTTTTCAGAGGTGGGTGTTTGCTTTCTTTCTAATTTCCCGGTAGAATTATCCTATTGACCAGTGCCCCAGGAGCTCTGCCTTCAGGTGCAGCGCTTACATCACGGGCATGTTTGGTTTTAATTCAACACCACCTCGGGAATCAGAGCCAGACTCTGATATGTTCCTAAGGGACCGGTCAGAAATGCAGCCATGCCTCTTGCTTCATGGCAAAGCTCTTAGAGCAGCTAAAATTTCATCAAGGATAGAAAACCTCCTTAGACAAAAATAAAAGATTAAATGGATGCACATTCATACCTCTCCTTTTCCTTCACAGAGCATAAAAACCGTATTCCCATCACAAAAATGTATTTAAAGTGGGAAGATCCTTGTGCTTACGGCTGTCCAGGATCCCAGCTTCCCTACAGGTCTCGCTCTTCTTCTGTAGATCAAATGATGTGTTTAACCACATTTCTATATAATATATACAGCTGCAGCAACCAGTTGGTCTGGTGAATTGTCCAACCTGCTTCCAATTTATCTAGTAATTTTGCTATATTTTAGCTAGATATGTAGGCTCCTGCAGCAATCTGCACTTTTTACAGAACATAATTGCAAACCACATCTTGAGGAGAGCTGTTTGATTCAGCTGTTATTTGCTGGGTACCACTTGGGAATTTTGCAATAAGAACATAAAGTAAGAGCAGCTTCACCTGTTGCTACGTTTACTGGGTTACACTCTTCCTCTTGCTCTAATCAACATCAGAACTTTACAATCCTAACCTCTTCAAAAATGTGTAAAAAGCTAATAGCAAATTCTTGCACTAAGCTGAGAAAGGGATCAAGTGCATGCATAACTGGAAAGTTTTTGAACTCTCTCAGCAACAGAAGTTTCGTGGGAGATTGTTTTCATCAGCAGGATGAATAAAAGATGAGTTGGCAGGTGAATCAAGTAGAAATATTTATTACTAGCATGCACTGAGAATGACACTAGAATGCCTCTAAAAGCCTGCCTGGGGAAAAAAAAATGAAAAAGGCATTAAAAAATTAACTCCCACCCCAGAAAAGGAAAATAAGATAACCAGATAACCAAGCACACCTACTTTTACATCATATGGTTAAAAAACCACACAAAAATTGAAGTCAAAACCGAATTGAAGCCAAAATGAAATGGAAGCCCCTTTTCCTTTACGTTACATGGTCAAAGAAAGGCAACAATGCCCCATTGTTTCTGTGGGTTTTACAGAAGGCTCTAACTCTCTTCCCCAAATGTCACCACAGAAACTCAGACTGTGCCAGTGCCCTCTGCTCTGCTACAGCCAAAGCTTTCAAAGGGCTCACCACAAAGTCATCACAAAAACAAATAAATCACTTTTTCAGCACTGTTGGGATTTTACTGCTATTGTCATAGTTTCAGTAAGACAACAATTATTTCTTATCGATAAACCGAGCTCTGCAAATGAGGGGAAGGTTCTATGTGTATGCCCTGGGCATTCACAGGGCATTTCACAGCAGAGAAAACCCCTGGCAAACAGCAGATTTCTGAATGCATGGCAACATCAGAATTAGGGGTGGATATAGTGATTTTGTTTTACCTGTGCTTGCAAACAGAGATAGCTATTCCAGTTTATTTTTTTTAAATGAACATGAACCCCAACATGAACCCCAACCCTGGAAGATTTTAATCATGACCTATTTTCTCTGAAAATCTGGCCAAATGACTGGATTCCACTTCTAACAGCAAAGGGCTGGCTAGCAAAGGCACCAAATGGGTTTGAGAGCAGAACCTGACCCAAGGCCACGTGTGGAGCAAGTCCATGGAGGACCAACTTTGTAACCCCAACCCCCAGCTCTACCCTGCCCCACCACTGCCCAGACTCTTAACCTTTCAGCTGAGTTGCCACTTCCTGTCTGATTACTTTATTTTCATGGTAAGTACTGAGAAACAGACTCAAACAAATCCTAGGCTGAAGTCTGGGATTACACAAAAGGTGAAATTGGTCTAAGAGGAAGACACATTGCTTTTATCAAATAATCAAGAGGACAAAGTGATTCCTCTGTCCCGCAGCACTTCAGATGGGTGCAATTTGCTGTGCTGAAACTGCACTGCTGTGACAGCAGCAAACAGTGGGAGAAGCTTTTCTATGGGATTGGGGATTACTCACATGTGGAGCTGGCTGAAAGCGTGTCTGGTCACAATCTGGAATTCCCTCACCTTCCTGTGTGGAAGAAAGTCACATTCCCCTTCTCATATTGCTCTAAAATTACAATGTTGCCCTTTTTCCTGATGTAGTTGCTCAGAACAATAATCAGAAAATATAATACCACGAAGTAGCAGGAACAGGAAGGGGAGAGGCATGCGGGAAATGCAGCAGCAAGAATACACAGAAAATGCAAGTTTGGATGAATTGCGTCCAGTGCAGGCAACTACGTCCAGAAAAGAACTGGAGATAAAAGGGAAGGAAAAAGGGTGGGGAAGCCCTTGTCTTAGTCAAAAATGCCAGCTGACAACAAGGCTGGAGCAAGACATCTCTGTGAGCACCCAGACTAACCGTGCGTCCCATCCCTCCAGCAGCATTCCAATGCAATTCCCAGCCTAGAACTTCGCCCAAACGAAAACGTTTTAACCAAAGCCACAGCACAGCCCTGGGGCAGCCGTGGCTCCTGCAGCTGGAGCTGCACCACTGCAGGAGCCGAACACAGCTTAGGGCTGAGCAAAGATTTCCTCAGCTCTGGAAGCATCTTCTCCTCTTGTGCCTGAAGACTCTCCAGGAAGCTCAGGCAGTGCCCTGGTTCACTTGCATGTTCTTGTACCTCACAGTGCCAGGACAAGGAGACTTTTCCACAAAGCTTTAACCCCTTAGGGTACTTGGGCCATTCGAACTTGCTTTTGAAAAAGAATTGAAGTTAATCAAACTCTTGCTCAGATTATCCCGTTCATAGGTTTAAAGTACTAATAAATCACACAGAATTTTTAAGATGCATGTGGGTGACTGGTGGGTTTTTTTCTCCATTTTGAAATTTGTGTTATGAACACGCAAGAGCGAGGAGACACTGGGCACAGCACAGAAACCATTCTGCAAAGCTCAGGTGACATCGTCTGGCCAAGCCCGGCTCTGCAGGTGCAAGGATTGCCCAGCACCAGGCGGAAATGGGAATTGTGTTTGTAAATAAAAACACCGCAGAGCTGCGGAGTGTGAAGTTGTGGCGCAAGAGCCACCTCAAAGCAGCCAAGTCCACTCCAGAGAGGAGAAACCAAACCGAGTGAGCAGGAACAGAGAGCAGCCGGTCCAGGGCTCGGCCCGGGAGCTCAGAGCGCCCAGCGCCGGCCGCTGCCTCCTAAAGCACGGACACACGGGAAGGACTTTTCCCGCAGGAGCCCCTCGGGGGCTTTGAGAGCAGTACAGAGAGTCTGAACCAACCCACCCACCCCAGAACAAGGCCCTGTAGGACCGGCTGCAAACTTCCAGCAGGAAGGCGAGGGGAGTGAGCCTGATCCACTTATGTGCTGCCCATGTAATTTTAAACATTGCTCGCTGACCACAGCTTCCCCTTCTGCGCTGTTTAATTCAAAAAAAGCTCTCCAAGCCTTACAATTTTTCTTTTTAAGTGCCCGGATAAGTTCCCTTAACCCAAATAAGAAACCATAATTATCATTCCCTGCCACAGCTGCTGTCTTCCAGGCGTCTTTTCCCTTGAGCTTCCTCAAGAGCTTCAGTCAGAGCACCCGAGCCCGTGTCCCCGGCTCCAGGGGCCGCGCTGCAGCAGAGGAGCCCGGTGAGCCGTGGGCTGCTGTGGATCAGCTCTGCTGGCCCTGCCGTGGGCTGCTGTGGCACAGGGCTCTGGTAGCCCTGCCGTGGG
>VZTX01021870.1:0-12203 GCA_013400915.1 Pardalotus punctatus | reverse complement strand
GTCCGTGTCCCCGGCCCGTGCCCCGGGGCAGCGCTGCGGTCTCGCCCGCGGGGCCGGGCCCGGCGCTCTCCGCCCGCCCACGGCAGGAGCGGGCGGCGCTTCCCGGCCCGCGGAAGTGATCCCGGGCAGGGGCGAGCCGGGAGGAAGCGGCGGCAGCGGGAGGGAGCGGAGCTTTCGGACAGAGCCATCCCGGGAGAAGGCCGTCCCGGACGGAGGCGGCGATCCCGGGAGGAAGCGGCGATCCCGGACGGAAGCGATCCCGGACGGAGGCGATCCCGGGAGGAAGCGGCGATCCCGGGAGGGAGCGGCGATCCCGGGAGGAAGCGGCGATCCCGGGAGGAAGCGGCGATCCCGGACGGAGGCGGCGATCCCGGGAGGAAGCGGCGAGCCCGGGAGGAAGCGGTGATCCCAGGAGGAAGCGGCGATCCCAGGAGGAAGCGGCCGGGAGGAAGCGGCGATCCCGGGAGGAAGCGGCGATCCCGGGCGGCCCCAGCATGAAGCTCATCATCCTGGAGAATTACTCTCAGGCCAGCGAGTGGGCGGCCAAGTACATCCGCAACCGCATCGTGCAGTTCGGGCCCGGCCCCGGGCGCTTCTTCACGCTGGGGCTGCCCACAGGTGGGTGCGGGGGGCGGGCGCGGGGCCGGGGTCGCTCGGGCCGTGCCCCGGCTCAGGCGGCCGCTCCCCGCAGGCAGCACCCCGCTGGGCTGCTACAGCAAGCTGGTGGAGTATTACCGCAACGGGGACCTCTCCTTCAAGTACGTGAAGACCTTCAACATGGATGAGTACGTGGGTGAGTGACCAGCTCCCCATCCTGCCGCTTTGTCCCGGGCCGGGAGCTGCTGGGCCCTTATCCCCGGCAGAACCTGGCGGTGCCTGAAACCCACCTGGCCAGGTAAGATGGACAACATCTCCCAGAGTCACAGCATCGGTTAGGATGGAAACGACCTCTGAGATCATCGAGTCCAGCCTATGACCCAACACCACCGTGTCAGCTAAACTGTGGCACTGAGTGCCACGTCCAGTCTTTCCTTAAACACCTCCAGGGAATTAGTGAAGAGAATGATGGGGACAATTTAAAAACCTATGGAAGAAATTTGAAAATTTCCGTAGGTTTGAAAATGTATGGGAAAAACTTGATACTGGGTGTTGCTCAGTATTGCACACACTATTACAGACCCTGCTGTGCTTTACCTGCATGCAGGTACTGACCAGGTAAGGAGCAGCTTATCATTGCAGGCTCAGTTTGCAGCACTAACTTCCACCTTTGCTCTGGGATTATAAAGGTCCCTTACAAGGACCAGTGTGTTCCCCGAGTGCCCTCTGGTATCTCCTGCTGAGATAGCAGGGGACTGTTTCATTTCTGAAGTCATGGTGAAACAGTCTCCTCAGAAGAAAAAGATCCAAAGGTGAAAAACCTACAGGCTAAATATTTGCTAATGCTAATTTTACCCTGGTCAAGAGGGTTTTTTTCTGCAAGCAATCCTAATCAAGCAACATTAGGGAATAAGCAGTCCAGTGTGAGTTTTTAGCATTCAAGGGGGCAAATACACAATAATTATACAATAATTATTATTTCCCAGGCTTCTGTATCGATTTTTAATCATTCTTGCTAATATGAAATGGGAAAAAGGCTGAAAAGGTACTGACAGATGAGGCACAGCACACACCTGCTTTTTGAACATCTGTTTCATGTTGATAGGGGCACGTGTCTTACAGGGGCTGATTTCAATTCTGCTATTTAGGGAATAGCAGAATTAGGGAAATAAAAACAACCCTGAAAGCGGAGGGAGTGACAAAGGGCAGAGAGAGCAGTGCTCTGTCACCAAAGCCACTGCAAGAGTATGGAAGTACTTTATGTTATGGGTGATGTTGTTACAGGTGATTTCAGTCCTGTGTGTTCTGTTTCCAGGTCTCCCGAGGGATCACCCGGAAAGTTACCATTCCTTCATGTGGAATAACTTCTTCAAGCACATTGACATCTCACCAGAAAACGTCCACATCTTGGATGGAAACGCCCCTGATCTCCAGGCGGAGTGTGACGCGTTCGAGGAGAAGATCAAAGCAGCTGGAGGCATCGAGCTCTTTGTTGGAGGTGAGAACCTGAGAGCAGCAGCCTCTAAACCCTGTCCCAAAGCTGTGCCTGTCCTTCCCAGCTCTCATTTATATCAGGACTGCTCATTTTCAGTGTATTTGCAGTGAAAGCCACCACAGAGTCCGTGGCCCTGGGCATTGCTGTGTCCTGGCAGCTTTTTCTCCCAGCACACCACTCCCAGCTTTAGGTGTTTTGGTGCAGACAGTGAATGGTTCAGGAAATGTTAGCAGGAGAAACAGAAGGGCTAGAATTCTACAGATGTGAAGTGTATCAATTGTCAGTGCTGACAGGAAACTGCTGGGAGTAGCTTTTCCCACACAGGCTCTTCCCATCAGTTTGCTGTAAGGTTCTGCCACCTACTTTGCTTTATTGTTGTCCCGATGCAATCTCAGGAGTTGTCTGGTGCCTTCTGAGGGGGCTTTTGCTGTCATTCCCACCAGCACAAATCTGAGCTTGAGCAGAATTGCAGGGATTTTGCAGTGCTCTGTGTTCCCAGGAGCACTGACTGTTCTCCTGGGAGAGCAGCTCCCCTGCTCCCACAGCTGACCCTCTTCTCATGCTGTTCCTGCCCCAGGTATCGGCCCCGATGGTCACATCGCCTTCAACGAGCCAGGGTCCAGTCTGGTGTCCAGGACACGAGTGAAGACCTTGGCCATGGACACCATACTAGCCAATGCCAGGTTCTTTGATGGTGACCTCTCCAAAGTGCCCACCATGGCTTTGACAGTCGGAGTAGGCACTGTCATGGATGCCAGAGAGGTGAGGAAAAAGCAGCAGCTTGGTGCAGCAGCTCTGGAGCAGCCAAAGGTTACCCCGTTTTGGAGCAGCCATGTGTCTGCTGGTGTAGCTGTTCTGCCACAGAATGCCTGATCCTCCTGTCCTCTTGCATCCTGCAACACGGTGGGAAGGCTCTTGCTGGCTCTGCTGGCACTTGTGTTTGTGTAACCCTGCAGCAGCTGTTTCCTGAGGGAGCCAGGAAAGCTTGGGAGGGTGTCTTTGGTTAGGAATCTCACCTGGAGAGTAACTGCAGGAATCAGAGGCTGAGCTGATGCCACAGCAGCAGGTCATGAAAGCTGTACAGAACCACTTTTGATGGAGTCTGTTCCTTTACCTACATTTGTTGAGTCCAAACCCTTCCAGTGACCCAGCAGGCTGTAATTTAATTGACAGCTGAAGCAGCCAGAGCAGCAGCCGTGTCACAGAGAAGTGGCAGTGGGGAGGGTGACAGGGCTGTCCCCATTCTCAGCTCGGCAGGGTGTGTTTGGGCTCTCCCTGACCCCTGTGCCAGGCCCTGACCTCCCCTCTCTGTGTCTGGGGGTGCAGGTGATGATCCTGATCACAGGAGCCCACAAAGCCTTTGCTCTGTACAAAGCCATCGAGGACGGTGTCAACCACATGTGGACGGTGTCAGCCTTCCAGCAGCACCCCAACACCGTGTTCGTGTGCGACGAGGACGCCACGCTGGAGCTCAAAGTCAAAACAGTGAAATACTTCAAAGGTGAGTGACCAGGCCAGGCAGCTGTTGTGTTACGTTTCTAGCAGACACGAGCCATGCTTTGCAGAGACATTGCTCTATAATCAACTCCCAGAGGAGTATATTCCTTAAATATATCACAGTTGTACAAGTGTGAAGGTAAATGCCTAATGCGTGGTGTGGGAGCAAAGGCACAAGGACACCAGTAATGTCTAATTCCATTAGCATCCCATGAATGAGAGTTTTCCTTTATTATGTCTACTTAAATTGTCTTTTGACTTCCTCCATCAGGTTTAATGCTGGTTCACAACAAACTTGTGGAGCCCTTGTACAGCATGAAGGAGATGGGAGCAGAGAGGAGCCAGTCCAAGAAGCCATACAGTGATTAATGTGCAGGGGCAGTGCTGGACCAGCTGCTGAGAACAGCAGGCAGAAAAGGGAATTGCTGCAGAAACTGATCTCATATTTGTTCTTAAATTAGCAGAATGATCGTATGCTTGCTTCTCTCCTTTAAAGAGAAGAGATGCCAAACACCTGCCTTAATTAACCAAATGAGAATGGGATCCAGTGTTCTGTGTTCCACAAACTTCTGCTACCAACTCATTCTGTGAAGGAAATGAAGAATGAGGTTTTTGATCTGTGAACTGACTGTAATCATGGACTGAAGGCTGCAACGTGAGGATAAATGAAAGTACAATGTTGCAGAAACAAGGGGGTGATCATTTTGGGGTGTATTCCGTGCAATTAGGACAAGTCCCTTGCATTCCTCCTCCTCCATGAAACGCTCTTATATTAGAATCCTGGAAAATAGGATTGTCCAGCTGGAGAAGGGAGAGCTCAGAGCAGCACCCACAGCCATGAGGGGTCTGCGAGAAGATGGACCCGGGGCAAGATGAGAAGGGACAGTGGGGCTGAGTGGAGACATGAGGAGGATAAACCCCCCATGGCACAGCCAAGCAGTGGGGCAGATCCCCAGGGCTGGGCAGGCTCTGTCCTTAGGAGGTTGCCAAGACCTGAGTGGATAAAGCCCTGCCTTGAGCCCGATGCAGGATTTGAGTGCCCTCAGCAGAAGAGGCTGCAGCAGCCCCCACAGGGGCCACAGTGCAGCTCAGGCACCTGGCAATGTCACTGTTGTCCCAGCCCTTCATTTCAGGCCTAGGTATGATTCTCTATGCCTGGTGCTCTCCCCACTCCAGAATTTTCCATTTCTCTGAGGAAATGCCAAACCAGCCCCAAGGCAGACAGACATTCTGTTCCTCCCAGCTTCAGCCCGAGTTTAATTACAGGCACCCCGTACAGATGGACAACAGCCAAAACCCCACCAATTGTGAAATGGGATTTCTGGGATTTCTAGCCAATGCTGTCACACGAGGGGCGAGAAAACTGGGCAACATTTATTTTCTTTATACAGAAATTTTGTACGTTGTTGATCTGTAATGTGACTTTCTATGCTAAATGTCTTTCATTTTTTTAAATGGTGACATTTGACTGGATCTGGTGCTTGGTCTCACTGCGCTCATGGTACCAAAGCTGTCCTGGAGGCAGGCTGGTGGGCAGAGCTCCTGCTGCTCCCCACCTCCTTGCCCAGCGTTTGCTGGCAGGTTTTCCCCGAGGGAAAAGCAGGGCCCTCTGGGTGGGAGGGCGCTTTGCATCCATGGAAATCCCATGAGCACCTGGACACGCCTGTGCTGCCAAATCTGTGCCAGAAGGAAGACAAAAAGGGACACAAGTGTGTTTACCATCTTAAAGTGAATTTAGTGCGTGTGAAAGGTGCAGGAAATACAACTCAAACCATACACAATGTAAACTTTTCCTACACACTGACCTAGAGTTTAAACTGAGGCGAGATTTGCTTTTCCTTTCATCTTTTTAATCTCTGCCAGTTCCAACGGTGCAGACTCCTCTGCAGAAGGAACTGAAGCACCACTTGTTTTGGCCACATATCCCAGGATAAATTTATTAACTGTCAGTCAGAACTGAGTGAGATGTGATCACCCTGAGTTCCTGAGGAGTCTCATCTCCTGAGCTTTCCATCCAGGCCCTACTGCTTTTGAACACAGCACATGCAGCTTTAGTTTCCAAATAAACTTTTAGACTGTTCTGCAACTGGAAGAACTTGTAAAAAATCAGTGAGTCCCTCCAGTAATCAGCTTCATACTCACGAAACCACTTGCTGAGATTTTAGGGGAAATAATTTGGTTTCTGAAATAATTTGAAGTGCAAAACCAGTGGAAATAAAGGATCTAGTCTAGAAGCAAAAGTATCAACAATCCAATTTCTTATATGAAGAGTTAGTAAAAAATAAATTACTTCATCATCTCAGAATACAAGGTAATTGTCAGTATCTTGAGGAATTCAAGTTCATCTCTTCCTGATACCTTTCACCCTCTCACTGGTCACATCCTCAGCTCCCTGCCTTGGCACTGATCCCTGCCAAAAAAAGGACAGGCAACGTGAGGGAATCCAACAGCAACACTGGGAGTTGCCAGCCTCACAGAGATCCCTGGAAATGGTTGTTGCTCATTTTCCGCCCAAGCTCTCAGGGATGCAAAGGCTCAGGCACAGCAGCCAGAGAGAAAGGTTGGGGATAATCAGCTTTAATGTCATTAGAAAGTACCAGTGACAGAGCCAGGAGCTGCTTTTCAGAGAAGCGCATCAGAAAATTCATAAAAGCAACAAACGTTGTTGCTGAATGCAGAAGAAATTTTCTGTATTGTGTTGGAAAATCCCCCCAGTGCAAGCAGCATCACGGACCAGCTCCAGAGAGCACTACAGCTCCACCAAACCACCCCAAACCCCGTGACATTGATGGTCTGAGAGTCTCCAAGGGTCAGCCTCCCTAAAGGAAACCCCCACACACTTCCAGCACTTGAGGCTTCTGTTTTGTCTGTTGGCTTTAAAAAAAGGGGAACCTCTTGAAATATATTTTTCCAGTGTTTCCCAATTTCTGCCATCTTTAATAATGGACAGGATTGTTTGGGCATTCCATGATGATCCTGATTCCAGGATGGGGAAAACAGTCTCCTTTGGTTTTGGCAACAGGCTCTGAGGTGTGAGTGTCCTGCAGTGCAGGGCAGTTACCACTCTTGTATCACACAATGGAAGTGAAAAGCAAACAAAGGACACAGAAAAAGCGTCTGTCTCTGGTTTGTTCACCTTTTGGTGCTACTGATCATCATCTTCCGCTTCCCAGAACTCCCCATCATCGATGTGCATGGCTTGAAACAATCTGTAAGACAGAAAACCAGCGATATCAGGGCGTAAAAAAGTCAAAGACATTTTAAAAGTATCACTCTAAATGCAACAAAAGTACAAAAGCAGCAAGTTCCCCTGTCGTTTCCAGTACCACAAACCACGGTCCATTCCCTATGGAATGCACAAAGCTGAGAGGCTGCCATTGCCACCCTCCTGTGACCTGCCTGTCACCTGTCCCAGAGCAGCACCTCTGTCCTTGGCTCTTCCCCAAGGGAATGTGAAGCAAATCTGCAGCTTTTTGGATGCAGCGCTTCCCAAACCCTTGAGCTGCTCCTGAGCATTGGCAGGGAAAACTTCCCTGCAGGCTGTGGCTCAGGCAGGAGCAGCACATAAAGGATGGGGTCATAACCTGACCAAAAACATCAGGAATAGGCTCAGAAGACTCCTATAGAATTTTAAAACCAAAGTTCTTAAAGAGCAAAACCATATCCTGGATCACTCCTGATTTTTACTGTTAGTGCAAATATTTGAGAGGAAAAAACGTGTCTTAAACTGTAGCTAAAATTTCAGGTAAAAATCTGGGAGAGACTGTAAGGAAAGGTAGAAAATAGGTGTTCCAGCAGCGGAGGAAATCCCTGAAGCACCAACCTGTTGAAGCAGGGGGAGGAGGGGTCGCTGAAGTGCCGGTAGGGGTTGGCCCGGGACAGGGAGCCCATGCAGAGCCAGCAGAAGTACTGCATGCACCCTGTGCAGGTCATTTTGTTACAGCCATCAAGTTTCTGGGGGAAAAACCAAGACATGGTGATAACAGAGCCCTGCTGTGGCAGGCTCAGCCCCTCCCTGCCAAGAGCCCCCAGAAGCACAGCAGGCAATGAGCACATCCCACCCTGGCTCCACCACACACGGTGTTTTCACGGACAGCTGGAGTCCCAGCACTGTGGTTATAATACTGAACATGCTGGAAATCAGTGTTTTCCTGAAGCTGGATTTATGTCCTGCCTCTCGTGTGAAACAGCACTAGCCTAAAACACCTGGAAAACAAAAGGATTCCTAGAGATCCACAGTCAGCCTGGATCTGTTTAGAGGGGGAGCCTGACCACCACCAGTCCTGTTCCTACTCCAGCTCCTGGGATCCACAAACACCACCTCACCTCTTCTGCCATGTCACAGACAGAAATGGAAACTTCTCTTAGTATTTCCCAGAGATTCCCCCTCCCTGCTGGAGGCACCCACACACCCAGAAGTGCCTCCAGGTGGGTTATTTTCTGCTCCATGATTCCCCAGCCTTCCCCCCACGCTCACCTCAATGTGAGTCCCGCAGCAAGGACAAGACTTGGAGTTCTTTTCCAGCCATTCCTTACTCTCCATCTCCTCCAGGGCTTTCTGAATCACTCTCTTGCCATAGCGTTGTTCCAAAAATTTTTTAGTTGCTTCATCTGCTTCTAAATAGCTGTTTCGCAAATCCATTAATTTCTCTGGGGAGCAAAACCAAATCAAACCAGAGAGCTTTTGTAAGATATTAGATAGAGAAGTCCAGCTAACTGCAGCATAAAGATTCTCAAAGAAAACTAACATCATTAATTAAAAAGCAAGAAAACTATTAGAATATATAAGATAATAATATTAAAACCACTCTGCCCCAAAATTCAGCAGTTTTACACTGTTTATTATAAAAGAGATCTGTAGATGGAATTAGAACAATGTAAAATAAACTCAAAATGGACATATTTTTTCTGACAATATATTAAAGAAATTCTGTCACAGGATTTAAAGGCCAGAGAGAGAAACCTCCATCTGACTCCAGTATCAACTCTGACAACACAAAGTAATGAAGAAAAAAAAATATATAAAGTAATTCTTCCCCTGCTACAGCCTCTCAGCATTTGACAACGAGCAGTTTAGGGAGCTCCTGTGGAGTGTCACCAAAGGAATATTGAACTGCCAGCAACAGCCCTTCTCCAAATGAACGTGCCTTCCAGAAAGCTCTGGGTGAGGAGCCCCCTTGCTCAGCTCTGGACTCTTGCACCCAAGATTTAGTGTGTCTGGGTGTGTTTGTGGAGCACAGCGTGCGGGACTCACCTGCAGTGACCTTGCAGGGGGACACCCCATGGTAAGTCATCTTGCAGAGGGTGCAGAAGGCGTAGTTGCAGCAGGAGCAGATGCCCATGGTGCAGCCAGGCTCCTGCATCACGGGGGTCTGGCAGCCGGGCCGGGGGCAATAAACCACGTCAGCCATCAGGTCCAGGCTGGACTGCAGCAGCAGGCGGTCATAGCGGGCAAACAGCTCCTCGCCCACCAGCTCCTTCACCTGCACACAGCAAACGGACCAAAGGAAGGTTTACTCACACGGGCTGAGGCCCTGGCACAGGTCCCCAGAGAAGCTGAGGCTGCCCCAGCCCTGCAAGTGTCCTAAGCCAGGCTGGACGGGGCTTGGAGCAACCTGGGATAGTGGAAGGTGTCCCTGCCATGGCAGGAGTGGGACTGGATGAGCTTTAAAGACCCTTCCAACCCAAACTGTTCTGGGATTCTGTGATTCCTTGTGTCTGTAATTCTGAGCCTGCTGCAGCAAAAAAGAGCAAGTCAGTGAAAAGGTACCTACAGATGGGATGAATCCACTTTAGATTCTCCTACAGGTCACGGGGGTCAGGATCTGCTTCCAGGGAACAGGGACAGGAGGAGAGGGAACGGCCTCAGGCTGGGCCAGGGCAGGGTCAGGTCGGACACCAGCAGGAATTTCCCCATGGAAAGGGTGCTCAGGCCTTGGCAGGGGCTGGCAGGGAGGTGTTGGAGTCCCCAACCCTGGAGGTGTCCAAGGACATGGCACTTCATGACATGGTTTAATGGCACTGTGGGATTGTTTCAAAGGTTAAACTTGACGGTCTCAGAGGTGTTTTCCAGCCTAAATGATTCTGTGCTTGCCAGTGCCCGCCATGCAGAGCCACAGCCTGTCCCTGGAGCTCGGGCCAGGCTGCAGAGCTCCCCAGCCCCCTGTGCACGTGAATTACCTGGCCTGGAGTGGCGACAGAAGAGCACTTGGGCTCGGGGCAGTTGAGGCAGTGCACCTGCCCGTCCCGGATCTGGATTTCAAAGTAGTTCTTCAGGCAGGCTTTGCAGTACACGTGGCTGCACTCGGTGAAGTGCATGCACTCGCTGCCCAGCTTCTCTGAGAAGCAGATACTGCACAAGTACATCTTGCTGTTAAAGCACTTCCTCCTCTGCGCCTGGTCAAAGTCCAAGATTTCCTTGATCAGACTGGACAAGGACTCCACATCCTGCACAGCCCTGGCATCCGTGGTTTCCTCCTCAGCTGTGGCAGAGCCTGTGGCACCCCCACAGTCCTTCCCATCCTCCAGAGGCCCCACCGGTGTCCGGCTCTGCCCCTTCCCCTGAGGGCACATTTTTAGCTCGTATGGAGATGAAATATTCAGGTAATTCAGCGTTTCTTCCTTCAGAAACTGCATCCAGGCAAACAGGACCACACAGCCTCGGTTCTCTTCCCACACATTGTCCAAATGTTTGCAAAGAGCGCTGAGCTGGGAAAGAACAAAGAATTCCTGATCTCAGTAAGTTTGGACAACTCCTTACTGGGTTCCTCCCCTCCAACTGTCCTTTGTGCAAAATTTGATTTCAGGCTCAGCACTTTTTACTCCTTCCATGAAGTACACATAAAATAGTTCCCACAGAAGCAAACTTTCCTTCCTCAGAATAGTGACCAAGTGAAAACCAGCAAGAGTCAAAAGAGCCAACTGAGGAGCAACGTCATTGGTTTTTTACTTTCCTGTTAATTATTAACTTACTCGGCTGTCAAAATGTAAAAAATCTTCTGCAAACCTGGGCCTGGGAGAGCCATTTCCCGCTGAGGGTGAACACGGGCGGGGAGGTCGATGGGTAGTCGGGTGGGAGCTCAAAATTCAGCACGAGGGGAGGCAGGAAGCACACGGAATACTCGAACCCACTGCTCTCGAGGTTCTCTGTGGAACTGCCTGAGCCAGGGCCTACTGAGGCAGCTGGAGAAACAACAGGAAAATAAAAACTAACAAACTGTTGCTGTTTCTGACAGCACCCAATGTGCGTTCATTTGATACATTTCTGGGGTTAAAATTATTTGTTCAACCCTAAATAACAAAACTCTCAGTGCAGTAAAATGTCACGGGGTTGGAGCTCTGTGATTAAAGCAGTTAAACAGCAGCACTGTGAAATGTCAGATCCTGCACAAACCAGGAGCCTGGAAACACATATCCTCAGGGGAATAAAAACCCAGGAAATTAACTTAATTATTCTGAAGAAGTGCTGTAACTCATCTGTGATTTTAAAGCTTACTACAGAAGGTGTGTGAGTGAGGACTCAACTGCTCAAACGCAATCCCCAACACAGCTTTGCCCAGTCACTGCTCCCTCAGGTCACTCCACAACAACCACCTGAGCTTGGTGAAGCCTCCCCTGGGATAACACAAAACATCTCAACTCACCACTCACAAAAATTTTGAAGTCTTGAGGCAACTCCAGACAAATTCTTGTTTCTCCTCCTTGGGCAGACTCTGCTCTCTTAAATTCATCCTCATCATAGATGCTGGCCAGAGCCAGCAGCTCGTCCTCCTGAGCTTCCTTGTCCTCTGAAGACATTTAACTTTCCTGTGGAGCTACCACCACTCTGCAACATCAACCTAATTAATGCATCCAATTCAAATTATCAATTTGGGGCATCCATTTTATAGTATAGTAAGACTTAAAAACCCAAGTAACCAATCTAAAACAAAGTGAAGTATAATTAAAGTATTTTACAGTTTGAAAAAAATATCCATAGCTTCATAAAATGAAATCTCACAACAGATTATTGAAAAGTCTGAAAGCGAACTGTGTGTTAGTAGGTAAAGAGCTGTAAAAGGGGAAATAATGTAACACGGAAATGGCACAAGTGACACTGGGACATTTCAATGATGTTTGAAAGAAAACAGACCCCCAAAAACCCCGTGAAAAATGAATTAGTAATAGCAACTCTTGTCCAGTGTTCTAAAGCAAACAGGGAAACAGTCCCATTTGTGATTAAAGTTATTGAAAATATCAGAAAAAGGTTCAAATCCTGCCCAGGCATCTTGTAGAAGCACTTGAAGAGCACCTCGGCTCTACCCGAGGGGAAATAAAGCCGGTTTGCGGAATTACCTTCCGAGTCAGGGCAGCGCAGGGGCAGAGCTCCCGCAGCATCCCCTCGGGGCCGGACTCCTCTGCTCCCTCAGGCCCGGCCGGGCGCTGCTGCGGGGACACCCGCGCCTCTGGCACCGGGCTGGGCGGCTGCGGACAAACAACAACAACAACAACAGCACAGGCTCAGTTAAAACCCCCTCAGCCTGCCGTGCCCGGCCCCGCGCCCGGCGCTCGGGCCGTCATTTCCAGCCGCGGCAGGGCCGGGCCCGGCTGGCGGCGGCGGCTCCGCAGCGACCCC
>VZTX01021869.1:0-64506 GCA_013400915.1 Pardalotus punctatus | reverse complement strand
TTTTGCATTTTGCATTTTGGTAGCAAACTACCAGTTTCCATGAAATGTTGCTTGGAAAAGTTTTCTGGGAGCAAGCCTGGATTTCTAGTCAAACCCACAGAGGTAAAATCCTCTCCCCAGAGGTTCTCAGGGGTGGGTGATGGCACCCATCCATGGTGGTCCCCATCCCAGGAAAGGTCCCATGCTTGAAGAAGGGACAAGGACTTCTTGAAATCCTTTCTAGGTGGAGCTGGGCCAATTTGTAAAAAATAATTAAGAAGTTACTCAGGGAGAAAGTACTGACTTTGAGACATATGGGATGAGAGCCCTGATCTGAGATAGGGAATATTGGGTTCAGTTCCCGGGTTTGGCTCAGGACAAGCAGGGACTGAACCACAAGTCAGGCCAGTGCCACGAGTACAGGATTATCCCCTGTGCTGCTGCTTTCATTTTTAGGAAAACAAACTGAAGCCATCCCAGAAAAGCCCTGCTGCAATCCAAGGAAAGCACTGGTGTCTCCGGTTTTGTAGGACAGGAAGACTGTCTTCACTCAAACACAATGCCAGCCTCCACAGAGAGAAAAGTGGGTTTTCTCCTGAATAAAAGATTAATTTTCATTTTTCCCATGGCACAGCAAGCCAAAGGGACAGCCTGGCTCTTGGCCAGTCACAGGGCACACGGTGAAGCACGGAGCAGGTGGAGCTGCTTCTCCTGTCATTCCCAGTGCTGCTGAAAATCCCCTCTGGGAAGAACAATCCTCTCTGAGCACCTTCAGAAAATGCAGTCACCTCAGCAAAGCAGAAGAGGGTGAAGAGCTGAGTGAAGTGTGCCCAGGCTTCCCTCTGCCAGTGCCACGGGCAGGTGATCTGTGACCTTCGTGTCCCTCCTGCTGCCACTGACTGGGATTCTCCATGGCCTTTCAAACTGACGAGCTCAGAAAATGAGGTATGTGTGTGGAGAGGAGGAAGACATTGATTGCTGAGCCTCAATCCAGTGCTTTATCCAGGAGGGCTTCCTACCTCGTGGTGAATTGGAAACTCCAGAGGATCCCACAGTGCTGAGAGAACAGGGATTGGGGACAGTGCAAGATCCCCCCAGGACCCAAAGGGAGTCTACAGGCAAGAGGGAGAGGGGCTTTTTATAAGAGCTTGGAGGGACAGGACAATGGGCAGTGGATTCAAACTGATGGAGAATAGGGTTAGATTGGATATTAGGAGGAAGATCTTTGCTGTCAGGGTGGGCAGGCCCTGGCATAGGTGCCCAGAGCAGCTGTGGCTGCCCCTGGATCCCTGGAAGTGTCCAAGACCAGGCTGGACAGGGCTTGGAGCACCCTGGGACAGTGGGAGGTGGCCCTGGCCATAGCAATGGGTGGAACAAGACAAGATTTAAGGTCCCTTCCAAAACAAACCATCCAGGGATTCGGGGATTCTGTAAGAAGAAGGGGATGGGGAGGAAAAGTCACCTTCAGCCACTCCAAGGATGGTGCAGCCCCTTGAGGCTCCTGCAGGATGGACACGCTGAATGCAGCCACTGCCGGCATGAAAGCAGGCTGGGAATTTGTCCCATCCACCCCAGCCTCAATCCTTCCTTCCCCAGCCTCAGAAGGAGCAGCAGCCCCCAAACCCCCTGTCCTGCTCTGCCTACAGGAGCCCAGTTCTGCCACATGCAGCAGCTGCTCTGCTCACATGGGAAGGGAATTACAAGCAGGGGACACATCTAGGAATCACTCCCCCCAGCAAACACACAGGAGTTTGTCCTTTTATCAGCATTTATTCAGCAGCCTGTGGAGCCAGTCTGCCTTTGTGGAGCCTTTTCCAGGCAGATAACACCCGGTTCTGAAACTGCCCTTTACGTTCTTGTTGGCTTGGCTTTGGTGAATTGTCATTTTTGAGCTGGAAAGGGACTATTTGAGTAAGAAAAACAGCTCTGTGTGCTGCCACCACGCTGATCCAGCAACAAACTCTGCAACATGCCAAGTCCAGTGTCCTTAAAAAAAATAAATCTACCCCTCTCCATGTCTACCCATACAATTTGCAAACACAAAACTGGAAGTTCCCCAGGGGGGTTAGGATTAAAAAATTGATTATTCTATTTGGAGCTGGTCCAGAAAGCAAAGGCAGTATATATAAATGTATATGTTTATGTCCAAAATGGATTTTAATTGAGGTTTGTTGTGTCCAGTGGTGCTCTGCTAGAAGCAGGAGCTAAAAACACAGCAGGGCTGGAGGAGAAGGAAGGTTGAGGAAGACATCAAAGCAGATCTGAGAAAGGTCAGACCTAAATGGCAACCTGTCCATTTCTGCAATAGTTTGCTCTCCTATTTATGATGGTATTTTCTGGGAAGAGCTGGTCAGAGCCAACTAGGGCAGGCTTGTAAAAAGATAATTTTTCTCCCTTAGAAAACACAAAGACAGACAGACTGGGCTGCTGGCTTTTCTCCCTGCCCAAGATCTGCTGCCCTGGGCAATTTGTTCTGTTGCAGCAGCTCTTTCCTGGAGTGAGTGGCGTCTGGGCAGCTTCAGAGCAGACGCCAGTCACTCCAGTAAAGAGCTGCTTACCACAGCTTTGGTAAATATTTTCTGCAGTGGTGCAGCAGCGTCTCACAGAGCAGCACTGTTATTTCGTAGGCATCTCCAATAATAACTCCGAGAGAAGCAGCCACAAGACATTAGCAAAAGCTGCTGCCACTGACCAAAACTTTGGAGAAGCAGGAACAGAAGTGGGAAGAGAATAGAAATAGGGACTGAGTCACTGGCTGCAGAGGCAGCGAGGGAAAATGAAAAAGGCAGGCTTCTAAAGCTGGTCTGGGGACATGGCTGTGGGATCAGCACACACCGGGCTGATGCTTCCCCAGACTTCTTGCAGCCTCTGAATGGGGATATAAAAATCATTATGGGAAAAGGAGAATATTGTCTTCCCTGTTCTGAGCCCGGACCAAAGGCAGCCAGAGGCACTCATTGCTGAAGAACCAAAGCTACATCTCTTTTAGTGTTGTTCGTGTTTTGAGTGTCCCTGCTGGCAGCTGGCTGCAGGATCTCCAGGGCCTGCTCATGCAGAGGCTGTGAAAATAGAAAGCAGGATCAGGGAGGAAAGGAGCTGACCCTGAAGTCATTGGCACCGCTGGGCGTTACTGAGAGCAAATCACCCTTAAACAGACACCAGGACACAGCAGGACACAGCTTGGTCCAGCGGTGGCACAGCTGTTTCATAGACACAGCACATGGAGCAGGCTTTGCTGAGAGTGCTTGGAAGCCAGCTGGGTCTCCAGGGAATCTTCTCCATCCCATTGCCACACCGTGGAATAAGAAAATCCCTCTCTGAGCAGGCACCCCCTGGGGCTGCTCCTTCTGTTCCTCAAACTGTGCTGAGAACCCATCTCTGAGCAGGAAAATGCTGGCTCTGACCTCCCAGGCTGTTGGGAGAGGATCAGGAGCAGCAGCTCCTTCCCTAAGGCTCCGTGGGTGCCAGCAGCCCCTGTCCCTGCTGGACAGGGATCCTGGCCACCAGCACGGCCACACATGGGCGTGTCAGGCGGCTCTGGGGTGCAGGTGCCCCCTGCAGAGCCCTCTCCATCTTCCTGCAGCCACAGCTGGGGTTTTCCGTAGCTGGATGTGCATTTCTGACACTCAGCCCTTGAGCCGGTGTTTTGGTGAGCCAAGCACCTGGAGGGTGGGAGCTGGTGTGGCACCTGGCACCTTCCACAGACAGGTCCTGGCCAAAATCTGACCCTAATTTCCTCTCTGAGGTGGGTGATCTCCTGGGACCTCACCTCAGTGCCCAGCCTGACCCAGCACGCTGGCTCTTGCCCACCCTTCCCAAAATCCAGCCTGGCACAGGGATGTAAAACTGACCTGCTGTCTGCAAAGAGCTTCCCACGGCCCGCCAGGCCATCCCAGCATCGTGTGGGATGAGAATGAGAGCACGGAGCACTGCCTGCAGCAGGCACTTGACAGAAGAATTGCATAGAAATGAGTGGGGTTTAGCTCCCAGCCTCCTTTCATTCAGCTGGTCAATGCCGGCTGCACAGGGACCAGATGTGGTGAACAGAGACCATAAAAAGCCGTGAGGGAGGAGGAGGGTGGAAGAGCCCAGCTGAGGGACTGGGTGCTGGATCTGCAGGAACCAAATCCCAGCAATTCTTGTCCCTCTTTTCCCTGAGCTTCATCCAGCCCTGTGGGAGGAACAGCAGCTGCTCAGCACCAGCTGAGAAAAGACAATGAACTCCCCAAGCCAGGTTAGGACCCAGATTTTGGCTGCAAGACCTGCCAGGACCTCCCAGAGCCGCCTCCCGCCGAGGGCTGTGCCCGTGGCAGTGACAGTGGTCCCAGTGCCACCCCATCCCTGTGCTCCCCATGCAGGTGGGACATGCAGGAGGACACGGGGACATCGGCCATCCTGACAGGAGCTGTTCCTGTCATCATTAGCCAAACAACAAACGCTCCTCGTGCGGTCGTAAAGCCAGGGTGGCATTTTTATTAGCTGAGGTTTCCTCCTCTCTTTTTTTTTTCTTCTCCTTTTTTTATGGCCTTATCCACAAACGCTGAGAGCCAGAGGGAATTATTTGTTACTTACATTAAAGCAAGAAGCCCTCAGACCACAGCGCTACAACCACTCCCCGTATCATTATTTTCTTCTTTTTGGATTTATATGAAGCTCATTATTAAACCTGAGCTAACACAGACATCCTAACAAGGCACCCAGTGCTAATAACTGCTAAACAGCATTATTAATTATTGTAATTACAGCCTTTAATTGATGATATTAAAGAGAATACTTGCCTACTTTTCCAACCCCAAAAAATCCACAAATGTAGCTTATTAACACTAATTCTATTCTTATTGGTAAAACTATTGTTAGATTTCAAAGACAGCAAGTTTGGGCCCTAAAAAAATGGCTCATGCTGGGATGGTGGGGCATGTTCCCAAACTCTGGTGTGGCTTAGCCGGGATGGGATGGAGGGAGCTGGGCAAAATGAGGAATTCTATCCCTGAAACCTGACAGCACCTGCTCTGGTGGCCTTTAGGAGGGCCATAAATCCATACATTCCCTTACAACTTCCATCCCCCCTTAAATTCCCCCTAAATCTGATGGCAGGGCTGCAGGCAGGTCCACACAGGCTTGGGGAAGCAGGATCACCTCTCCAAGGGTGGTTCTGTGCAGCAAGGGGAATGGGAATGGCAGGAAGCATCTCTAGGCTCCCCTGTGGTGAGGTGTGGGTCCAATGTAGGGCTGGGGTTCTGTGCCAGCCTCTCTTCTCACTGACCCTTGTAACGTTCAGTGGAATTATTCATGCTGAGCCCAGACACCCAAACGGCCGCATAAACACCGAGCTGCGCTTTTAATTAAAGATGTGCCAAGATAAAAAGCTGCACAAACCAATTTTCAACAATTAAAAAGAATATTAGAGGCGTTTGTCTCCCCAATCTGCATGTGTCCTGAGCAGCTGGGGAGCCTTGCTGCGTTTTTACCGTTGTCAGGACTTTCTGCAGCGATTCCCTGTGCAGGGTGAACCCGCGTCCAGACGTCTCTTTGCTCCAAAGAGTTAAGATTTCACTTGTCAGGCTGTTTTTGTTTCTATTCACATGTCAGTGCCTGTCATTTATTTAGTCAATGGGACATGTCCAAGGGATGGAGACAGACTGGGTTAGTCATTCTGACCGTGGGTCGCCAGTCACTGCAAACCGCCTGAGGTCATTTCCAAAAGCGCCAGGAACAATGAGAGGGAAGCTGGGCCCGGGAGACCTGCAGGAAACGCCGCGGAGATTAAAGACAGAGATAGTCCTTTGCAAAAGTACACTGGAGGAATGTTCCCTATGTTCTGTCAACAGAGTTTCTTCCTCGCTCAAGACTGTCTATTTTAAGTCTGAGCTCGCACCAAAAATGGAAATCCTTGCTCAATGGCTATCAGTGGATCTTGGGTTTCTGGGGCTGCCTCAGCCGAGGAAATGAACCCTCCAGCTCGGCTGGAGCAGCTTCAAACAATCCCTCCTTGCAGCAGCTCTGCGCTGGGTCTGCTCCTTTGCCTGCTAAAGGATGGAGCTGGAGCCATGGTGCTGCCCCACTGCCCACGAGCATCGTCCCCACGGGGTGCCCCGCTGTCCCGAGCCCCAGCATGGCTCAGGCTGGAGGGGATCACCGGTGGGGTCATCCGCTCCAACATCCCTCTCAAGCAGGGTCATCCCAGAGCACCTGGGCCAGGATTGCATCCAGAGCTGTGGCACTGGGCACTGGGAATGGCATCCCAGCCCCCAGAGCCAAGCAGGGCTGCCAGGGCCACAGCTCAGGCTCCATCTGCACTTCCAGGCCACTCTCTGCTTCAGGGAAAGAGCTGGAAAAGGAGCGTTGAGACACAACCGTAAATATTTGCTGCAGCATCTTGGGCTGAAATCAAAACCCATGACTGCAGATTTGGGGGAACGGGAAATTCCTCTGGCAGCCAGCTGGGCCTCAGTGCAGGGCTGAAACACAAGAGCAGTTTTAGGTGCAGAGATGCACTTTTTGCTTTTTAAGCAGAATAGGCCAGGCCGCCCTCACTTAACACATAAGGTACCTCTGGGTGTTTTGGAAAACACTAATAACAACCACATGATTGGTGTAAAATGCTGCCTTTTCCATCCAGACACACTATTGTTTTCAGATAAATACATTCCATCGAGCTGTTTTTCTAGCTGGACTTTCTGCATGTGGCTTCTGCATCTCAGGATGATGGGAATGGGGCTTTGACCACAAATTCAAGTGATGGCCCAGGAGGGCCACTGGAGCCTGCTGGCTTGGGAATTGGGGATAGGGGATCCCCCTGCCCTCAGTGAGGATACAACAGCCAGAGATAGGGGACAGGGATGGAAGGAAAGGCCAGGAAAAGGAGCTGCACAGTAGATCTGAGCTGCTCTGCAGAGATAGGGAAAAGCAGAAAATGCATTTTTTAGAATACAAACATCCCTCACGGACGCACACACGAGAGCATCCGAATTCCTCAGCGTGGTATTTGTGAAGCCACTCGCAGACATGATACAGGCCAGCTCCTGTAGATTTCTCCACGTGCTGTTAAAGATTCAAATTACAGAGTCATTTCAGCCTTTGAAGACGTGGGAGTGGGTATTGTGAGCCCGGGGGCTGCTCGGGGCAGGGTCTGTCTGCGCTGCAGACGGAGATAACGCAGAGCCACCAGCGGAGTCAGGAGCCGGCCAGGAATGACGCGGAGGCACTGGGGGGAATTTGCTCTGCCTGCAGATAAGGGAAGCATCCTGCTCGAAGCGCGGGGTAAACAACTTTTAATACACAAGTGACTTATCTGGAGAGTCCCACGGGAGGAAGCGGCTCCGGCCGAGGCTCCGCAGGCACATCTGTGTGGTGTGACACGGCGGGGACGGCGACACAGCGGGGTGACACGGCACCCGGGGGTTTGGGGAGCCCTGGGGGTTTTGGGGGGCCTGGCTGCTCATGGATGCTGGGGATAAGGCTCAAGCAGCTTGCAAAAGGGAATGGAGAGAGATGGATTTGTCTCCTGGTCCGTTGGTGGCCTCATGGTTGCACAGGGAGGAATTGAGCCACCCAAATGAAAAATCACAGAACAGTTTTGGCAAAATCAGAAAGACTCCAAAAAGAGACGTAAATGCTCTTTTTCAACACCAAGAATTGCCAACAAGAATTGCCAACACCAATCATTGTCCCCACTGATGACACAGAATACTGGACAAAATTCAGGAGTGTTGTCATTGATAAGGCCAGGAAAGCACTCCCAAGCTGGAGACAACAAGTCCCAGTTGTTTGATCACAGCTGGAGAAGGCTGGTTGTTGCATCAGGGCAGGATAAAATTTAGGAGAAATACGGAGATCACAGGCGCTGCCTCGTGCTCCCCTGGAGCTGCAGGGTTCATCTCGCTGCAGAACTGAGCTCGGACACCTTGCTGAGCATCACTCCCAGGTGGCACCGGGGGGACACGGGCACAGCCTCGGCCCTTTGTGCTTTTGGGGAGAGGACATGGAGTCAGGAGAGAGCAGGAAGAGCTGCTCTCCAGTTCAGAGCCTGATTTACAGCTGAGGCCGCCGGCAAATCCCTTACTGGCTTTGTGGTTTCATTTCCCCATCTCCACAATCTCTTTCACGGGTCATGTGTGAGGGGGAATTATCAGTCAAACTTTGTTTTTAATAAATATTTAAAGATTTGTCTCGTGTTTTATGAATATTTCTGAATGATCTTCCTGCCCTTGCATAAGGGTCTCTCCCTGCCAGCTCTTTAATCCCAGCTCCTCTCCCTGGCGTGGAGCGATGCCTCTGCTGCAGATTTGGGCTTTCATTGAGTAACAATTAAGCTAAATGTAAAGGCATGTGAAGAAAAGTTCTGCTGCCAGATCAGTGCTGGGTGCCAGCAGCAACCACCAAACTGAAGGGCTCCTCTGCAAAAACTAAACCAAAGCAGTGCCCTGCTCCCAGCAATGAGCTCTGAGTGACCCCCAGCACTCCAAAATTCCCCATTTAGGTGTGACGCATGAGTAAAAACTCTGTTTTCACCAGCCCAGCATGATTTGGAAGTGAAAGCACAGGCTTGAAGCTCCTCTGAGCTGAGGCCAGTGGAAATTCGGTGTGGGTTTGACCCCAGCACTGTGCACGCTTCAGTCTCTGCCTGTTTATTGTTAAACTCATTAAAACCATCGGGGTTCTTGCATCTTAAAACTGTTTTCTGACTTCATAAAGTGTGTGAATGCTTAAGAAAGAATCTGTGTGCAACTCTATAAATAGTGAGGAACGAGGAGGAATTCTGTGGCGTTCAAAGGCAGCGAGAGGAGCTGATGAGCTGTGGTGTAAAGAGTTAATTTGCCTCCAGCCTACCTGGTGCCCAGCTCGCCCTCCCTCACACGTGGCTGCTGCTGGGCCCTGTGCTCCTCCACCCACAAGAGTGATTTTAAGCTAAAGGTTCAAAATTAGCTGGCTCAGATGTGCCCCAGCCCAAGGTCAGTCACTTCCACACAATATGGATGTGGAATTTCAATTAAAAGAAATTCAAAGAATTTCAGAATGAAGCGTTTTGACTCCTTGAGTTGAAATCTTTTCCATTTCTAACTGACATCTTCATTCTAATCTTAAAATGCGTCAAAGTTTGGAAAGCAAACCCAGCCATGCGTTCAACCAACATTTTTGTTCAAGTCCTCATTTCCCAGAAAATAATTTGGTTTATTCAGAACTAGAACAAAAATTTGCAACTGCCAATAACCCATTTTCATCCCAGATTTAATATAATAAACTTCCTGGAACTGCTGGAAGTTGAGATGTCATTAAGTGGATACCTTTACTGTCACTACGATTCATGGAATTCCCCAAACTCATCCCAGGCTTCAGCAGAGCTGGTCAAGGGATGTTTACAGCTTATTCTTCTCTTGGAGGAAAATGATCCCAAGATCTAAACCTGATGGGATCTCTGATGGGAGGCTTTTTGCTGTCTGTCACAGGGCACATGTTGAAATATGGCAGTGAGAAAAGCCAGCAACGCTCAAACCACCACAGAATCCCCGCGGAACGAGGCACGTGAGGAATATTTTATATTTAGGCAGACGGGGGGAAGGCAGGAGCTGGATGATGCTGGGTTTTTCATGATAAAGAACATTCTCCCCGCCACGGGAAAAGTTCCATGGTTTATTTTCCTGAGGAACAACTGTCTCCTGTGTTTCACACACCAGGTTGCTTACGATGCAGAGCTGGAGCAATCCTACTTCCCCTCTCCGTATCCTTTTCAGCCCACGTGGCTTTATTTGCCAGGATGGGAAGAAGACTTGAAAAGCATAAACAAAAAAACACAGCATCAGTTGCAAGAAACAACTGGCTTAATGGCTGTACTTGATAATTGGACTTTTTATGGGGTATTGGGAAGGAATTGTTCCCTGGGAGGGTGGGCAGGCCCTGGCACAGGGTGCCCAGAGCAGCTGTGGCTGCCCCTGGATCCCTGGAAGTGTCCAAGGCCAGGTTGGACAGGGCTTGGAGCAGCCTGGGATAGTGGAAGGTGTCCCTGCCATGGCAGGAGATGGAATGGGATGAGCTTTAAGGTCTCTTCCAACCCAAACCATTCTGGGACTCTGTGATCTTAAAGGTCTTTTCCAACCTAAACAATTCTATGATTGCAACATCATCCTCCTGGGCTCTCCTGAGCCGAGAGCTCTCCTTTAACCTTCACGGTGCCTGCAAGAAGAGCCATCTGTCTGCCTGTCCCTCAGCTGCTCTCACCTGGTCCTTCTGTCCTTCCTCTGCCCCCTGTCACCTTCTCCTGTGTCTGAAGCACCTGAGCCAGGCTGTGTGAGGTGAGGAAATGCCATCAAACCAAGGGCAGAGGGCTGGGAAAGGAGTGCACTGGACCCCAAATGGAGCAGCCCCACAAAACCTCAGGCTGAGGAGGCAGGGAGATGCTGCACTGCCCAGCTGAGCACGGGCAAGGCTCGGTGCCCAGCACACACCTCGCCAGCCACGACGGGAATTCACGGATCCTGCCGCATTCCCAGGGAGCGAGCACTCCCATCCCATCAAATAACAGCCTGTGCTGCTGCCTGGGAAGCTCCCCCTGTGATTCTCTCACTGAATGCTTAAACCAGTGACTTGGCCAGGAACAGGCTCATTTTCAGCAGTCACTCACATTTCAACCCCAAACGCTCTCTCTGTCCCCGGGCTGGACCTCACCGCCCTCCTCCTGCCAGGGCTGCTCTGTCCTGGGTCTCCTCTGCTTCACATGAGAAGGTGGAACAATGCAGCTCTCTGAGCACCCCTCCAGCACAGAGGAGCTGGACATTGTTTTCTTTTCCTGTTTTGTTTTGTATGGAATAACTCCCCTCTATGGAGTCACTTCGGCTCCAGAAACAGACTATTAATAAACTTAACTGCTTTGGGGATCCCAAGCCAAATGCTGGCCTTAGAGGGGAAAAAATAAAATCTACAATTGCACAGAGCCTTTTCATCCCTGTGAACCCTCCAAGAGACATGTAGTGATTATCCACCACGTCACCAGGGCAGTGGAGCCACCACAGCCCAGCCTGGCCGTGCTGGCCCTGGGCTGATGAGCGCTGTAGGCACAGCAGAGGCTTGCTCTGACTTGGGGCTCTCTGGTGGCTTCCATCAGCTTGTTTTTGGTCCACAAAGAAAAGGTCCTATCAAAGGGGACAAGGGGTGGCCCTGTGGCTAAGGCACAGAGCTGAAGTCAGGGACCTCGTCAGGAGGTTGAGACAGTGCTCTGGTATCAAGGTTTTCTCTGCTGACCCCACCAGGTTCTGCAGAACATCAGCTTTAGGTTTTCAACAGAAAATCCAACTCCATTACTGGGGAGTCCAAGGTCCAATTCAAGCAGCCACTGGGGATGAAAGCACTGTTGCATCCTGTGCTGCCCATTCACTGTTAAACCTTTCTCCAGGCAGAGGATCAGACTCTCAGGCTGAAGCCACTTTGGATGAGCCCCAGGGTGCCCAGCAGCAGGAAACTGCCAGGGATCACAGGAAGAGGCTGAGAGTTACTTTGGTGGTGGGGGAGATGATATTTAGAATATATGAGTACAGCATCCAGCTACAGATGGGACCAGAGGTCCCATGAAAACAGAAAAGGAGGAAGACCATGTGCTATATCTTGCTCCAACTGACCCTTGAGGCCAATGGAGCTGCTCTGGATCTGTGTTAGAGGAGGTAAAACCAGATTTTAGCGGCAGTTCTGGAATGGGATGCATGCAAAACTCACACACGGTTGTAAGGCTGACAGAGAAGGCTGAACACAGAGTACCTGTGCCATTCTGGTATGGATCTCCCAAAAACCAGAGGGGTTTAGTCCTTTTTCTTTTTAGAAGTTATTTTAACAGACATCTTGGTGAAATGAGAAACAACACAAGCCAAGTGTTCAACCTGGACTCACAAACCACAAACCAGCACCTGCCCCCCGTCCAGCTCCCAAAATATACTTCAGCTTAAAATTCAGTAATTTTTAAAACAACACAGCTTTCACTCAAAATCCCCAAATAACTACAGGTTTCACTTTCTTTTATTACCTCCACCATCAAGAAAGCCTGGCAGCTTCCTTTCCATAAAACAACTGCCTCTCCTTGGCATTAAGCTGCCCCCAAACAACACTGAGCTGGGCCATCTCTATTTTCCTGCCTGCCCTTGAATGAAATCTGTTTGCCCATGGATGAGGGCTGGTACCTTCCCCATGATCATCTGTACTTGCTCCTGGCCTTCAGAACACCTTGTTCCTGTGCTTCCCCTGGCAGACTGGGAGTGTGTTCCCCTCTCTCCCCGTGGATGAGGCTTTGCCTCTTCCATTGGCTTCGTGTGCCTGATGTGCAGGGACTTGCTTTGGCACCATCTGATTAGCTGCTGTTAACATCACTTATCCTGCTGCAGTTTCTTCCCAGTGAGCAATGAAACATTCCTAATCCGGGCAGATTAAACAGAAACACGTTTCATCATCCACCCCTCAGCTTCAACCACTCCATTAGAAGGCGAGAGGCGTTTGGGTTTGGGAATTGCTCACAGCTCCATCGCAGTGGAGCAGCCGTCGGCAGCCGCGATGGAGACACAGCCTGACAGCTCTCAGCTCCACGGGGACGTCTGCCTGTGAAAACGATTTTCACGGTGCTTTACCTCAACCTGCTGCAGATGTTTTGTACCCTGGGAGAGCCCAGCCTGAAGTGCTGCTGCTTCCAGCACGCACCTCCCATGCCCTTCCTGCACAGGGTCAGCCGGACCCAGCAGCGCTGCTCCAGCCTCCTCCCCGGGCTCCGTCTGGGAAACCAGGAGATCGTACTCGCCATGGCCTTATCCAGAACACACTTCTCATGTTTTAACCTGCTCTTCTAAGCAAAGCAAAGCTTGTGTAGCTGCTCTCAGTGGATGGGACCACGTGCACGCATTCCCCAGCCACGTCAGGGACTTGTGAAGTCATGGGTCAGGCACCACCTCATTTAGCTGTGCCACAGGTGAGGGGCTCCACGAGCACTGCAGCTGGGAGGAGAGCAGCCTCTGAGCACCACTGCTGGGGAAGGACCAAACTGCAGCCCAGAAGATGAGACACCAAAGAATTTACTGGCAGCATGGAAATACTCTGTCAGAAAAAGCTGGAATTGGAAGCTGCGTTTTTGTTGTCCCCCAGAAATCCCATCACAAGGTAAAAATAGGGAGGAAACCAGAGCTTCAATATTTCCGCTACTCACAGAGCAAGCTATTTTTATTATCACAATAAAAAAAGATTCTGCCTTGAGTGGTTTGGGGAGGTACCACTGGCTTTCTAAAACCTCTCTCTGGAAAAGGTGGTGACCACTACCCCCAGGTAAAACATAACAGTCTCCCTCCAGCCTTGATCTCTCCGCAGTGTTTCCCATGTGCCTTGCTTTGCCTGATCCCTGGACGTTGTGCTCTTGGAGCTGGGGCTCTTTAGTGCCTGCCTGGGGCACTGCCAGCTCCTGAGCTCCAGCAGAACCCTGCTATAAACCACAAATAGTGTCAGTGAAGTTCCCACTTTCCTGAGACATGGCTGGACGCAAGAAAGCAAGAACAGAGGCAGCAGCATGATGAGCCCGTCCGTGCAGCTCTGCCCTGCCACGACAGTGAGAACCAATTTAGATTCAAACCAAGCTTTTCACTTGCCACCAAAATAAGCAACTTCTGGAATTGCTATCCTCCCCAAACCACAGGGTTGTTTTAATGACCTTCCATTTAAGCATTAAGGAGCGAAATGTCTAATCCTGTCGAGTGTGTAAGAACGTGACTCATTCCCTCAACGCTGTGAGCTGCCTCCTTTTTGGCAGCTGCTCCGTACGGCAACGAGAGCAGCCTTCAAAATGGCAGGGCTTGGACCTGCTCACCTGGAATGAGAAATGAGGAGCTCTAACTGCAGGTAAGACCTCATTTAATGTGTGTGTGCAATAATATTATTGCAGTTGCCAAGCAGCAAACAAGAGGTGCAGTAAAGGCAAGAGATAAACCCCTGTGAATAGGGGTGTGCTCTCAGAATCACGGAATCCCGGAGGGGTTGGGGTTGGAGGGACCTTAAATCTCATCTTGTCCCCACGGGCAGGGACACTTTCCACTGTCCCAGGCTGCTCCAAGCCCCGTCCAACCTGGCCTTGGACACTTCCAGAGATGGAGCAGCCCCATCTTCATTCTTTCATACGGGACCACGTCGTGCTGGGTTTATCAGATCTTGCCCAGTGGTTAAGACCAAGATCTGTCCTATCTGAATAAAAGCAGAAAGGTGATGATTTGGAGTAAATCTGGATTCAAACCTCATAGAAATCCCTGAGTGTCCTGCTGCTGGCAGCCTTGAGCTTCCTGCTGGGCTGAAAAATGGACAATGTGATGGGAGAAAATGCAACTGTGGCTGTGATCATCCCCCACATCTGGGGTTCTACTGCTGAAAAAGGTGATGGTCTTCAAGTCAGCTCCCTCAATTGAGCTGTGATATCAACAGTGAACAAACAGGCAGGAACAACCCATGGCTGCGTGTTCAGCTGCATCTGTTGTTCATGTAACCACTTGTTTGTCCACGTTGCAAGATGCTACTGGGGCAATTAACGGGCTGAGCTCGCCCCTAATGGGTTTTTTCATCAGCAGAACCCAAACCACGAAGCCTTCCCCTGCAATTCTCCAAGCAACACAGTTGCTGCCTTAGTCTTCCAGTTGAAAAGGGATAATTGCAGTATCAAGGAGAGCTCTCAAGATCTCCCAGGAGATGTTCTGGAGCTCGCAGGATCAGGTCCTGAGCATGCATGATTCACTGAAATAAACAGTGGTCTGCGTGTTCTAACTTGGCTTTCAAATGGGCGCCCAGCAATGAAGGGCCCACGCTCCCTGCAGGAGCAGCATCCAACAGGATGTCCCTACCAGAGGAGGTTGGAACCTCCTTCAGAGTGAAAGTTGAAGTTCTAATCTTGCTTCTAAAACCTGGTTTAACACACGTGGAAATGCAGCTCTCAGCAGGCATGCAAGAAATGCATTTGTATTTCTTTCTGCTTTTCTTTTGGCTCTTCTCTGGCTGCCAGAGGTGATGGCCAGACCTGGCCAGCCTTGCATGGCATGTTGGAGCTAATGTCACCCATCAGTGCCCCAAAATTCTGCTCCCTTCCTTTTCATATGAAGCAGTGCATTGCACCTGAGTTGTACCCACTAAAGAACCCACTCAAACACCTCCAGCTTCACACACCTTGTTAAATTGGCAGCTCAAAGAAATCAGAAACAAACTTAATGTGAAATCTCAGTTACCTCACTGCAAAATTACTGGTAGTTACTCCATGGGAAAGACATGAAAAGCAAGAGGGTTTTAAAATGAGACAGAGGAAGCACAAAACAAGAGAAGAACAAAACAAACCCCACATAAATGCACTGCAATGAGCCCAGGGATGTTATTTATCAAGTGAGACCTTTTCTGTAAATATCACCCCTATTTTTTTCTGTTTGACAATCAGTTCAGTCAAACTCAATTTCACACCTACTCCACACAACATCTGTCTCTATGCCTTGTCCACCCTTCCAGGTGCCACACAGGGAACCATTGGCATCCCTGCCCCCGCTGCCAGCACAGGCCTGACACCTGCATTTAGGGATTCGAGGCTAAGGATTTTCAGTAGGAGGCTCTTCTGTGCCAACAGTTCTGAATCTCCAGGGCTGTGCAGACATTTCTATCAGCGCTGGCCATCACTCAAATCTTCACAAGCAATGACTAAAAGGAGCCCACACATAGCACTGAGGGAGCTGTGCTCTCCAGCCTGGCTGTGTCACGGCTGTGGGATCGAGACACCATTGGGACCAAGGGGAGGATGCACATGGTTCCTTCAAACCCAAATAATTCCCATTCTGGCCCCAGGGGCAGCTATAAGTGTCACCCAGTGCTTGGCACACACGTAGAATTCCCCTCTGCCAGGGGAACATTGTTTGGGGCGCCCAAGCTGAAAAGTCCAGGGGAAACTTGGGTCAAGTACCCACGGTGTGGTCACGCCCCCGATGGCAGCTCTGACAGCCTGTGAGTCACCCAGAAAGGATTAGAGGAAAGTTCCCCTCTGTTTTAATGAATGAATAAGCTCTAAGATTTTTCTAGGGTGTGGAAAAAGATAAGGCTTAAGGAGGAAATGCAATTGTCTGTGGAGCGTTCAGGTCTACCAAGTGCTTCCAGCATGTTCCTAGAAACAGCAGGCATTTGATCCCATAAATTAGAGGTGCCTTTGGATCATGTTCTAGGCTAACTGGAACCAGTGCACCTGAGATCCTGCTTGCAGTGCATTTCACAGGGGAGGGTTTATAGGTTTTATGAAGGTCTTCACCCACTGCCAAGTGCTAAAAGCCTTTAGAAGGATTTTTCACTTGAGCTACAGCGTTCAGGGAAGCTAACAGTGGCAGACACTGTGCCGTAGCTTTGTGGACAAACCCTACCAGCACTACACAAAGCCTCAGGTAAGCAAGAACCAGCTCCTCTCCCACCACAGAGCTCAGAGATCAAACTGGAGCAACCTGGAGCTCCCTCATGTCCATGCTGAAGCCACCTTTGCTGTGCCCTGCAGAGGCCTTGGAGGGCTCAGCCCACCATGGCTGGGGGATGCTGACCTGCCAGGGCAGCACTGGCACCGATTTCCGGCAGGGACCCTGGTGGAGCATCCCTGGGTGGGTCCTTCCCTGCAGGTCATTTTCATCTGTTTTTGTCTCTAGTTATCCCATGGGGTGTGCTGAGGCCAGGCAGGCTCCCACCCTGAGGAGCCTGGAACACCAGCACCATCCAAGGTCTTCTTCTGCTGGTATGGTGTCTGGAACTGCTCAGGAGAAGGTTCCAGCACCATCCAAGGTCTTCTTCTGCTGGCATGGTGTCTGGAACTGCTCAGGAGAAGATTCCAGCACCATCCAAGGTCTTCTTCTGCTGGCATGGTGTCTGGAACTGCTCAGGAGAATGTTCCAGCCTGGCAGACACCGGCAGCCGTGTGTGGCTGCCACAGGATCCCTCACACTGAACTTCTGGACTCCTTGCAGCATGAAACTATCAATTATCCCTGCTCTGGCCCCTCAAGATGCCTGTGAAAGATGCAGCCAGGAATGCTCAAGTTCACCCACTGGGGAAACGTCGCGTTACGTGAAGATTGCGGCCTCCCCCCTTATCTGCGAGGCAGTTGATGAAGGGCCTGGCGTCAGTCTGGCAACTCTGATGGCTCCCATTTAGCACCACGAGAGAGCTGCCTATCAGCAGGACGCTGGGGCAGATAGCAGGCAGGACTATCTAATCACATACCTTTTGCATTAGTGCTGCCATATATTCCTTCCATTTACAATCAGGAGACTGGACCGCACTGAATTTTCACAGGAATGAACTGTCAACAACCCCATCCTTCCCAAGGCCTAAAAATGGGAGCTTTATCACAGAGGCCAGTAGACTTCTTTTCTTAGACTTCCAGGCAATGGCCGGAGCAGACTTGGAGCCCCCATGAGCGAGACATTAAGGAGACCTTTTTGAGATAACAGCAGTTCACTTGGCTCTCTCAAGAATGCCTCATGGCTGTTCCTTTTCAAAGCAGAAGTAAGGAAACCAGCTCAATTAGAGCATATCAAGAAACTTTGTGTCTCCTGGTTTGTTTACCTTTTATCAGGGCTCTTAATATGCTTTCCTGCTTTTCCAAGGGGAGTAGGAGGGCTTTGCCTTGTAAGATCACACCAGAAAAATCAAGTAAGAGGCAGTTTTTTAAAGTAACAAATCAGAGTTAATAACAGGAGGGCAAACTTTCTGCTAACTTGATGTTTCGCTGCTTCTGGGTGCGTGATTAAGTTTCATTTTGCAGAAGGAGATAGTTGTGCTCAGCACATGTTGCCAACCTATAATCTCTCAGGTCATGTTTAAATAGTCTGTGTAACCATTAGTTCTTTCCTGAGCCAAATGCACATTAGGACTTGTCCTAAATGAAGTGCCCGGTGAAACATCCTCTCCAAGAATGGCATCTCACAACATTTTTCCAAGCCAAGCCCTGACTCGGCAGCAGACTCGAGTTCAGCAGCTCTCGGAGCCTCCATTATGCCATTAATTGAGGGCATAATTAACGATGGCCAAATCTCACAAAAGTGCCAAATTAGATTTCACTTGAGACAAGCAGATGGATTTTGGATGACGGGATCAGGCCAAACCCTGCCTGCCACTGAAGCCTGGAAGTCTGGTCACAGACAGAGAATCAGATTTGCAGCCTTCACATGACTCAGCTCTTCAAGCTGGAATCAGAGGCTCAAATCCCCCTGACCAGAGATCTGGACGCACGCAGTTCCCTTCAGTGCTTCTGAAAATAAGGGTTTTCTTTTGGAGGTTGGTTGGTTCACCCTACATTTAAATAAAACCGTTTGTTTTGCCTGCACCCCTCACCTTGTGCAGGTGAGCCAGGACCCTGCCAGCGCCCTGCAGTGCCACACAGGTTCCTCTTGTGCTGAGAAGGGAAAATAATAACAGGAAAAGGAGACAAAGCCTTCATTAAAATCTGATTTGAATCCACTGAAAACCCTGGATAAACATCCAGAGGACTTTTTATATCACAGTGACTTAGTTCCCACCTGCTGCATCCCAGCACCACCCTGAGCTGTCCAAACCTTGCTCTGTGACCTCTGCTTACCTTCATCGTATTTGAAACTTTACTGATTCACTTTGGGATGCTTTAGGAGAGGAGAAACACAGAGTTTGGCCAGTAAAGTCCAGCTTCCAGCTATCTCCATCTGTAACTCAGGGCTTGGGCTACTAAACATCCAGCCTCACCCTGTCCCTCCAGAAAACTAATTTTAATCGTTTCCCACTGGGAGATAAAATGCAGGTCTGCTCCCATTCCAGAGTTCTTTGGCTGGGACACAAATAGCTTTGGAAACACTCTTATCTGTGCTCAAACATCCTTTCAGAAAATGTATCAGCCTGCAAAAGGCTGTCCTGGTACCACAAAGCCTCTCCAGATGAAAAATGGGAGCTCAGCCCACAACCAGATCTTGTCAAGGAGATTTGCTTCCCTCTTAACACCAGCATCCCACAAAGCCAGAGGGAGGAACATCCTTGTGCAGGAGAAGCCTTTTACAAACCATCCCCCCTGAAAGGGACCTGCCCACGCATTTTGGGGGCTCCCTAGCAGGATGTCCCTGAGGGTTTTGTCCTGCCTGTGGTCACGGTGAGGCGATGCTGCACCCCCAGTGCAGCCCCGGTTTATCTCCTGTTATCCAAGACAGCTTCCCTGAGACCCCTTGTTTTTCACGTGCTTGACATTTTTTATGGTTCCTCTAACCCAGGCACAGCCTCAGCTGAAAACAAGCCAGGCTTGTATCAATTGCTGAAAGCAGGAGCGGTTCGGAAACGTGGGCAAGTTGAAACCTGGGCTGGAGCAGCTCGGGGCTGGCCGGGACATCCTGGGGCTGGAGCCCCCGTGCTCTGACAGCTTCCTGAACCTGACCTCCCTCCCACGGCGGTGACATTTGGCTCACGTGGGTCTGCATTTCACAACCCAAGCTTTGGCACCACTCCTGTTACCTGCCAGAGAGGAGCCATCACTAACTCCTGACACATCTGCTGCCCGAGGACACTCGCAGCCTGGGCGCCTAAAGCGGTACATATATTTCTGAGGGGAAAAAAAGGGTTTGGCTTTGCACAGCAGTCACGGTGAAATCCCAGCACACCCCTCTGCTCCTTCCCTCCGTGCCAGCCAAACCTGCTCCTCACACCTCTGCAAAGGGGCTCTGGGACCTGGCAGGGACTGCAGCCAGCTGGGTTTGGGTGGCTGTGTCACCAGGCCAGGCTTGGTGTGAGCTGCTGGCTTGGGCTTTGGGGCCGGGCCTGGCTCCCATCTCAGTGAACCCCAGGGTTTCCTCTCCCGGTATCGGAGGAGAGGGGCCGTGGGAGCACAGGGGCTGCCAGCACCTTGGTGAGCCCCCATCCTCACAGGCTGCTCCAAGGCTCATCCCTAGCCTGTCCCAGGCTTATTCCCATGGTCAAGGAGCCACCACAGTGCACAAGAGAAGCCTGCAGGGTGGATAAGTGGATAAGAGGCTCCTCATGCCCCTTGCCCAGTCTCACACTAGGAACTGCTCGTGGCACAGGTGCTGCCACCCAAGGGAACAGCTCATTCCCAATGGCTCCAGTTCCTGTGCCCCATGCTTTGCCTGAAGGCTCCCAAATCTCCTGTGCTGTGGAGCACCAGGAGCCCCTCGCAGACAGACCATCTCCAGATGAGCTGCAGGCTCCTTCCCATGGCCCCGGGGTCACTGGTGCTGCCATTTGGGAGCACGGCTCTGGTGTCGTGGGGATGTATTTCCACTTCCCTGCACCCCACACTGGCGTCTTTAAAGGCTGACACGTTGCAGAATGAAAACAAAATGTTTGCAGCACACACTATCAAACCTCAGTGGCTTCATTTATCCTCCCAGGACTGGTGCAAATGGTCAAAGAGATAATGGGGAGCCAGGCCACTGCCCTTGGCCTGGAGCCTGGAGAGCATTTTCCATCAGCTGTTTGCGAGTTGTCTCCCCCCACCACTCCAGCTCCCTTTGTCCTTTGACAAAAAGCCCCTCTCCCAGTATTCCTGAGGTTACTCATTCTGGTGATGGCATTTTCTGGTGAGACAGCTCTTGATGCCACCTCGCTCTGACCCACGGGGACACAGCGGTGCTGTGGGATGCAGCCCTGAATGTGCAATAATCCCTCAAAATCTACAAGATTTCATATAGAGAGAGCAGATGTTTTATTCTTCTTTCATTTAATACCATGGACAAACCTGTTGGGGTGACCTGCTGTTCTGAGATACTCAGAGAAATTCTGTTTATTGACAGGTACCTCCCTTGCACACCCTCACTGCTCACCCCCCGTGTCTCCTCACATGTTTATGTCCCCAAAAAATAGAAAGGGATAAACCCCCCCGCATTACATGAAACCCATCATTTCACTCACTTCATGGAACACGTTTTCACATGCCTTCACCCCAGCTCTGAAGCTGGAGGCTGCTTTTGCTTGGCCCTATTTTTCATGCACTTCGTTTCCTTATCGCACCATATAATTTTCAGACGAATGAAAATCTGGGCTTTCACTTACACAAACACTTGGACATGAAAACCTTGTCATTGCCAACTCTTACAAACATATCCTCATAGCTGATGGGGTTTGTAAGGCCTTGGTCCTGGGAGACCTGTGAATGTACCAGAATCTTGACTTTCCTCTTTTTTTCAGGAGCCATTTTCTGGCCGTGATGGTTCCAGAGAAAAGCAAAAACCCCAGGAACACAAATAATGCCAAAGGTGGAAGGCAGAGAAAAGAGCTCCCTTGTTACAATTTAAAAGAATATGCATTTGCTGGAGTTTTAAGGGAATCTTGTGAATTGGGTTTGGCAGAAGTTTGGGAACACAGCACAGGACCCCATCCCTGCACCTCCTTTGGAAATGGGGTCCAGTGCAACACCCTGCTGGGGGCTGTCACCCTGGGAAGTCCTTCACCAAGGACTCACCATCACCCTTTCCAGGCTGCTTTTCAACTTGTTACAAAAACTAAAGGTGCATTGTATGTACAGGCTGCCTTTGCCAAGAAAAATAAACTCAGGGATGCCTTTTTTTCCAGGCACTCGCAGTCAAACCAACACAAATATTAACAATCACTATGTTAGACCCAAACTCCTGTGAAATAATCAAAGAAGGTGACACTGCAACCCTGGGCCTTAAATCATGTGTGTAATACACTCCTGTCTATCTGCTGCTTTCCATCCAAAAGCAATTAATAGACAAGTGATAAGACAGAAAGTAATAATTCCAGGAAGTAGGACAATTAATTTTATGAAAGACTGTGGTACTGTTTGCTTTTTTCTGACAGCAAAAAATTCATTGCTGATGGTGGGAGTGGGAATGAAAGGTCAGTGGTCCCTCTGTTGCAAACCTGTTGCAGCCCATGGGAAAAACACTGTTCAGGATGCAGAGCTCAGGATATCTGTCCCTGCATCAGTGCATCTCCATCCACGTTTGACAGATCAGCATCACACTCTGGGGGCTTCTAAAACAAAGGACACACCCTGGGACCTTCTAATCAAATGCTGTGGGACAAAAAAGTGGAGAGGAGGTTTCACACTCATGCTGGTCTTGAGGATCTGTCCCTGGCTTTCCAACTCTGCTCAGCTTTTCCTCAAAGGAAAAGCAGCACCAAGGAGATCAGGACATCAGGGCTCAGCACATCCAAATTCCAGCCTCTTTTTCCACACACAAAAGCCCCAGAAAGTCCCTTCCTGCTGCCACACAACTCGATGGGAGCAGAATCTGCTTGCTCAACTCCTGGAGAGTAATTGCAGGCTAATAACATGCGCTGGCATGTGGGTTGGGATGTGAAGTATGTGTGTAGGTGCCTCTGGAAATATGTCACTTGGAAAACACCCCTTTAGCCCACAGAAGCACCGTTCAACAACAGGAATTCCTTCAGATCCATATCCATTCAAACTCTGAGGCCACTCGTTGTTGCTCTGCCAGGCAATAAAGCAGCAATAAATGAAGGAATTTATACATCAGACATCTCAGATTCCTCTCCCTCCTTTCCCAGGAGCAGGGTGAGGGGACAGTTAATGATCCTAGTTGATGGTATAAATATTTTGACAGAATATATTTTGATACCATAAATTTTAACAGTTCTGGCTGTTTTTAAGCTCTGTTTATTCCCCACCAAGAATCTGTGTAAAATAATAGTATCTGAAGTGTTTTTTAAGGAGCATAACCTGTCCCTAGGAAAACATTCTCCTTCCTTTAAAATAATATCGCTTTGCCTGACAGAGGAAGTCCAAATGTGTGGAATTACAAAGCACTCAGGACTGAAAGCTCTATTTTTCCATCTTTAGGTGAGATCTCTCTCTCTCTCTGTGTAGGATCCCTTGCTAACACGACATTCCTGGTGGCTCCTGTTGCCAGATACCTCCAAATCCCACTGAATCCAGCAAAGAACTCTGACATCAGCACAGAGGGAGAAGGCAAAGCTGTTCCCAGAGAAAACTGGGAATATCCACAGGGAACCAGCTTTCACCTCTCCTGCCAAAGGAACCATGACCCTGCTTGGCCTCTTGCAAGGCTCTTGGTCCCTCCTCGCTCACCTGCTGAGCCAAATTTCCAACACTGAGAGGAACAGAGACATTTCACAGCAGCTGCCCCACGGTGGGAGAAGACAGGGATTTGTTCCCCAAAAAGGGGCACAGGGGCGGTGATCAGCACCTTCCACTGCTGTCCCATGGGAGCAGCAGGGACTGTGACGGGCAAGCCATGGGAACTCATCCAGATGGGATCATTACAGGGCCAGAGACTACGAACCCAACAAAACAAAGCTTTGTTAGTGCCACTTCTTAATGAACAACCTGTTTAATGACACAGTCAAAAAGGAACCAGTTTAGAACAACTTTCCAATATGCTTCCTGGATGTCATTACACCCAAATAGCTGCTAATGGGATGAATTTCAAGCAGAAGTTTAGCTGGATTTTGGGGTTTAGAGTGTGCTGGGACACGCTTCCCACAGTGGAGCTGAAAATCTCTGCAAACATACAATTAAAATTCTCAGATTGCACTAAAAACTGCTACAGCTTCATCTTCTGCAGCAATCTCTGATGGCCACATTTTTCTCTTTCCTAGGAAAAAACCTTAATATCTCCAAATAACAGGGCCTGTGTCAATCTCCAGACATGCCAGCTCAGGGCTGAGAACGAGATAGGCAGAAAAATGTTGCTGGGAGAAGGCTCTGGCTGTATCTGCTTCCGAACTTTCCCAGGCACAGCAATGAAATGTGGACCCCGGCACCTCGGTGTCTGGCTCCAGCTCTAAAGTGGTTTCCACTGGTTATAGAACATGCTGACAGCCTCTTCAGATAAGTAGGGCAAGGCAAGGGCACTCGGGCACTTGGCAGCCGGAGGCTCCCGAGCCCTGCTTGCGTGGCTTCGGGAGCAGCTCCTGAACCCCAGGCCCAGCGTCTGTGAACAATCCCTGCACCAAAGGCACCTGACCCATAAATCCCTTCGGTCATCTGAAGCTCATTAAAATCTCCAATCAATAGTGCAGGACACCTGGAAGCCCTCAAATCCATTACTGTAAGTGGAAGAGGAATGGGAAGGCAGTCAGTGTTGAATGGGAGCTGACTTCCACGTCTGATCCCAAATGTAAAAGGATTTTGAGCTGTCCGTCCATCTCACGTTTTTACAGCGTGGTGCCCAAATCCCTCGCCCATATCAGAGAGTTCCCAAACCCTTAATGGCATTCATGGAATTTCTGTTCTCTTAAGGACACAATTTCACTGGGATCTGGAGCTCTCACAGGGTGATTTTTCTCAAACGAGTTCAAATAATTCCAATTAAATTTATCTAAACACCCACTTAATGATGCTCTTTCATGGAGGTGGAGGAGGCAGAGATTTTGAGATGGCTCGGATTTGGAGTCAGATGTAATTTTGTCTCTCTCCTGCTTGCACAACTGACCATTAGCAAAATTGTTGGTGGCGTCAGGATGGTTGTTCCTGTGTTTTCAGGTCTCTCTTACACTCTTACAGAACTTCCATTTCACAACCGACGCGTCACTTTTGAAAGGGCAGAAATTGCTTTATAGCTCTATAAAGCTCTGCTTGAGATAATGGGTCATTTTTATCAAGGAGACTCTCTTTTCCCATGAAGATATTTCAGGGAAGCAGGAAGGTGCTGGGAATTCCAGCAACATTCCTGCCCCAAGGTGCCCCCATGTCCCTGATGGTGTGCTGTGCCCTGTGTTGGAGTGGCCAAGTGACACAATGACACTTTTTGGAGAGAAATAAGCAGGAAAGGATCCAAAACCTTCACCAGCTTAAGGCTCTGGCAGGACAATGACCACAGAAGGGGTTTGCTGTGTGAGTTTGGGGCAAGAGCTGATTTTTGGGATGGTTTCCCCATCTGCCAGGGCCATGTTTGCTCCGTGCTGCTCAGCCAGGAGTCTCTCCTGAACAAACACCCCAGGACGTGTCCGTGAGCAGGGAGAGAGGCTGTCACAGGGTATTACTTCCATCCTTGTAATGTTGCTGAAACAGAAGTAGAGGCTCTTTCACACACACAAATTACGCTGTAGCGTAAACATCGCCTGGAGGAGCCCACTCGGATTTCAAAGCTCCACAGCACAGCCCGGCAGCGTCACACGGGATTTTACCCTCACACACACACAGGGGTTTAATGACAATGAAAAAACCCCTTCTGTCTCAACAACAACCCCGAGTTGATAAGGGCTGCTCTGCCTCTTCTCCAAGTAATCTCTCCCTAATCAGCCGGACAGCCTGACACAGAGGCGGAAAGCAGAGCATGGCGCGACGTCTTTCCTATGAAAAATTCCCCTGACCTTCCAAGCGCTGGAAGGCGCTTGCTGAGCGTCAGCACCGGCCCTGGTGTGTCCTGTGGGCAGCCCCAGAGCGCCGCTGACGTGATCCATGTGCCGGCACCAAGGCTGGGATGATGGCAAAGCCTCTGCCCTGGTCCCGGCTCTTGGGGATGAAGGTCAGGCCAGCACCAAGCCCAGCGGCTCAGCACAGGCTGCAGTGCAGATTTACCCTGGCTTACAAAATCAGCCAGTTTTCAGCATTCCACTAGGCCAGGCTGGATGAAGCTCGGAGCAGCCTGGGATGGTGGAGGGTGTCCATGGCAGGGGGTGAAATGAGAGGAGCTGTAAGGTCCCTTCTAACCCAAACCATTCTGTGATTCATCTGCCTCTTACCCAGTTTCAGGAATATGATTCAAACCAGCAGTCTAATATCTTCAGAAAGCTCAAATTAGCCCGAGACAGCTCGGTTTCCGGCAGATTGGGGATAATTGCTACTGGTTGATCACCCAGACTTCTCTGCTTTGAACTCTCTTTTCAGCTGCTTATTCATTTCCCCCAGACTGTGTCTCGGGCTTACGACGCGGCGCAGTTTGGACAGGAAAGGAGCAGGTCCTGAATTGCCAGCACCTCCCTGAGCTCACAAACCCCACATCCCCACGTTATCCCAGACCACGGAGGGGCTGCCGTGACAGAGCGTTTATTGCTGGAGCACCAGAGTAAACAGAATCCCACATCAATCAGGGCTGTTTAAAAAGTTTATTACATTTCACGGCTGCCATAATTGACAGCAGGGCCCTCAGGTTTGGAAAGCTTTTCTATTTGCTTTTAGGTCCCTGTGCAAGGGCTTTGCACATTGTTAAGGAGGGTCTCCTCGCGGTTCAATTTGCCCTCTGTTCGAGATGAAACTTCCCAAATTTCCCCGGTGTGAGCCGAAGAGGTGTTAATGAGAGCAAGGCAAAGGAATGAATCACAGCCAGCCCAGGGAGTCTGTTCTTGGGCTGTGTAAAGTACTTAATGTTCGTGGGGAAGTGGTTGAACTGGTTTCTTTCTCTGAAAAAAGCCCAAAGAAGAGCTGGAAATGTTTTTGTAGAGCAAATGTCAACAATGCAGGACTCTCCCCCTCCTCTCCTTCAGCAGAGACCCAAAGCAAATCCCGGGAGAGGCACGTAAGGCAGGATTCAAAGCAGGCTATTTAAATCTCAATTCACAATTACACTCATATCAAGGAAACTTAATTATCTGTATTTTACCATCTTATCTCCAATATGATTTCTCCAAACAAACAGCAGTCTGGAAACAGCCCGTAGATAATCCATCCAATCTCTGATATCTGTCGGGAAAGTCAGCGCCTGGGGCAGCGGAAAGAGATTGTGGGGGGAGCCAGGAGCAGCAGATTCCCAAAGGGACCTGCTGGATGCTTGCCTGGGCATGGGGCACGTCTCTGCCGAGCCCAGGCAGGGCTGGAGGAGCTGCTGGGTCTGGAAGGCGGCTGGTTGTAGGGGCAGAGCTTCGGGGCTCAGCGGGAGCAGGGAAAGAGGCTCCCCAGGGCACTGCTGTGCCAGCCAGATGTGCACAGCTGTGGGCTGAGATGCTCTTCTGTGTGTTATCAGTATGAGAACACCCTAAATTCATAGGGGAGACATCACATGTGAGTAAGCACTTGTGGAAATGGGGGACATCTGAGAAAACACTGTTTTTTCAGCATTCCTTTGAAGGTGAATGTTCTTGCTGGATTTCATGTTTGCCAACTGAGAGCCTGGCAACAAATTCCCATTCCAACAGCTCAGCGAACACAAAGATGGATCCTGGCTCCAGCATCCCTCATCCTTCAGTAAAGATAGGCTCATGGGCACTCCCATAAGGCCATCGAGTTCTCCGAAAGGAGTCTGGGGATTGATGAATTCCCTCAGGTAAAGCTCTGGCCACACAATAATTTTCACAGGCTACATCCCAAACACATCCACCATCCTACAAACACATGGGGAGTGCTGACCTAACTCTGGCTCCAAGGCCTGGTCCTACTACATCAGTGGCCAAACTCCTTGGGATGACGACAGTACTAATGACTAATTCTGATAATAATTCAATGTCAAGGACAACTTTCCATCCAAAATGATACCACGAGCACTAGGGAATATTCTGAGATAGATGGAACAAAGTGTGTGGAGCTCATCCATGTGCAACGTTTCCTGTTTTCACACTTGCCAGAGGGATCCTGAATGGGATGGATGAAACTTCTAGTCCCTGGTATTATCTGAGTTCTGCAGAACTCAGACAGAGCATGCAGGGAGTCCGGAGCCAAGACTGAAGCCACCCTACACACATTTCACAACCCTCTCAGTCTGGTCACCTCAGGCTCCCTCCACAGCACATGGAGAGCTCTTTGCATCTCCAGTGGGCACTGCTTAAGACCTTAATTACTCCCTAAGATCTTAATTAATCCCTGGAGGTGTTCACCTGCATTCCTCCACTACAGAGGGAGCCAAGTTCTACTCCAGGCATCCCATACAGTGAAATGCCTAAAGAAGTGTGGGATGAATCCACAGAAGCACAGAACTGTGCAATGAATTCTGTGTGCTGCCCAAGTCTGGAGTGTTTCCCTGTTGGCCTTTCCATGGCAGTTCTCTCAGCAGAGAAGTGGCTCTGAAGTCATGGTGGTCCTGGCAGAGGGGGAAGCGGTGCTCCTTCCCAACACCTCCCAGATCAGCTTGGGATTTATCCCTCTGAAACAGTTCTCTTGTTCAGAACCAGCAGATGGACTTTTTCCATCGTACTGGGATGGTACAGAGGACAAAATCCAAGCACGGCTCCCTGGCATTGGGTCTGAGCTGCCCCAGGGAAACAGGGGAAGGTCAAATGCTGAATAAGTTCACTGAGTTTACTGCAAATCCCACATTCCAGTGCCAGACCCTCCAGTCTGGATCCCAAGACCATTCCCACCTTCTTTTCCCCTTCCAGCCACACTGTCACTCGTTACCCCCCACTGCTGGTTCAGCCAGACCTGCCTGAGGTCACAGAATCATTTGGGTAGGAAAAGACCTCCAAGATCATCAACCTTTGATGGATCAACCAGGTCAGCTATTCCTGCTCTGAGCTTGATCTTCTGCTCCATTTATCCTGCAGGATCTTTGTGCTCCCTCCTGCACCCTGTGGATGAGATCCAGCTGAGTGCTGAGCTCCCCTGAACCCACTGGAAGCCGATCCCAGCCTGGTGTCTCCCAGGAACTGCAGATCTGGGCTTTTGGGCTCTCTCAAGGATCCCAGGTGACCCAGGAGCTTTTTGCTGGGATTGCTGCACCCTGGGAATTGCTGTGCTCTGCTCTACCTGGGGGATGGCAGGGCGCCACGGTCAGAAGTTCCTCCTCACTGAACTGTTCATCTCATCTCCAAGGAAAATACCCTTTTTATGTGCTAACCCAGCGTCTCATTCCAAATGTAACAAATTAAAGTGTATGAAAGTTTGAAAATACCTTAAATGCTAGGATAAGCAAAACTATAAAAAGCTTAACGCCACAAATCAGGGACTATGCTGGAGCAGGAGACTTTAAGGGAACCTGCAAAATCTGGGATTGTGTGGGCGAGGGGATCATGATTCCTTCGGGTTGTTACTCCCTGGCATTAATTAATGAGCTGGGATCAAGCACGAGTAGCTTCTGATTTCTGCTGTTGGTGATAGAGTTGGGCTTGGTTTTTGCTGTTTTGGTTTTTTTTTTGTTTGTTTCTCTGAGTTCTGTATTCCCAGAATGCATTTGAAAATAGTCCCTGCTGTGAAAATGTTCTTCAGGACTTCCAAAAAAGTTCATTATAGTGAATTCAGGTTGTTTGCTTCTTCGCTGCTCACCCAAAGTCCTTTTTTTCTGGTGTGTTTGCTCAGAGCTGGTGCCAAAATGATCTGCAGAGTTTGCCATTAAAAACGCAGACTCCTGAATCGCAGGCTGCAGTTTGCACAGTAATTTATGTTGGGGTGGAAAGCACATTTTCCCATGCAGAGAGGGACAAAGGAACATCTTTACAAAATACTGAGCGTGTTTGTGTGTGTGTGTGCGAGAGCGGCACAGAACTGCTTCCTTGGCATTCCTGCTGGGATTCACGGCACGGGGATCCAAACCACGGCAGCTCGTCTTTGTGATGGACCCGCAGCACTGGAGTCCTCACTAAAGCAACACTGCTCCTATTTCATCCTCCAACATCAGACTGCTGGTTTTTCACTTCTTTCACACTGTCTTGGAGTTCTGTTGTGCAATTCCTGACAAAACAGCTCGAATTTGTCACAGGAATCAACAAAACTGTGAAAGCTGCACCATTACTGCCTCTGGATTTCCACAAAACCTCTGAGTACTCTGTACGCACAGCCAGTATTGGAGATTCTGAACAACCCTCTAAGTTCAACCTCTCTATTCCCAACAATAATTTACTGAATATTCCCTGTTTGAAACCCTATTCCATACAAAACAAGAACGTTGTGTGCAATGAGTCATAAACTGATGACTGAAATGTTAAGATTTTATCATGGAATGGTTTGGGTTGGGAGGGACCTTAAAGACCATGTTGTTCCAACCCCCAATGTTTGGGGGATGTTTTGTCCCTTTACAGAGGTTCCTCTTTTCTCTGCAACAGCCGGCGCAGAGATCAGCCCTGAGAAGCACCAGGTGAGTAAGTGGCACCTGCAGAGCCCCAAGTCTCAACGTTTTGTGGCTTGAGGGACCTTCAAAACCATCCAACACACTCAACAGCAACCACTGTGTCCAGGAAGGAACTTGTGCTTCTGCCCCCAGCTTTGTCTCTAGTTTAAGAATCATGGAATGGTTTAGGTTGGAAAAGACTTCTAAGATCATCAACTCCAATCATAAACCAGCTCCACCACCACGTTCACCACTAAACCACATCCTCAAGTGCCACATCCACACGTGTTTTGAACACTTCCAGGGACGGTGACTCCACCACTGTCCTGGCAGCCTGTTCCTGGGCTGGGAAACCCTTTCTGTGAAGAAACTTTTCCCTATTTCCAATCTAAACTTCCCCTGGCCCAGCCTGAGGCCGTTCCCTCTCCTCCTGTCCCTGTTCCCTGGGAGCAGAGCCCGACCCCCCCGGCTGTCCCCTCCTGTCAGGAGCTGTGCAGAGCCACAAGGTCCCCCCTGAGCCCCCTTTGCTCCAGGCTGAGCTCTTTCACAGCTCCCTCAGCTCCTCCTCATCAGGCTTGTGCTCCAAGCATTATGTGCTCCTAAAATATAATTGTGACGCCAATTTGCTCTCAGTGTGCTCATGTCATGAGCTCCCTCTGCAAAGAGGGATTACCAGGTAAAATTTAGTTAATGAGAGGGAAATATTGAGCCGGTCTTGGACGCAAGAGAGGAGATCAAGCATTGCACAGGGAACACGTCAGAAGGAGAGGCACCAAATTACTGTGTCCTCAAATGCTTTCATTAGATATCATTTGGTAATTGGTGCCGGGAACATAAAACTAGAACAATTGGGGAAGCATAAAAGAATAAAAAAATAACAGAACAAAAACCCAAAGGGAAAATCAGAAGTCGGAATTTTAAACAGGAAAAGCATGGCGTCGGAACGGGCGGAAGATAACAGAGTGCTCTGCTGAACACACAAACAAACAAAAAATAACAGAGACAAACTGGCAAAACATTCCTCTGGCTGACTTCACCACTGCTCTGCTCACTCCCAGGTCGCCAACCAACGCTGTCACTGCTCCAGCATCCTTCCCTGCAGATAAATCCGAGGGAAGGGATCTCTCTGCTCTCACAGGGCTTGGTAACAACAGAGCAACGAGAGAAATGTCAAGAGCACAATGAGTAATAGTTCCCCTCCCGCTCAATGAGGACAGCACCTCTGACCTCCCCCGAGGTACTCTCGAAGTGATTAGTAAAGGTTCTAGATAAGGGTAGGACACTTTGCTGTCCCTGCTGGCTGTGCCTGCTCCCACCGAGCCCGGCTTTCCCTGCGAAACCCCGGCCAAAATGGGATGCAAACAGACGAGAGGGCTGGTCCCTCCCAGGCTGGAGAGCCAACTCCAGCAGAGCTCCCTCCCCTCCCAGCCCTGCTGCTCGGCCAAGGAGCCAAACGCCATGAGGGAGAAGCCCCAGCCCTGTCCCGCTCCTCCCATGATCCCTGCCGTGCTGCTGCCAGCGCAGCACACGTGGGGCCGTGTCCCCGAAGGCTCTTCCTGCCCCCTAAATGCTCCTGCTCCCCCATCCCGGATTGTTCAGGAGACCTCCCAGCTCTGCCCCACCACAGCCCAGCCGTGGTGCTCTCAGCTTCTGGGGAGCTGACAGACGCCAGGGACAGAGCTGATGGCCATGACTGTGCATATAATTAAAGTCTGGGTTCTTTAAAACGCTAAAATCATCTGGAGACCTCAACAAATCGCCCTGGAGACATGAATAGCAACCTTCAGATCCACAGCCCTACTGACAGCCCTCAAGCAGGGATGGGGACAGAGTCCATGATCTCCTGGGGAATGTGGAGTTTATTCCAGTTGCTCTAATTGTTCCTCGCACTCTTTCCCAAATAGCACTGCATTCTCAGGAGATGAAGAGAGGATGGCTGTTTATACCCTGTGATAACTAAACAGTGCTGGAGAACTATCTTATCTTCCCATCAGGATTCAAATGCGGAGGGTTCCATTGTAAAGCCCAAATGAGCCCCCTGGAAGTTTTCCCGAACATTGTTTTACACATTATTTTATCCAAGGAAGTTAAAGGTCTCTCTTCAAAGAATGGGAAACGGATCACTTTTTTCAGATCTCCGTGAGAAATCATCCCAAGTGGAGAAATCGGTGGAGAGCTGAGGAGCCTCTCCCGTACAAAGGGTTCAGGGAGGGTGTGAAGGCCAAACCTGGAACAGGGAGAGGGATCAACCTGGCCTTGGTGTGGAAAGCCTTGGCTGATGGTACCTGAGCAAAGTTCTCCTCCAAAACCTCTGCTCCACATTTCCATTTCATCCCTTTGCCTTCCCTGCAAGACTGGTCCTCATATTAATTTGAGAAAAAAAATTCAGAGCATCCAGGAAGAACCATAAAGGAATGGAGACTTTAAAAGGGTGATGGATAATTATTAGGAATAAATAGTCCCTGCCCTATATACAGCACATTAAAACAGCAGCTCACCAAGTCCTTTCAGTATCCTGTAATTTCCTTATCTCCAGACTGTAGGTAGGCAAGAGATGCCATCCCCTGCCCAATATCATACAAAAACTTGTCTGAGAATGGGGAACCAGAGTTTTTAGGAGAATCCAACCTCTCTCCAACTGAACCAGGGAACGTCATGCACAAAACTAGGACTCCCTTTTTTTTTAATAAGAAAAATTATTACTGCCACCAACTTCTCCAGATTTCTGAGGGGACAAATTTTCCAGAGTGGCAAATCCCGACCTGTGTGCATCTCACTGATTTTCCACACTCTTATCCTTACTGCCATCAAGTACCTTAGAAAACGGAATCTTTTCTTGATGTCTCTCAGAAGGACTGAGAAACATGGGGGAAAAAAAAAAAAAGAAAAGAAAAAGCAGAACTATAATGATGAAGAAACAGGAAAAGCCATTATATACAGCAATAAAAAGACTGCTTCCCCCCCCTGTTCAAAACATGATCATATTATCTTAGCAACCAGCACAGCCAAGCAGATTTTACCACAGGAATTGTATAACCATTCCTAAAGAAACGGGAAGGGGAAAACATTTATTCCTTTCTATATTTTATGACGTGAGAGCTGATAGGATTTGCTGAAGCCGAGGCTGCACATATAGAGCCAGAGTGGGTTTCACACTCATTGTTTTTGCTTTTTGCTGCCCATACGCCGCAGGGCGAGGTAGTTTCCTACTGCTGGTGTTGGAAGGGCCTGGAACCATAATAGTCTCTCTGTAACATTCCCAAAAGTTGACATGTTTGGTGCCTGTTTTGTCAAGCAAACCTTTGCAATCTCCTTCAGAGCTGTCTAGGGTGCACTAAATTAGTCAGTTGTTCTTGCACTCAGTACTTTCTGCCCGGGTTAATAAAAAGCCCTTCAGGAGAAATATATATGCATTTAAAAAAAAAAAAAGGTCCCAGAAAAGTCTTTCTTGCTATATAAAGAGTGCACTCAGATCCAACCCCTTGGAATTGCTCCTCGGCGCTCGCATTCCATAACCTGGGAAGGGTTAAGTTGGATTTACAACCCTTCGGAGCAATTACCCAGCACTGCAATTTAATGGTAATTCCAGAAAGAGCATCTCTGAACAAGACAGGCATGTTGGGAGAGCCATGCACAGGAAGCTCTTCAGGCAAAACATTACATAGGCTCTTAATTAGGGTCATTGACTCCTCTGTGGAACGATCTTATCAGGGATGGAGAGGCAGAGTCAGCACTCTGCCACCCTGCCCTGGAAGGATGGGCTGGGATGCAGAACCGCTGGGCAGTGCACACAGCTTTGCTCTCGCCTGTGAACTCCAGCAGGCTGCCGAAATGCTCGAGTGACAAACGTGGCAGGAAGAGGTTTCAGCCTGAACAAAACCCTGTTTTTATTGCATTTTTGCCCTTTTGTTTCCCTGCAAGATTTCTCTTCATGTAGGGCTTCATAAAACATCACCACACGGCTGAGATGTGGGGCCCGGGGTACCTGACAGTTCTCAAGCAAGTCTAAGCCCTAATTGCAGGGACTGGCCTGCTGAATGCTTAAAATCTGAATAATGAATTACTTATCTTTGCTGTTGAGGCAGAAATGTATTAGGCATTACTAGCTCCAGCCTCAGATTCCTTGACTGGGTTCCAGCTGTAAACATTCAACAGGAAGAGGTTAATTTTTTGATTCAGTTAATATAAATACTGAAAGGTTCCTTACTTCACTGTCCCACATCACTGCAACATACATTCTGTAATTAGAAGCATATTTTTGTGATTTCAAGGTATATTTTGCCAAACCAACAAAAAAGCATCAAACTCTGACATTTCTGCCAAAAATACCCACTGTATAATTTATGCCAAATCAACAAAAGTCTTCTTTTGTCCTTCCCAAACCACAGTAAAGAACAGTCTGTTAAGGAGTCCAAATGTTAAAGTTCAAAAAAAGCCCTCTATTATACAGGGTGCAAGATAGGGAGGAACAACAAACCCATGGAAGGAGCATCTCTGTCTGCCAGGAACGGGATCTCCTTAACTCTGTTTATTCCCCCTCCACCCCACGCACACTTCTCCCTCTTTTTTTCTCTCCCCCCCCATTTTCCAAAAGCCTTCTTAGCATCTGGAATGTGTAGGCAGCCATCCATGTGTTTGCCTTAAACTTTGAAAGCAGAGCCAACGAGGACCACATGGGCAGGTAGCCTGCAAAGCCAACCTGGCTTTTGGGGCTGCTTGGCCAGCAACGTGAGATGTCCCCAAAACTCGGGGACACGGCTACATTATGAACAACGACATGAGAAGAAAAAATAATAAAAAGAAAGAAAGAAAGAGGGAGGGGTTTGGTGGTAATTAAGCTTTTCCTTTCCCCGACTCGAAGAAAAATTTTAATTAGAAGTTCAAACATTTGGTTTTAATTCAGCCTGATGCACAAATGGTTTATTTCCACACAGCATATTTTCATAGGCTGCAGAGCAGCCTCCAACTAGGAAGCCATTACAGCCCCTGATTACAGCTTTTACATGCACTTAGTGCACTTTGGGAAATCGTGGCAGAAGGGATTCTCTCACATTTCTCCCCCCGCACGAGGGTGGATCCATGTGCGATTAATTAGACAGGCTTGGTACAGACAATTAACAAACTTTTTTTTTTAAACAGAGAAATCCAGTAGTCTTTACATATTCAGCATCGATATTGGAACGTGGCACCTTGCCAGGGCGCACAGCTCGGAGCAGAATTTACTTTAGACCATCTGCTGAGTCTTTAAGTGACTGCACCACGACTGGAAGTTGTTTGGATGAATGTTGGACAATAATGTTCAGTCTGGCCCCAGCAGAGACCCAACCATTCATTGCCATGGCAACCACTAATGCAAAGGGTCCCTTAAATAATAATTCCTTATTTATAGACTCATCAAGGATGCTCCAATGCTGCTTGAAACCGGCCAAAAACCCAAGAGCTTTTCCACTGTGAAAGCAAGCCTCGGGTTTCTGATGTGTGCTGATTGCTGAAGTCACTCAGAGCATTGAGTCCCCAAGTCTGGGTGTCCATCAGCCTTAAACCCCGATCCCACCCCAGCACCCCCAGGGCAAGGGGAGAGTGCCAGCAAGGTTCAGGTGGCAGAGGGACAGGGGGGCTCTGAAGGGGCTCCAGAGGCCCTGCAGGGAGTAAATCTGACTGAAAATGTAGAAATTATATTATTTGGAGAATTTCTTATGCTGAGGTGTGTAACTGCACCCAGTCGGGTTTTGCATGGAAGCATGAGCAGGTATGGAATACTCCAGCAGGAACAGCACATTCAGCACCCTCAGCTGATGGTGCCCAGAGCAGCTGGGGCTGCCCCTGGATCCCTGCAAGGGTCCAAGGCCAGGTTGGACAGGGCTTGGAGCAACCTGGGATGGTGGAAAGTGTCCCTGCCCAGGGCAGGGGTTGGAATGGGATGGGCTTTAAGGTCACTTCCAACCCAAACCATTCCAAGATTCTGTGATTCTATGATTTTCAAACTAAATAAAAATTGACAGGGATTTTGGAAACTGTTTTTTTTTTTCTAATCCATTACAAAGGATCGTCAGTGACATATTCCATGAGGCGGCATCTGGGGAGAGACGCTTATCATCTTTCCAGCCATTTCTGCAAAAATTTCTCATTCATTTCCTGCTGGCTACTGTCAGAGAGAGGGTACAGGACTAGCTGGGCCGCATCCCAGATCCCGTCTGTGTTCCTAAATACTCAGCTTATCTCTCCATGTCATGGAGCTGTGATTACATAGCTTGAGGGGCTAAAAATATTGCCAAAACCTTTAAAAAGAGAGGCACAATTTTGGTTTTTTTAACTGCACCAATAAATGGGAATGACTGGACAGATGGGCACTGGGGTGACAGAAAACCCAAAGGGACCCCACTGCTGCCTGACACGGGTCCCAAAGGTGCCAGGGTGCCTTGCACCTGTGTGTTGAGGTGGCAGAGGCTGCTGGGGGAAGCAGCAGAACCATCAGAGCGAACTCCTCTTGGTGACCATTAATCAAAACAGGATTTCTTTTGGCCTGGCATGTGTTGGTCATGCTCTCCAGCACGGCATTGGCAGCAAATTTCATTGGGAAGCCAGAGTCAGGTTTGGGGGCACCTGGCTTTGGGTTTACCTGGCTGCACAGCCAAGTGGGGGCACCTCCATGGCTGCGAGAGTGACGGAGCGGCCACGTGCCCCAGCTCTGTCCTGGGCACAGCCCCTGGAGCCGGCTCCATGCTGGGATCCGACTGCCAGGGATCTCAGTAGCAGCCTGGGGGGGTCAGGCACAGGGCATTGGCACAGGAGGTGGGCAAGGAAGCCAGGGTGAGACCTCTGAGCGAGTGGAACGGTGTGGGGGCGAGGCAGGGGCACACACGGGGCTGGATAACACACGGGGCTGCAACAGGAACGGAGCGAGGAATGCAGGAAGAGCCTGAGTCCTTCACCAAGGAACCGGTGAGAGCCCTGAGAACTTCACTGAGGAACCAGGGGAGATCCCTGAGACATTCCCTGAGGAACTGGTGAGATCCCTGAGACATTCCCCAAGGAACCAGGTGAGATTCCTGAGACATTCCCCAAGGAACCAGTGAGACCCCTGAGACATTCCCCAAGGAACCAGGTGAGATCCCTGGACCCTTCCCCAGCCCAGCAGGGCAAGGAAAAGCAGGGGCTGCTGTTGCCCTATCACAAACCCCACCAGGAGCCTGGAGCCCGTTCCGAGCTGCAACAGCAACCGGAGCTCTGGCAGCACTAAACTGCTGAACTCCACCAGCAGTGACCTTTCACGTTACCTCCAGGACTATTTAGACTGGCTGGGCTCCCCTGGCCTAGCAGCAATCCCACAGACTCCATCTGCCCGCTCCAAAGGAGAGTTATAGCCTGTGCTGCCGATGCAGACTCTTGGGTTTGTTTTTTTTCTTGCAATCTTGACTTCATCCCAGCAAGGGCTCCTGTCTCTAACTGGCCGCTGTCAAAACAACTCCAGCGGGGAGATAAGGGAGAGAAGACTTTGAAGAGGCTCCTTCCTGCAAGCTGCTCACTATCTCCCCAAGACATTTGTCAGCATCCCCTAGGAAGGGCAGCAGACTTGGGGAAGGCAGGAACCATTCCCCCTCTTAAGCCCCCAGTCACATCACAACACAGTATTTAAAATGGCTCGTGAACCCCAGATAAAAAGCAGGCGATTAGTGTCTAGAAGCAACCGCTGTTTTCTATCAGCAGATGTGGCCGTTTCCCAGCAGGACAGATATTCATTCATGGAAGGACAAATATTTCTGTCCATTTTTCCCAGCTTTCTTGCTTCTCTGCTCTTCACAGCCACCTTTCTCCTGATTTAAATTATGCTGTGGCTTTGGAGCATGCCCAAATCCACCCCCAAGAGAAAATAAGATTAGAAAAGGGATGTGATTCATTTGGTAGTTTCCCTTTTCTTAAATCTTGCTTTGAGTGGAGCATCAACAGACAAAATCTGCCCCTCCATGAGAATCCACTTCTTCACAAGAGGACACAATGCAGGGCTGCTGCCGCCCGTGTGTTTGGTCACTGCTGCCTCCATGGCACAACATGGATGAAATTCCCTCTCCTCCCCATCCCACAGCCCAGCTGGGCTCTGCAGACCAACACAACTCCCTTCTTCTCATAAGGGAATTATGTCCAAACCGAACCAGTTGCTGCCATCAGGGAGAAATTCTCCCTTTGGCTGGGCCAGGTGGGTCATTGCTGCCTCGTGGCCATTGTTTGGAGCATTAATCAATGGCTCTGAGCTTGAGGCTGGCTGAGGGTTTAGGTGGGCTTTTTACACCAGCAACCCACTCGCTTTGAGTACCAATTCTCAAGTTTAACCCTGTGAAAGAAGGAGGTTTGGAAACATTTCCACCCCAGTTTTCTGGGTAGCTGATGAGGAGCATGAGCCCACAAACAACGCTGAATTCTGCCTCTCAGCCACTCCTTGGATGATTTGATGGGCTTTAGCTGCAAAGTCTCCTTTTGCACTTGCTCCTAGATGGGGTAACAGCAGGGCAGGAAAGCCATGTTCCCTCGGGAGAACCAGCGTCTCTCCAAGGACTCCCTGCTGAGAAGGTTCCCTTGGAGCACTGAACCTCCTCCATGAGCAGCAGCTCCCCAGCCCAACCCCAGCACCATCCTCAAGCCCCCAGCACTGAGCAAACCCCAAACACATTTTCTGCTCTACTGGGAGGTGCCCCTGCCCACGGCAGGGGGTTGGAGCAAGGTGATCTTCCAGGTCCCTTCCACCCCAAACCATTGTGGGATTCTGGGATTCTCAGGAGCTCATTGAGCAGAGCTGTTCCGCAGCCTTTTGGGATGCCTGGCTGGAAGCTCAGCAGCTCCTGCCCAGAGCGACCCTGGGGTGGGTCAGGGTGAGCTGTGGCAGTGAGTGGTGACCAGGACAGGATGGAGGGGTCGCAGCTCCCGAGCCCAGCCCGGCTCCACAGCCCCGCACCGGCGTTTCCTGCAGCGCCGCTTCCCCGGGAGCCGCTCAGCCCACGGCAGACCATCAGTGATTCCTTCTTTTCAAATGGGCAAACAAAACACAGGACTCCGAGCTGTGCAAAAAAAATCCTGAAGTCTGCAAAGCAAAAGGGCTCCGGCACGGAGCGACTTTCTCTGCCCAGCCCATTGTTAGCGGAGGCGGCCGTCCCTTTCCCATGCCAGAGAGATTTGCCTGGTGCCGGCCAGTTCTTTATCCCACTGCGCAATTAATACAGCTTCCCCCAGATAAACAGCAGCTTGTTTAACTATGTCTCTTGATAGGTCCCAGTAAGGCTTGATAACATGGATGGTCGGATGTTGTCAGGACGAAGGAGTCAGACATGCTGGCAACAACCTTTTCCCTTTCAAAGCACACATGTTTAGAAAAGAAAGGGCTGCGCCTGTTCGCGGCACAGCCACCGAAATCTCGCTGTGGCATCAAACGAGGCAGGGGCAGGGCTGGGAGCTGCTCCCTCGCCAGGAGCCAGCCTGCTCCCGGCACTGGCAGCCAGCTCCCCGAGTGGCAAGACCCCTCCTCAGGCCATTCCCGTTAGGATGTGTTAAAATCCACGAGTTCAAATTCTCATGTTATGATTTCTACTATCCCTAACAGCAGCAGCGGAATAAAAATTAAAAATAATAGTTGTTTTTAAAGTCCCTTCTGGTTTTACCCCCAGCACACTTTTATGTCAGCTCTCTGCTGATCACAAGCCCCAGTTTCTTAATTTAGCAACTTTTAAACTTTATCTTAAAGGCCCTTTGGTTTGATTGTGCAAGAATCTCAGTACTCATTAAAAATAAACTAATTATGTTTGGTGAGACTGGGGATCAGGACAGCGACACCACATGGAAACGATCCCTTTATGGATCAGGACTGCTCCCACATTGCTGGGTTTTGAGGTGCACCCTGCCCCCTGGCTCCCCCAAGAGATGGATTTGGGGGTGGTGAGGGTCACCCCCACACAATGCCTGTCCCTCTATGAAAGGGTGGCATGGACAGACCTGGCCAGGACTTTCCATGGGAATTTCCAGGATGACAAATGGCCAAAGGGATTTGAGAGCACCTCACTGATGCTGCTTTGGGGCCTCTCCATGCAGCCACCCCATTCCTGGGGTCCTGTGTTCCCCTGGGATTCTGTCAAGCCAGAGGCTGGGTTATCTCCACTGCTCCAAGCACTCCTATCTCCCAGCTCATCCTCTTCCTTCTGAAGAAATCCCTTCCTTTCCCATCTCCCGCTTGGAAACCACCCTGTTCTTTCCATATTCCCTTTTTCCTTCCTTCCTGCTGAGCTGCCGACACTGCTCCCCGCAGCTTCAGTCCCTTATCTGGGGCAGGATGAGGGGGGAACGCAGCCCTCATGCTGCCAGGATTAGGTGCTCCCTTCCTCCCTCCCTGGCCCATCCTGAGCCTCCCTCTCCTGCCCAGCACCCTCCCAGCTCTGCCAGTCACACAGGGATGTGTTTTGAAGTGGGCAGCAGCCGTGGGGCAGCTCCCTGCTGCTGATGGGATCCAGGAGGGTGCAGTGACAGCCCAGGGGGGGTCACCTGAGCCTGCACAGGGGAGCAGAACTCAGGTCAGCTCAGGTCTTCAGCATAATGTGAGAGAGCTCCAGGCATCCCTGGAGCAGCAGCATAGCACAAAACCCTCCCAAACCACCCCAGACCCCAATTACAGGGGTAGGGCTCGCTCCAAACTGGCCTTAGGCAAACCCAGACAGGTTTATTAAAATAATAAACCCCCGGTGTCTCAAGCAGCAAAGTACAGGGCAGCAGGATCAGATAAAAGGGGAGCTCTGTCCAGGGACCAGGCGAGCCAAAGGAAGGCTCCAAGCCCTCCCTGTGGAAAGATCAGTCCATGGCACCAGGAGTTAATCCTGGGATAGGTTCCTTTCCATTGTGGTCACAGTTGTGCTGGCACCTTTCCCCTCAGCCGGCAGTTTGGGTCTGCGTTGTTTCAAAATCTCCACTTAATAGCCAGATTAAACAGGTTCACACTTGCAGTTTGCAAACCACAGGGGCAGCAGCAAAAGTAATGAAATTCGGTACTTTCTGAATGAAAGCACCAAGTGACCTTTGTGGGATGGTGTTCCCTGGTGGAGAAACCAGTGCAGGAATGGCACAGCTTTGCAGCCAGCACCAGGTGACTGCACCCATTCTGGCTCGAGGGGATCACTTCCCGTTTATTTAAAAAGACACTGATCCTTCAGAAGACGTTGGGGCAGGTTTGGAGAGGAAATGGTATCAGGAAGGCTGAGATGCCTTATACCAACTCGTCTGGAATTTTTTCCCTTAGCTCTGTTCTGTGACAAACCCCTGAGGTGCTGCTGAGGCAGATCAGGGCTGCACAAGAGGCACCATGACCATGTCCAGCTGACATCAGGGGACACGGGGATCTCCAGGAGTTATCCCTGCAGGCAGATCAACAGGGCAGGTCACCTTCCCCTGAGCTCCCACCGAACACAAAACCTGCTGCTGCCAAATGCACCTTGCCCCTTCCTTCTATCTAGAGCAGACTGGACCATAAATGGACTGCTCAGAAATTGCAGCAGTGCTTTTGAAAGGTAAGAGATAAGATCTGTGACCCAGAACTCCAGGAGCAAGTTAGTCATTGGCCTGGTAATGTTTTTTGGGAAGAGCACAGCTGCAGGTCTGGGGAGGGCTGTGGAGCTGGGTTGTTTGGGTGGATCATGAAAACCTGCAGGGACATGGAGGGATCTGATCTGCTCACACCAGACCTACAAAGTCACAGCTTTCCTAGACCAGAAAAGCTCTCCCCTTCCACACCATCACCCGCTGCCTTGAAGGGAGAGGCACCTGAGAGCAGCACCCACAGAGGGACATTTTACATCACGTCTGATTTTCCTTCGTGCTCTGCCCCTTGCTGTGGAATTCATGATTCATTTTTCAGTAGGTTCTTGCACAATCAGGATCTGCCCAGAGCCTCCTGCCACACTGCATGGATAGAGTGGAGCATTACCTAAGCACAGAGCAAAGTTTAGATTGACTCTTGCTGGCTTTCCCAAACTGCGGCACGCACACAGCAATGTTTGGCATTCCGTGGTGTCAGCCGAGCAATCACCCCGAGCCTGCCAGGCAGCCTCACCTCAGCCTCATGCACAGCTCCAGAGCAGACAGAGAGAAGAGCTGGGCTGACAAACAGAGCTGCCCAAAGTGCCCCCACCCCGATCGTGCTGACATCTGAGATGATGTGGAGAGGAGCCTTTGGCGGCCTGGAAGCCATGAGGGATGAATTGAGACTCCCTTTTGTGACACGGCAAAGGTGAAGCAGAGTTGATCCAGGGCATGCAATGCCACAAGATTCATTCAGAGCCCCAGCCTGCCTTCCCTGAGCTGACCTTCACTTCACAGTGCTGACCATCCACAGGCGTTGATATTAGAAATATGACACAGAAATTACAAATCTTCCCAAGCGCCAGGGCCGTGTTCTCCTCTTCCTACACAAACTGCTGCAGTCACACTCTTCCTTTCTGCTCTGCTCACCCCAAAGATCAAAATATCTCTTAGTGAGGCCCTAAGCCACCCCTGAAATATCATCACTGGAGGACTGGAGCTGGGTCAATGGAGACTGGCACGAGGCATCCTCCTCCTCCAAGGGAGCGTATTTATGAGGAAGTCATTACGAGGGAGGCGGGGAAGAGGGGCTGGGGACGCTGAGAGAGCCCTTTCATTGATCAGATTATTTTTAGAAAACAAATTTCCCTTAATGGGTTTATGGTTTCAGTGAGAAGAGCAGCTGGTGCCAATGTTTACAACTCTGAGTCACGTCACAGAATGTCGAGGCAGTGGAAAGTCTTATGAGCCCTGGACAATGGTCCCACTGAGCAGAGCTTGCCGCGCTGTCCGGGCACGCTGCGCTGTCAGGCCGAGCTCCAGGGAGCCAAACCTTCCAGTAAACAGCATCAGTCATCCCAGCTCCGGCTGGACAGCGGGCAGCTGGAGCTCCACACCTCTGCAACACCCCCGAGAACAGGCACAGAGGATGGGAGAAGGGAAGGCGCTATTCAAGAGCTGATGTGCTCCTAGATGCAAGCTCATGTTTTTCTGATGTAAATTCCATTTCCATGTCACAAGAAGTTATTTTTTCACCTTGGCCATGCTGTGATGTTTTCTGTAAATGCTTTTGTGGCTTTTAGCAACACAAAGCCCAAGTTGCCTGCATGGAGCTGTGGGCTCTGGGGACATGGCAGCCTCTGTGCCCTGCAGGAGGGAGGAGAGCTAGCAGGGATGGATTACTCCCAGAGTGGACTTCTGAAGTAAATTCCCCAGTTCCTTCCCACTGCCACATTTGGTTTGCCTCTCAGGGCAGTCTGCAGATGTGTGAACAGATGTGAGCCCCAAATTCTGCATCAGGTGTACAAGAGAAAAGGCTGTGAGGATCTGCCCTGCTCTTCTGTTTTTCCCCCATATTCTCATCTTCCCTTCTAAACTCAAGGAAGTCCGGGATGGAAAAAAACCACCCTAGTTTTACACATCAGAAGCCTTCCTGCACAAAACCCCAGCTGAGTCATGTCATCCAGCTCCAGGGGAGTCTGCTCCTACCTCCACATCCTGCTGGCTCCTTCCTCCTCCCCAGCAGAGCTGGGCTCATTCCTCAGGGTTCCTGCCCCGTGTGTCACTCGTGTCCCCAGCCCTGGGGCTGCTCTTCCCCTCCACTCAAACACGGACACAGATCTGTTCCCAGGGAGGGTCCCCATCCCTGGGGGTCTCCAGGCTGGCACAGCCCTGCCCTGCACAGGAGCAGAGGGGCACACAGGGACAGGCCACATGGCCACCGAGTGGCTTCTTCCCCTGGAGCCTGCTCCAAACCCCATTCCCATCGAGGATCAGGCCCCAGAAGCCAGGTCAGCCCGGTGTGGAGGACATGGAGCACACTTTGGCTCTCTCTCATGTTTGTTTTTCTCCTGCTGAGCCTCTCCAGTGAGATTTCCATCCACAAAGCAGCCAGTAACCAACATTCAAGCAGTAAAAATCGAAGAAGCAGCTCTAAAAAGTATTAAAATCAGCCCTGCAAAGCTTTGGTTGGGTTCGATTTTTTTTCAGCACATGAATTTGGCCAAAGCTTCATGCAATGTGCAGGGCCCGTGGCTCTGCTGGCCTTTGGTTTGGAAACAGGGGTCAGATTTTGGAACATCTTCCGAGGGCACCATTCCACTGGAAAACGTGGGCTGGTCACACCCAGCCAGCTCGCAGGATTAGGTCAACAAACACTCATTTATGAATTGTGAAGAAAGTCAGCCTTCAGGGAGAAGTATTCCTAAAAGATTGTTCAAGAAGTATGCAGGATTAACAGAAAAATCAAGGACAGTTTGGGAGAGGCCAGTCATTCCTTAGAAAAAGCCAGAAAAACAAAAAAGATGCTGGCCATTATGGAGCATAGCCCTGGAATGGCACAGGGTGAGGCATTTTCAGTGGGGTTGTGCATTTTTGGGCAAGTTGAGGATCTGAGTCAGAGCTTTCCAAATCCTTCTGCTCACCCCAGTTGATGAGGGCATGCAAAATCCCTGAATGGACCCAAATGTCCTTAGAATCAACATCTGGCTCCAATAAGCAGCCCGATGGTCATGCTTTAACAATGTTTGTTCCAAACTAAATCTTTAACTAAACATTTTCTGAAAAGGGGTTTTGATAACAGAGTTGCAATAGTGAAGAGGCTGCTCGTGTTTGTTTTTACTAGAGATCCCAATTCCCTGGGGTTTAACTCATCCTCACACATTCTTTTGGGGCTGGAACTTGGTGAAGCAGGAGGGATTTCTGCCATTATTGCCAGATTTTATCACAGCATCACTCTGGGGATTTTAACCTGTGACTCCAACCTGGCACAGCAGCAGGGGAGATTCTTGTGCTCATCACATTTGGGTACTCCCTCCTACATGTTCAGGATAGGAAGGACAAAGATAACCACGGCAAGGAAGATTTGGGATAGATATCAGGACAATTATGGAAAGGATTAGAAGGGTTAGGTAGAGTTTCCATCGTGGGATGGAAATTCACAGATGCCACCTGCCCATGGTGGTGGGATGGAACAAGATGATCTTGCAGGTCCCTTTCAACCCAAACCATCCCATGTTTGCAAGGAAACATCAGACCCACACCTGCCAGACAATGACTGTGTCCCGTGACAGGGAGGGATGAGTGGACATTCCAAGGTACTTTTAGCCACTTGGTGATGCTGCCCGAGGACAAGAGCAGAGCCACGTCACCTGGACAGGATCGGCTCCAGCTCGTGCCACCCCCTGCACAGGGCCAGCAGCTGGAGATCTGAGTTTCCTCCTGCAGAGGAGACTCCCAGCCACCTCCACCCCTACGGCTCCAAGCCAGCCACGAGCAGCCTCGCCCATCAGCAGGCTGTGAACTCTGAGCATGAGGCCCAGTTCTCCTCTGGACAACTCCTGGTGGCACAGGACAGGCAGCCCCAGCTCCAGCTCCTTTCAGCCAGGAGTGTGGCCAGGAAACACGGGGATCCCAGGCTCAGGGCTTCCTCCTGAGCCCCTGGGAGCAGGGGGGCTGTCCAGGGAGAAGGGGAACGTGCAGGGCCGGCGGGATCCCAGTCTGGCTCTGGCAGTGACCCAGCCGGCTCCGCCATCCCAGCCCCCTGCTCCACCTGCACCATGGCTTACAAACGCTTCTTCTGCTTCCTAAAGCACTGCCAAATATACTAAAAACACACAAGAATGGCTAATTCCAAAGCAGCTGCTACAAGTCCTGTCTTTGCCTGCACCTGCTGTCATTGGAATACATGGGGAAAAGTCCTGAGTGCAGGGCAGGGTCGGAGCCTCCTCACCTGTCCTGCTCCGTTCCCATCGGCTTTGGGATGCTCAGGCTGGGGCATCTGGGCTCCACCTCCTCCTCCTGGCACCGCTGTTTGAGCCGTCACAGCTGAACCAAGAGAGGACAAGCCAGCAAATCACATTGATTGCCTAAATTTACTGATGTTAATGGTCAAAAGTACTCCCTTGAGGATGCTCCAGTGCTCCTTCCAATTCCCACATTCCATATTCTGCTCCCTCCAGCTACCCAAATGCAGCCCTAAAGCTAAAACTGGGTTTAAGACCTGTGTTTTCCACCTCGACCCAGGGTGAGATCCCCAGGAGCCAGCCTGGGCAGTATCTGCAGGTAACACTGCATGCACCCTCCAGCCCTGCCCACCTTGATTTGTGATTTTTTTGTGTTTAACTGTCCCTTCCCCATTCAAGAGCCATTTCCTGGCTTTGCTGGCAGAAAGAAAGGACACTGCAAAGCACAGCTGTGGAGTCTGATTCCCATTTAGGACGGAGGGCCCCTTTACCCGGCTCCAGCTCCACAGAAAGGCTTAAATGCAAATGGGAACCAGGCCCTTGGAGAGCTCACTTTGAACAGGTTATATTCTTACCACTTTAAACAAACTTTTAGGAGAGGGGAGCAACTGAGCTTTAACCAGTACAATATGGCAGGGGCTGATGGTTTAGGCCTGATCTTTTCCTTGTCCCAGCCTTCCCAACACCCTGGGCACTGCTGGAGAAGAGCTGAAGGGTCAGGGTCAGGCAGCCAACTGCAGCAAAACAGAAACCTTTTTTTTCCTGAATAAATATAAAGATACTGTATATGAACAAAAAAATGAAGCATATTCCACAGAGGATTTTAAAGCTTCCAAAAATATTCCCTCAGCCCTTGCCAAAGGTAATACAGCCAGACTTTCCATGGAAAGCATCATTGTGCACGGTGAGGTTCAAGGAGGTCGCTCTGCTTGAAGTGCACAAACAGCCAGCGCCCTGTCCCGTCCCTCCTCTCCACACACACACACGCTGCCACCAGGAACAAGTGCCCTTTTTTAAAAAAAAAAATAAAAAAAAAGGAAAGAAAACAACCTTCTTCCCTCAAAGGTGGTATAGAATTCACCCTTGCTGTGCAGCAGTAGCAGCTACAGCTTGTATTTACAAGCAGCCCCCTTAAGAGGGCTTGCATGGCTGTTTATAGAACACCCGGACACCAACAGGTTTGCTCTGGGGGTTCTGTATTTTTGGAGGCTTTTCTAAGCCCTGCTTTCTTCCCCATCCCCAAAGCAGAGGCTGTAACAGATCCTGCACTAAGGAGGTGGGAACCTGGCTGCTGAGAGGTTCCTGCTAACACAGGCATTACTCCACACTTCTTGGAGGGCTGGAAAATAACCCTCTTTTCTACTGCCTTCCACCTAATTATCCCCAAAGTTTGACTTGTAAACACCTGACCTAATTCTTTCCACGGGCAGTTTTTAATAACAGAAATTCTTCAAAAGTGTCTTTATGATGCATCACACCATGGTACCTTGTAAATAAGCTGTGGGCCAGCCTTTCACGGGGAAACAAGGCAAGGACACTTAGTCACTGAATATTCAGCTTTAGGGAGAGGCACCCCAGTGAGGTCAGCCCAGCTCAGGCCTCAGCACTGGAGCTGGATGATCCTGTGGGTCCCTTCCAGCTCATGGTATGATGTGATTCTGCCACCTGAAAATCCACATCCGAGCCCTGCAGAGGAAGGAAGGCCCTTAGATCTTGTCCTAAGAACACCACCGTGTCCATATAGATTTCCTTTCACTTTTGGATCCCAGAGCTTTCTATAAATACGTATCAATGAAGCTGCAGAATTCACTCAACACTTAAGTGGAGGCAGGGGTATGTAAAAGGAAAATCAGTGCTTCCTGAGCTCCCTTGTGCTGGGCCCTGGGCACATCTCAGCACACAATCAGCTGTTCCTGGGCACTTGGAGATGAGGCAAAGCCCAGGAGCCTCTCCAGGAGATGAGCAGGTTTCCCTGGGGCAGCAGCACATGCCAAGGGAAAAGTTGGGAGAGGAACCCTGATCTGCCCAGCTCATACTCCATCCTGTGCCTTCTCCTGGCACTCCGGAGCAGAGCTGATTTTGCAAATCCTTCCTATTTGCATTTTGGATTTGTATATATTTGTATACGGCCGTGCCCAAACCTGAAGTTATTTCAGCAGCACAAATGCACCTAAATTTGTGATACACCTAAAACTGTGATACACCTAAATTTGTGATACACCTAAATCTGTGATACACCTAAAATTGTGATGCACCTAAAAGAGTGATACATCTAAATCTGTGATACACCTAAATTTGTGATACACCTAAAACTGTGATACACCTAAATTTGTGATACACCTAAATTTGTGATACACCTAAAATTGTGATACACCTAAAACTGTGATACACCTAAAATAGTGATACATCTAAATTTGTGATACACCTAAATTTGTGATGAACCTAAAACTGTGATACACCTAAATGTGATACATCTAAATTTGTGATACACCTAAAATTGTGATACACCTAAATTTTCGATACACCTAAATCTGATACACCAAAATCTGTGAATACCCCGTGTTGAGCTGGGCTGAGCCTTGGAGCAGTGACCTTTGGGGTGACCCAGCAGAGGGGCAGAGCCCAGGGAAGGGAGTGGGAGAGATTGCACTGCTGGCTGGAGGGAGGGAGTTAAGGAACAGGCCTGGAGAAAGAGCTGCCGAAAGCATTGCAACACGAGAGAAGCTCTGCAGGCCTTTGATCTCGGAGCTGTTCTTGAACTGTCACTTTAATGATGTGTCAAAGACTAAAAAGAGTTGAGATTAAGAATACTGGAGCCTGGGGAGAGGAGAAGGCCATTTTAAGCCCGCTGGGTCTAAGCTGGGTTTCTGGAAGCTTTTAGACCCCTTCTGAACACTGTGCACCAGCACAGAGCTGAAAAACAGGTCAGATTTTGGAAGTCCTGCGCCACGGTTTGCCTTATAAAAAGCCTGCATGGGCAAATCCCTGCCTGCTCCAGACGTGCACGTGCACGCTCTGCTCCAGCAAGTTTGCTGCACAAAAGGCTCGAGTGAGTTGTTTTCCTGAGTTTCTCCATGGAATGCTCTCTCCCCTTTCCAGAGTGTCCCTAAAGCGATGCCATGGCTGAGCTGCAGGGCCGGGTGGTGGCTGGAAAAGGGGCAGATCTTCCTAAAAACAGCCCCAAGTGCAGGAAACACGGGCAGCTGTATCAGCCTGCGACTGGCAGGACATTTGGGCTCCCTGCAACCGCATATATTTCATTAATATCCCAGCCAGTTTTCATGGCATTACCATCAGGTTAATCTACTTTAGATTAATGAACCTCACTTTCAGCCAGGCAAGCTAATTAAGATGATTTTCTTTGAACTTGTTCTAATGAATGTATTAATATCATTCAGGGCTTCTTTTGGAGCTACAAGCATGGCCATGTTATTCCTGAGAAGAGGCCAAACATTTTTTATTAGGGAATCATGTGCTGTGCAGAGTCTGGGACTGCCTTGCCTTTGTTTTCTCTGTGCTGCACCTTTACAGTGGCTGCAGAGAGAGCAGCCCTTTGCTTTGCAGATTTTGCTGTCTCTCCACGAGTCAGGAAAAGTTCAGGAGCGCTCTGCACATGCTCAGGATCTGGTAAAAAAAGCTAGGAAAATTTACTATCAACTAGCTCTCGTTCTTATAAAACATTTAGAATTATTTAACTACTCCACGTCTGCTCCAGCAGAGAAGGAGTCAAATACAGATTAATTTGGGAAGGGACCTTAAAGCTCATCTCATTCAGCCCCTGCCATGGCAGGGACACCTTCCACTGTCCCAGGATGTTCTGAGCCCCATCCAAGCTGGCCTTGGACACTGCCAGGGTGGGGCCTTGTCCATGGGAATCGTCCCCCTGAAGACAGTTCAGCTACAACAGCAAATTTATCCCCCCAGCAATCTGTCTGCACAGTTCACCCCCCAGGATGGGCACTACAGGAATGCCACAGGAATTAGAGGGCCAAGGCAGGGAAAGCGCAGGCTGGGGTGCTGGGGGCCCTCCAGGGCGATGCTGATGAGTTTCCTGACGGTCCCATGGAACCCCATGTCCCTGGGAAGCCACTGGAGACCGTCTGGTGAGTGACCCCTGTCTCCAGCCCCAAGGACACCCCATTTCCCTCGGCCTCCACCATCCCAGCCCAAGGCTCGGGAGCAGCTTCCAAACCTGAGTCCCTGGACGTGCACGGAGACATCGTTCCACGGATCTGGCTTAAATAAACTCCTTAATGAATTGTTACTCAGATGAAATGAGAAAACCACAGGTCCCATGTCTCACAGTCACAATCCCTCAACATAAATAAAATAAACAGCATGGAAACAGTTCTATAAAATTATATTGCCACGCAGGTATCATTCAAAATTGGGGAGTATGGTTCCTTTTTTTTTTGATTTCCCTAAGTAACCAGCCTGCAATCAATGTGCCAGGCCAAGGTGGAGTTTATTTATAAATGCACATTTATGATGAATCATTGGAGGAAATGCAGGCAGACTGGAGACAAAAGTCTGCAGTTGCTAAACCAAATAGGAAATGCTCTTTACATCTGCCTCTTCAGTTGGCATCCACTTCCCCTCCCAGTCTCCTTTCTGCTGGGTAGGCCTGTTTATTTTTGGGCTCTTTTTGTTTGCGAAGCCAAACAGAGCTTCTGATTTTTCATATTTATCTTTTTTTAAGTGTTCTTTGTAAATAGCATTTCTCACTTATTCAAGCCCCAGATTATTAGGAGTGAAAATCGGGGCACCTTCCTGCACAGAGTTGTTTACTCTCTTCAGGGAGAGCAAAGACATAGAGTGGGAACAGGGTAGAAAAACAGCCTCGTTAAAATAATATAAAAATAAGGACAATGCTGGACAATCCCTGCCAACTATGGAAGATTTGCCATCTCTTTTCCATTAGGTTTATTTTAGTATTATTAAATTGAAATGAATAAATTGGTACAAATCACAAAATGAGTATTACGTGCATCTCAGGCCAGGCTGGGGGGGCCGTGAGCAACCTGACCCAGTGAACAGCATCCGTGCCCATGGCCCTGCTGGGAACCTGAGCTTTAAGGTCCCTTCCAACCCAAACCATTCCATGATTCTCTGTCTCCATGAAGATTCCAAGTGGCAGGACACTACTCGGTGACACTCCCATTCATTTTCAATTCTTTTTCCCCAAACCGGCCCTAGCAAGCACCTCCCGCTAACGGAACAGGCACATTGTGTTTCCCAGCAGAATCCTGGGATCTCTGAGGGGACAACACGCTGTCCTTGGGGATCCACACACCTCCAAGTGATGGGGAATCAGCAGAGCTGGGGGAGAACCCACATCCCTCCAAAGCACCCATCCCGCACTCCGGCCGTGGGGACCTCACCCACGTCACCCTGCAGGTTTTCGAGCCCTGCTGCTGCAGTGAAACATTTACTCTGCAGGAATATGAGCTGATGTGAGATAAGGAGCAAGCTCTGGTTCATAAAGCTGTCGTTTCTCCCAGGGCTGGTGCTCCCTGTGTGTGTGTGCGTATCAAACGTGCACATCAGCTATTTGATCACCGCTGCTCGGTGCAGAATTTGTGTGCACAAAGCTGGCATGGCCTTTCTTTCTCCAGGAGACTTTAAAATCCTTCCAGCCCCACTGGAGAGAGAATTCACACTGCCAATTTTTCTTTCTTTTTTTTCTTTTTTTTTTTTTTTCCAAAGGTTTTATAGAATGTGCTATGCGTGCAAAACGCAGCCTTTAACTGCTAGAAAAATACAGGCGTTTGAAATGCAAGCAACAGAAATAGAGGCACACAAAAACAGAAACAATGAGGGCTGGTTTGATCCACTTCAGAGCCACTGGAGGAAGAGGCGCCCTGGTAACTGTGATCAATGGTAAACACGGAATCTTATTTAGGGAGGCCAGAGCAGCGCCTCTTGTTTCTGCTCGCTTTTTATAGCAGGTTAAAAAATAACAATATTGCCGTGGAAAGATGACGCGAGCAATAACTTCCCGCTGTCAGAACAATCGGAGCAGTCAAGGCAAACGCGAGGAACAAAGTGAGGGACAAAAGCTCTCCCTCCCTTCGCCTGAGGACTGCTGGAGTCTGTGGTTTGTCGGCGCTGGAGGGGCAGCGCTCATACTTCTGCAATCTTGGGATTGTGGAATGCTCTGCCTCCTCCTGACCTTCGGAGCACGATGTGGCCAGGCTGAAGCGGCGCTCCAGCCGCCTGAGCGCTCTGCTCGCTCCTTCGACCGCCTTCACTGGCCCTTGCAAAGCCATGGGAGCCTTCCTATTTATTTTACTGCCCCCAGGAGCAAGGCTTTGTTTGGGAAGGCAGCCTGGAGCAGGTTTAGGGACTTTACACTCTCAAAAGCAATCCCCCAGCCTTTCCCCTGGCTGTGTTTTCACAAAAAACGACTTTTTCTCAGCGGCACCGGCGGCCAAGCCCCGCACATCAGCTCCTGTCCCATGTGAAGGGCCGCGGGCGCTGCTCCTGCCAGCGCTGGCCCCAGGAAGGGACCCTGGAGCGGGGTCACGGCTCTGCCTGCCAGCACAGCTCCCCGTGCCAGGGCTTCCAGAGGCACTCCAGAGCTTTCCAAACTGCACAGGCATATGTTTGAATAACAGCCTGCTCCCAAAATTAAGAAGAGCTGTATTATGGCTCTTGCCAGAAATAACGTAAACGAATGTTACTCTAGGAATGGGGCTGGGGTGACCGCTTTCAGTGCCATTTTCAGGACACTGAGGGGAACTTGCCGTTCTTAAAAAAAAAAAAAAAAGAGGCTCAACTAATGAAAAACCGATAAGAAAATCATTCAAATGCCAAAAATTCTCTCTCACACAAACCGAACACTAATTCTTGTGATACTATATATATTTATTGGTTAAAAGCACATACCAGCCTGTCTAAATCTGTGATTGGTGCCTAGTTTATAACACCTTTGTGGCTTTTAGTTTCTCACCCAGACACATCAAAGCAGGGGACACTTAGCCAAGGAAAACTTCATTGTTAGTATTAACTCACTCCAAGAAAAAGATTTTTGGAAGTTTGAGAATTTTTCACTTCATGGCAATTGTTGATTAATGAACCTCAATGGACTACAGCCTAAAAGAGGACTTTGTTAATAAAAAATGCTAAACAGTGGAGGCAGAGTAAGGAGATACTTTCTTTGAACCTAATTGATATAAAAGCATACACAAAAAAAAAGACCTGTGAAGATGGATTTATTCACTGTGATCCTGTTTGCTTTCCAGTTCCGCCTCAGGCTATTTCTGCTTGCAAAAAAACCCAACTACTGAGGACAGGAGGAGAAATCAGAGAATCGCAATATAGCTGGAAAGCTTAGAGCACTTGGGAAATATTTAACAATGATATTTAGGAAGGCAGAGCTTTGCCCCTCTCGGCTAGCCCAGCAGAGCTGTTGGAGCAGAGCAGGACCAGGGGCCAAGGCAGTGACACCTTCTAGCACAGATGGGAGCACCAGGATCTGGGGGACTCTTCCTGGCCCTCTCATGCTTTTATTTGGAGAAGTATTCTAAGATCTCTGAAGCAAAATGTATTAGTCTGAGAGCAGGGTTCATGAAAATGACTCATTCCACCGGGATGGTCCAGTTAATTCCTGTTTACACACTGGTTTAGGCTGCCCAGCAGAGAGGTACCATGTGGAAATGCAATTCTTTTTTCTCTGAGCAGATGGTGCTGATGCTGCCCGAGTCAAACACCCAAACCAGTGCAGACTGGGGGTGAGGGACCCACACACAAACCAGGCTCATGCTGGAGGCTGCAGCGTCCCTGCCAGCCCTCACCATCCTGTGAGCATCACTCACCACAACAGGGAGACAGCAGACTTTCTCTGACAGTTCCCAGGGCTGGGAGGAAGGGTTCTCAGCAGAGTTTTGCTCAGCTCTGAGGAAGCAGCAAGGCCCAGCAGGCAGAGCATGAGGTCAGGGTGACCTCAGCCATGTCCTTCCTCTGATCACAGCATCCCAGGCTGGTTTGGGTTCGAAGGGACCTCAAAGCCCATCCAGTGCCACCCCTGCCATGGGCAGGGACACCTTCCACTGTCCCAGGGTGCTCCAAGCCCTGTCCAGCCTGGCCTTGGACAATTCCATGGATGGAACTGGGCAGCCCCAGCAGTGACCCAGAGCTCCCTCTCCTCTCTCACTGGTGGGTTTGCTGAGGTGACTGTGAGCCACCCAGGCAGCCCTGAGCACACAGCAGCTCCTGGAGCCCACGTGAGGATGCTGAGCCCACCTCAGTCTGCTCCAGCTGGAATGTGTGTGAGGGTCCGGAGTGCCACTGCCAGAACCCCGACCCTTTCCTCTGGGGCTCTGGAGAGCCAAGTCTTTGTGTGTCATCTGGAGATGCCTGTCACCCCAGGGGCAGAGGGAATGGAACATTATGGTGGCAGGCTGCGTATTCAGGGAGGCTGCATTACACTCAGAGGAAAGGGCTGTATGATGGAAATTATATGGAAAGAGAGATGCCCAGGCAGTGCTGGCTGTGCTCTGCAGTCTCAAATCTCTGTGTCAGGGGTGGTTTCATGATGGGAAGAGGCTGCTGTTTACTGTGGAATGTCCCTTCTGTCTATATGTTTCTGAGAAAGAAATGAGAATTGAGTTCCTTTATTAAATTCAGTATTTGTATCCTGCCTCTGTGATAAGGAGCTGTCTATAAATCATGGAATTAAACAGCTGTAAATCATTATCCAAGCTATTAAAGCCTCTCGGGTCTTTTACAGATTTTCTACCCCCACTAGTTCATAAACACAATCCAAAATGTCACCCAGGCACTTCTTCCCAAGGCCTGGTTTTTTATTTTGGGTTGGGAGTCTGAATTCACAACAGATCCAAGGCAGCATTTATCCCAGATGGATGTTCCATATCTCACTGCTGTGTCTGTGCTCTCCCTTTACCCTTCAGCTCTCTCAGCAACACCACACATGGGCAGATCTATTTCTTCCCAGCTTGGATCTCTGATTTCCCTGGAGCACAGCTCCAAGGGGCAACAAGGCAAGTTGGTGCCATTTGCACCATCCTTTCTGCACCACTCAGTGGGAAAAAAAGCCTCCATCCCTCTCCCTCAAAGCACCACGGAGCAGCAGGACACCAGTCAAACCAGTTACATCTCCAGATGTGCTGGAGAACCCAACTTCCCAGGCAAAGCAGTGGGATGAAGGGCTGCCCTGCCATGCCAAGAATGCTTTCCTTAGACAGGTTGAGAGGACAGGATAAGCTGGAAGAAAAAGAAGTATCTTTGGCAAGCCCAGTTCCAAGGGTTTTACTGTCAAGATGTTGAATAAATGAAATAAATAACAGGGGCTGCAGAATATCCCCAGCTGTCTTTCTCTGTGGGAGGAAGATGTGCTTTATCCTCTGGGAACATCCCCAATACCTGCAGATTCCCATCCAAATCCAGCCATGGCTTAACTTTGTGGAATGAATGCTTTGATACTGAACTGAATTCTGTGGTGGGTGGTTCAGCAGGGGCCTGGAAGATTGGAGGGACACAGAGAATGGGACAAGGTTCATCCAAATGACCACTTGCACCCCTCTGTTCCTACTGCAGATGAACAAAGCCAGGGATGCTGGAGGTAGGAAGGGGTGGCTGAGTATCCAATTCCTTCTTTTTCCAGCATGCAGCCTTGCCTGCTGCCAATTCCAGGTGTTCAACAACAATGCAGCAGTTACTCCCAAGTAACACCTATAATTTGAGTCGCTGGGACATTTCCTCTGGCATTTCAAAGCATATGGAAAGGAATGTGAAAATCTTTCATTAGCCACAGGCAGGCAGCCGCTGTCAGAAGCACTCAGAAGTGCCCTAGAAGTTTTCCAAAGAACATGTCCGTGTGTGCGGTGCTGGGCACCAGGCACCACTGGAGACCATGAGCAAAGCACTGATTTCTCCATCCAGGAACAACCTCTCGTGCCCTCTGGAAGGGTTTCGACACCAGAACACCGTGTTCAAATCACTAATCCTCATAAAGCATCACCTGTGCTGTCTTAGGGAAGAGGGATTCCCTCGCCCCCGGGAATGACAGCTCCTTTCCCCAGGAAGGGCACGTAGGGTCAGAGCTGCACGAGGTTTCTGTTCTGCTGCTCTGTCCCTGCCTTTTGTGGAAAGACCTGCAGCCTCTCCTGCTCCTGCCATGCACAGAGAGTTGCAAATCTCTATCCATATTCCACAGGATGGGTATAACTTGCCAGATTTTATGTTTACTATGGAATTTCTACACAGCTTCAGGAGCCCCTATATTTTATAAGAAAACAGTGGCATATAAAAACATTCTTAGCGCTGGTTTATTTATACAATTAATGGTCAACAAAATAAAATGTGCTTTTATGCACTCCACCTCCCTGCCCCAGAAGCCAGTTGTGTTTGACAGACAGTTTTGTTCCACGCTCTCGGGGGGTGCATTAACCTCTGCAAAGTCCATGGGTGAGTTCAGAATTGGCATCATCCCTCCTTCTCCTGCAAGGAAAATCAAGCAAGCTCTGGAAGGGTTTCAACACTGAGCCTCTCTGTCCCACCAGAAGGGAATCACTGAGCTTCTCTTTCCACTAAAAGGGATTTTTTCAGTCACATCCCTCGGCCCCGTCCTGCAGCTCCATGGCAGTTTGAGGCTGCTGCATTCTGCCAAGTGGGAATGCTGCCTGCCCAAAGGCCAGCAGCAATTCCTGGGACTGGGAATTCCCACTTGGGAGCACAAAGTCTTTCTGGATGGAGCAGTCAGAGACTGATGTTCTTTGCAGGGCAGCACTGAAGATGAAGTTCTGTGTGTAGGTTTTACCAGCCCTGTGCTGCTCGTGGATCTGCAGCTCTTCACGTGCACCACTGGAGACCAGGTTCCAGCTCTGTTGTGGTTCCAGCCTGGAAACCCCACAGAACCACTCAGAACACTGAATGTTCAGCCTTGAGCCATTTCAAGGCCCAGGTTTATAAAAAGAGATCCGAATCTGCAGGGGTTTCACAGCAGCCTCTTGCACTCCTGGTTTGCTCCTGACTGGACACTGCAGGACTGGGATGGCCAAAGTCACCAAGAGTCCAGAAGTAAAGAAGAATAAACATGAGATTTACAAGAAGCTGAAGAAGCAAGACACGGAGAGCAAACCTGAGATATAAACTTAGCTCAGATCTGCAAATGGCAACCAACTCCCATCTGAGGAGTTCCTGGGCATTTTGTCCCTAACACACCCCAGCTAAGCCAGTTTAAGAATGGATAAAACCGATATGAAGATGTCTACACTGAAGCTGTCTAGGAGTTTAATTAGATCAATTTGAAACTGATTTCGTTAAACCAGTGAATGTTTCGTAATATGGACCAGACTGAATTTCAAGCACTTCAAACCTCATTACATGTATCCTTTATTATAACAGTGCTTCCCTCCATGCTCCCATGGCAGATTCCTGCCTCCTGAGGTTTGAGCTGGAATGCCAACAATTTATTTTAATGCAGTTCAGGCATTTTAAAGCTTTGCTGAGCTATCCCCAAAATAACCACTGATAGTAGGTGGCAAACACCGTGAAATGATTAGGGTCTTCCTTCTACAGGAAAAAAAGATATTTGATGGGAAAAAAAGGAAAAGCAAAACTGATGAGAACAGGATAAGCAGTGATGGAGGAAAGGCTTGAGTGAAAACAGGTTGAACTCAAATATTCAACACAAGTTACTTAAAAATATCTTCACAGAACAATGGTCATTGGACATGTTATGTTGGGGCTTTACTTAATTCAGCTGCTCAAGAGTTGGAACCACGTTTCCCCTTTCTCATTTCCATGGATAACCTGGGAACGGGATGGCGTGCCACGTTCTGCTGACTCAGCCTTTTGAAGCCATGCATTGATCCCAGGGCTGGTGTCTTGTGGTGATTAATCAGCTCTGGGAAGTGACAGCTCGTTTTGAAGAACACAAATGAGCTCTCTCTCCGTTCAGTGAACAGCTCTAAACTGAAACAGGCACTGCCCCAAACAGAAATAATCCAAACAAGATCTCTCCTCCTCCATGGCTGCTCCAAAGTGTCACCTCTTTACCTTTGTAGGAGAGAGAGAGCTGCACTGAGTGAGAAATCAAAAACCAGAGAAAGAAAAGGATCTCGTTTGGGAACTCCAATCCCACTCCATAGCACTTGTTAAAGCAGAGCATCCCTGTATTTAAGTCAAAACCAGCATTACAGTCAGGAAACACTCAAACTTCCAACCATTAAATAAATTTTTTTCTGCTCTTGTTATCTAAGTTTCTTGTATTATAATATGAAACCTTACCAAGTAAGAATAAATATGAATCTTGTGATCCTCCAGGTTTTACCACCCTCACAGAGTTTCTATGAAACCCAAAGCACAGCCACAATCCTGTTTGGATTTTTAAACAGATCCCTCTACAGCTTCCAAGAAATAAAGTCAAGCAGAGGATTTCAGTGGGGTCTCTTTGTGGGATAGCCTGGGAATGGCAGGAACAGCAGGGTGGATGTGGATGTATTATCTTACTCCAGAAGGGACTGGTGGGGAAAAATCCTTGTTGCTGGGTTTGTGCCCAAACAGCCCAGAAGCTGGTGGGGAATTTTTGGGCCAGAAGAAAGCAAGAACAGGAACGACTCAGGTGTTGGAAAAGCAGCCTCTAAGTGTGGCTGAAGAGATACAGAAGATGCCACCAGAGGCTGGGAAGATGCTGGCACTGCCCAGGGCAGAGTGGAGAGGCGGGGACTGGAGGGAGATGGGCGCAGAGCTGGGAGCCAGCGGCTCCAGGGGAGGCTGAGGAGGGAGGAGGAAGCTGTTTGCTTTGGATTTTGTGCCTGTGTTTTTGCTGCAACGCCCCAGGAAGACACAGCAGGGAGTGAACTGACCAGTCTGGTGAACTTTTTATATTCCTTTTGGCCTTTTAATACCCTGAGAAGTGGAGAATCTTTTATTTTTAAACATAGCTGAAGGGCTAAATTAGCATTTTGGCAAGGGAAGCGAGCCTGGAAGGCAGCAGTGAGGGAAGCAACTGTTACCTGGAGCCAAAACCGAATGGAAACTCAGGCAGAAATCCCACCAGTGCTGGAGTCCCATCCCCAGTGAACAAGGTGAGGGGCCCAGGAGAAAAACCTGCCCAAGTCTTTGCAGCATCCCCTGCTGCTGAAGCCCTGGCAGTGGGACACACCTCACTCCGGTGGGTTTTCCCATGCAGGGCATCTTCCCTCCTGGATCCATCACCCAGCGAGCTGGAGGCCTCCAAACCCACCCCACAGTGGGCTGAGGGCTAAGCCTGCAAATTGGGTGAAGCCAGGTATGTTCATGGAGCATCTGGCACCCCCTTTTGCCTTTGCACACCCTGGTGGGGGCAGCCCATGAAACACAAACCCCACCGCCTGTTTCAGCAGGAGAGCGGCACCACACGCAAGGAATTCAGCTGGAAAATGGTCACATGGATCAAAGAATCCCAGGATGGTTTGTGTTGGAAGGGGGCTTAAATCTCCTGCCTTTCCATCCCCCTTCCACGGTTCTTCCTCCACGTGCTCATGCCAGGAGGCAGCACCCAGGTCACTCCACACCTACTCTCCATCCCAGCTCCTCATTCCCAGTGCAGGCCACGCCTGGCATTAACGTCCCCAGATCCCATCTGACACCCGTGCCACAGGTCATGCCCACCAACAGTGCCCAGCTCTTTTCCTCAGAGGAGCAGCCCAGAGGTCATGCTCACCAACAGTGCCCAGCTCTTTTCCTGACAGGAGCAGCCCATCCCGACCCGCAGCGTGCTCACCCTCCCAGGGTCTGTGGGAGGGCAGCAGCAGGGGCAGGGCAATTCTCTGGGGAGGAGGTTGCTGGGAATACCCTGGGAATATCCTGCATCCTATTCCTGTGCTGCTGCTCACCTCTCCTTTGGCTCCATGGCTCTGTGGAGTGGTGCTTTGGGGTCAGGTTATTTTAGAGGTACCTCAAAGGTGGAGGGGCTTCTCCCTGTGACCACCCCCTCAAAGCCCTGCAAGGCAGGGCTAGCCCCGCCACAATGCCTCCAAACAGAGCTGTTCAGCTCCAGAAAAACCCCTTTTTTTGTATATTGATGTGAGACAATACTGATACCCAGTGGCTGATTAAGTTAATTACAGTTGAGTAAATATCCCCCATGGTCACCCCCAGCATGGCACCCCAAGGTTGGCTCCAACCAGCAGCCTGCAAGCAACTGGATATTCACTTCCCACCCATTTTTGGCATCCTTCTAGATGGAATTGCTGCTAGAAACTGTTTTTGATGGAGAATCAAGTGCAAGTTATACCCACTTTGCAGAGTCAAAACATTAGCTAAGGCAAGGGTTGAATCCTTTAATCATTCCAGCATGTGATTTGCATTTGCCTTGGCTAACAAATGCCAAAGCGGCATTACCAAAACCAAAGCTGAATCCTGCTGGGGTCATGTTATGCTTTTTTCACAGAAATGTGCTGCACCTGGATATCAGTTTTTAAATGCAAACAGGTATGTTTTATCAATTTGTAGCAGGAAAACTTATGGTTTCACAAGAGTGGAAAAAACTTGGCTTAGTGTGAATCAGGATTCCAGGCAGAACTCACTGCAGCTCTCAGTGAAAAAGTTGCCCTTTATTTCTCCATCAATATTTTTCCTTCCCAAGTACATTTAATGTGAAAGAATTAATGAACAGCATAACAAATCCCTGTATACCACAAACATTAGGCAGCACATGGACCAAGCCTTCCCAAGGTAAGCCAGAGGGTGAAGGTTGGAATTTATCAAAACACGACAGAATAAACTGCTTAATTATGTTGGGGTGATTGCCAGCATGCAACAATCCTCAGAGCAAAGAGCTTCTCAAACCAGCCTGAGGGCAGTGGTAGTTTGTTTAGAATTTGCTGTTTAACCATAGATTTCAGAAGTTTCCTGAGCCTCATTAAGTCCATGGGATTCCAACACGGTGCCTGTTTTCCTGCTGACATCGGTGGGCTGGGATGGCACCGTCCCAGAGCTGTGCTAGCTCTGAAGGGCTGCCAGAGCTCATCACAGCAGCTCTCTTTGGTCACAAGCTGCCTTTTGATACTGGAACAACCCCCAAAGTGCCCCAGAATACTGGTCCAAGCCCTAGGGCCCCCAGATTGTCCTATTTCAAGGAAATGGGGAGCCCAAAGCAAAGCCAAGGCTCTGTGAGCAGTGAGCCAGCTGGAAAGGGAGGGCCAGAGGAGAGCTGGTCCTTTGGGAACACCAGCAGCTCCTCCATCCCTCCAAACACCACATGGCTCCACACACAGCTGGTTATGGCCTGACCCACTGACCCAGGAGTGACATCTCCACACTTCTGGAGCACAAGCCCCTTTTTAGGCGTTTAGAATGATCCCACGTTCCACCCCTGAACATGCCCATGTCACTTAACACCAAAGGGTCTTACCTAATTCCAGGAGATTTCTCCCCCCCGCATAAACTGGAGAAAGGTGATTTCCCCAGCTGCACTATTTACCTCAGACTTTACTAAGGTGCTTTTATAGCAGTGCTAGAGGTTAAATCCTCTGTTATTTCCTACATGACCTGACTTTATTGTATGTTCCAGTGCACAGTAGTCAATTAATCCAAGCAATAAAAGATAGACCAGCAGCACAGTTTTCCAAAAGAGGACCTTAAATAAAAACAATAAATTAAATAAAGAAAGGTAAAGAAAGAAAAAGAGAGATGATGATCTTCACTTGAAGTTGGGGAAAGCTTCTCCCCCACTAGGACGGGATCAATGAAGATCTGTCAAACACCAAGACTGGTGGTTCCCACCATGGATTCCACCTCCTGCAGCACCCCGTGGTTCCTGCTCCCCTTCTGCAGATTTTCCTTCCCTCCAGCTGACCCTTGGGGTGTGTCCTGCTGGGTAACACCACTCCATCCCCGCTCACAGGGTTAGGGGGCAGGGAGACACCTCCAAAGGGCCGCCTGCTCCCTACCTGCACTCAGTGACCTTAGAGGTCTTTTCCAACCTTAATGATTCTATTTTCCTTCTGCCCTCCTTCCCACTGCCAGAGCTACTCATCCACAGCCAGTTTCCCTTCTGATGGGGGAGAGGGTGTTCCCAGACTTGGCAGCATCCCTTCTTTGAGAACTGATCCGGCATTTTGCTGGTGGAAAAGCAAGCAGAGCCCTCTCAAACCGTGCCTGCAGGAATGAGCTGCACATCCCTCGTGCCTCTTGGCCAGCCATGGATGGGGGTTCCTGGTGGCAGGATCAGTATAAATAGATCCAGAATATCTGTATGAAAAAGCAGCCTTTGCTCTGGCCTGGCAAGGGTTCTAATGAGATCTCCCACAAACTGCGTCAGAACGTTGAGAGGATTTTATTCCCTGTAATTGAACTGTGTTCTTGCCTGTGTTCTCTGTCCCGCCCTTCAGTGCTCTCCTCTCTGAAAATTCCTTTGTTCAGCCTAAAGAGACATTTCATTAAATAAGAAATAATTTCTGGGAGTGGTAATTACAGCCTTTTTTTCAGATGGATGATATGTAGCTCTTCTGTTTTCCTTTCTGTTAGCAAAAACAAAGAGAACCCCAGTGCCTTTCATTAGGTGTCAGCTCCAGCCACCCAAACTCCAAGAGGTCACTTTTGATCAGGTTGAATTTGTTCTTTGGTCTTTTCCAAGCTGGAAGCAAAGATAAATGTGGCATTGCTTGTTGCCTGCAGGATGATCCATTCTGCCCCCCTGAGCTCTGCTACCCCTGGAAATTACTCTTTTGCACTGGTTTATGTTGATCCTCTGTCTGTTTTCTTCACTGTGAGCTCAGCACATGGGAAGGAAAAGGGACAAGGCTGAGAGAGGCAGGGAACAGAGGCAGAGCCCAGATCCCCTCCTGCCCCATGGCAGCTCCGTGGCAGTGGAATTACACCCCAGAAAGCAGCAGCAGCACAAACCTGAGTCTGCTCCAAGGTGTGCTCTGACCATCTGTTTATTCCCTATTTGCCAAGACATTATAAGCAGCCTTCTACATGGCTGGGGGGTGGGTAATGCCCAAAATTTCTGCCTTTTTAGTTAATGAGACACTTCATCAAGGTCTGGTTTTCATCTGTGTCCTCCTGCTTTGCCGAGCCCCTCACTTTACAAATCAAAGCAATTAGCAGTGCTGCTAACAAAGCCTAACAGGTACAAAGCCCACAGACAGCACTGTGCCCACGGATGCTCCCAGACTCCACAGGCAAACTCCTGCTCCACAGGGAGCTTCCTGGCCAGCCTTTCCCAGAGGTGTCTGCTTCCCTTCCCTGCTCGAAGGCCAGGACGTGCTCTTGGCACCTGCCCCTGAAAGCCTGCAGAGGCAAAGGCAGCAGTGAGACTTGGATCTGCTCAAAGTGTCAAAGGCAGCTCTGCCTGATTTTAGGCCTCTGAGGATTTGGGTTTAGCCAAACCAGGCCTTTTTCTACAAGCCAGAAGCCAGTGGGAAAACCCATGGCCCAGCACAGAACCATAACTGCAGACTCTTCCCAAGCAGCATCAGGACTTTGCAGAAGGTGCCACCAGTGTGTCCCAGTACCTGCCAGTGGGACACATTGTCCCAGGAAGAGACTCCCAGCCTGTGCCTGCTCTCTGGGACTGGCTTGCCATGAATGTTGCTGGGAATCACCCCTGGCATTGCTCTGACTCTTGGATGCAGCACCAGCAGCCCTGTGCCTGCTGCGCCATCGCTTCCTATTTAACCTGGGTGCATTCCCAGGCTCACACTCTGACATGGCCAAGCTCAGCAGCTTCACAGAGATTAAATTCTTCAAGTTCCATGAAAACAGACTGCCTCGTAAAGGAGACAGGGGATTTTTGTTTCCCCTTTGGAAGAGAGGGAGGCTGAGTGTGGGCTCACAGCTCTTCCACCACTGGAAACTCTCACAGGTGCTTCCCCGAGGGTCCCAAAGTTCAGGGGATCACTTGTTATGAGCCCCAGCCCTTCACACACAGCACATCCCTTAATCTGGCCAGAAGCTCTCTGGGAAGTCAGGAAAACTGAGATCTAGGTCTTTTCCCCAGCAGATTTCCTGTGTGACCAGGGCAAGTCGCTTACAATCATGTGAGATCTAAGAAGTGCAAAACATCTTAAATTCCCTTAAGTAGAGGGGAAACTTAAAGGTTTTGGAATAAGATTTGTTCATTTGGAATTCAGCCAAGCCTTTGGGTTTAATACCCCTACATTTGCAAAAAGCTGTTGGAGATCCTTAATGCCCTCCAGAGTTCACAAGCTTAGGTTTAGGTTTCAGCTGGAAGCCAATAAACAACCAAAAAGAGTGAAATAGCCACTTCTGTGTGAATCTGAAGGATGGTATTTCCAATAAGCAACATGGAAGTGTCATTAGGGTTGCCTACAAACTCCTACAAAATGACATAAAATGACCTGAGTGTTTTAGCAGTGAGGATGAGGAAACAACCTTAGCATGGATCCTTCTGGATTCCCCTTTCCCAAACTTTTTCAATAAAACCGCCAGCCACGCTTGCTGCACTGCTCTCACTACACCCAGGCAAATGAAAGAGGAGTAAGCAGATATGCCCAACCTGTGTAAGCTCAAGCAGCAAATTCCAGCTGGCAGCTTCCAAACCGTGTCTCTGATTTATTGGCATTTCAAAATGTTTTACAGAACCACGGTCCACTGGCACCAGAGCCTTGTTACACTCAGCAGAGAGTGGAATAACACAGCACAAAGCTCTTTATGAAGGTGCCAGGTCCTCAACATCCCTTTTGGGGAGGACACCTACACACAGCACAATTCAAGTGCTTCCAAATAACCGTGTTTTCTGCCCAAAGAGAAAACAGGCTGAAAAGGAGCCTGGAGCCAAGTGAGCCTGGTTAGACCTGAGTTCCCTGAGGTGTGTTTCAGCTGTGAGGTGCAAGACACACAAGTGAGCTCCAGAAAAACCC
>VZTX01021868.1:296726-308324 GCA_013400915.1 Pardalotus punctatus | reverse complement strand
TAATAATATATAATTATAATATACAATTATAATAATTTTTTGTTCATTTTCTTATCTGAGATACTTTGTGACAGGCAAACAAAACACATCATAAAGAACACACTGATGTCAAGAAATACCACTGAGACCAGGGCCTAAATGCCCGGAAAGAATCAAAGCAAGAGAAATACAAATAAATCCTCTTGTATGTGAGGAGAGCTGGTGCTTCATAAGTAACAATCCATATGTCAGGCACAATGAGGGATATATTGCTGTTTGATATGTCAACTTGGCCATCCATTTTCTCATGTAAGGAAAAACCTACAGGACCTGAAAAATGACAGACAAAAATAGAAGGGATAGTTAATAGCAGTGAAAGAAGCTCACAGAGATTATATACAAAGACACATAAATACATCATGTAAGAGTTTAAAATTGTGATTAAAGAAAATAACCTTTTGCAAACTTCTCTCAGAAAATTTAAAAAAAAAAAAAAAAAAGCAAAAAAAAAATCCACACAAATCTCCAAACTTGTACTGGCAAATTTTGCACCATTTATTTTATTTATTTTACCTCATTTGGGAGATTTTTGCTGCTTTGTATTTTGGGTTATTTCCTCAAGATACATAAGAAAAAATGTGCTCTAATTAAAGAAAACCAGTCAGTAAAGCTACGTAAATTTTGCCGAGAAAAATAATATTGTGTTTGAATTATGCCACATAATTTGAAAAGTAAAAATGTCAGGAGTCGGCTTATACTTCTCCCATAAAAACTCTTCAGTTACAATGAAATAGCTGCAAGTTCAACTGTTTCAATTAAAACATTTCAACTATTATATCTGGATTCTTTATTATTCAGATAGTTGTTCAACAAAGATAATTTAAAGTGGATTCCGTCTGCAAATAAAATTGTTGCGTGACTAGATATAGAATAGAAAGTTTCTCAACAGCCTAATTAAAAATAATAATAACTATCACTCACACACACTAGCTGTAACACTCACAGATAAAAGAGCAAGGCATTTTCCACCTCCATTGCTTTCTTATTGTGTCAGCTGAATTTGCAACAAAATGCTAATAAAAGGGGTTTTTCTTCTTTGAGTATTGCTTTGATCAATTAATTAGATGAAAAGCACTATTTTATTTCATATAACACACTGAATGGTAAACATTTATCAAATAAGTCAGATGGAATAAACATAAGGAAAATTAATGTTTGTAGGGGACGATATATTTCTATGATGTCACAGCTACTGGAGTTTAGAATAAGCTTCAGTGTTTAATACCACTGAGGTGTTACTGTGAATTCTGCCCCCCCTTTGTATATTATTAAAAATATACAATCATTTATATTAAAAATACAATTTATATTAAAAATAATACAACTTTGGGAATCTTCTTTCTTATCAACAGCTCCATTGTTTCTTCCTCTCTTGCACAAATAATAAACGTGATTACCGCTTACAATAGGCTATACACCATAAACAGGGGGATATCTCAGGGATCAAAGTCAAAATATTGGTCAACCGTTTTCAGCAACGACACTACACATTTGTTCCAAAATAAATCCAAAGGTTATGTGCACACGTCTAAGTAATCACAGTGATATAAACATAGCTAAAATCTGCTATGAAATTCTAAAGCAAAAAAGCTTCTTTAAAATAGATCACTATACCATGTTCAGTAGTAATTCAAATTCAACAAAGTCAATGCTCAGTATCATAGTGACAGCCTTTATTCTATGTCCCAGATCACATAAAAAGCATATGACAACTTTTTATGATGTTTTACTATATTTAGATTTAAAAACAAACCTAAAAGCAGTATGTCTTTTCACAACGGAGATCAAAGTTATATGAAAATTTTTAGAGATTTTATAAACGGCAGAAAATTCAAACTTTAGAGACAACATACCTTCAGCAGACCTTGTAGCAAAACACTGCTGAAATTAATCACTCATGTCAACAAAGTAAATGTAGATCTAATCAACATAATTGAAATTGATGGTACTAAAATTGCTGGCTAACATGTAACTTTAGCTAGCAGAGATAACTTTTGAACACAAGCCTGCACTTTCATACATTGGTTATTCCTGCAGAAGTTTTCATAGTTGAAGTCCCAGAAGGTAAAAAAATTAGATACAATTAAATTGGTAGGTAACACAAAGCTGATCGAACACTTCACCCAGTACATCACAGAATCCTGGAATGGTTTGGGTTGGAAGGGACACTAAAGATCACCCAGTCCCAACCCCCACTCGGGGCCGGGACACCTTCCACTAGGTCAGGTTGCTCAGAGCCCCACCCAGCCTGGCCTTGAGCACTGCCAGGGATGAGGCATCCACAACCTCTGTGGGCATCCTGTGCCACTGCCTCACCACCCTCACAGGGAAGAAAATTACTAGGAAATCCTCCATTAGCACTTATTTAAGTGCATGCTCTAAATTTAAGTAATTCCTTAAGTTTTTTCATAAGTTTGATCTGAGGCTTTCCACCAAGAGTGAGGGAACTGTTCATGCATGTTTTTAAGAGCTGTAAAAAAACATCATTTCACCACATCAGACTAAGAGGTAACAAATCAAAATTTGAGTTACAAATATTAGAAATTGTTATTTTATAAAATGTTTACAATAACTTAGCCCAGAAGCCTGGTCATATAAGTAATTACATTTATATGTTTATATTACATAGTTTCTAGCATTTTCAAGACTAGAGGCTAACTGGGCACCTTTTTAACTAGTGTCCAGTGAGAATAAATGATCATAAACTAGTGAGAATAAATATCCTTGATGGTAACTATCACAATTCTCAAGGAGTAAAGATCTTTATATTACTTTTAACTCATTGCTTACTATGCATGTTTTCTTCTCATGCAGTTTCGATTTTTCAGTTTTTTAATTTTGTTTTAGAATGTAAAACAGTTTCAGCAAAATGAGAATTTTTTTTTCAAAAATTAATCATGGATTAATGATGTCATATTTCTAAGCCAATCAATTTAAATGGTATCCCCTTAGTGAGTGTGTGTACTGCAAGTGGTGTTTATTGTCTGATTAATTACGAGGTTTATTTGATTCCATTTTACTGTCTTCTCATTTTTCTTTATCTTGTCTAAGAGACATTGGAGGTTTTTTCTTGAAAGAAGGGGGTAATCACCAGAAAAGGGGCCTACTCTGAAAAAGTAGAGAGCACAAATTAATAAATACTTCTGCCTTATTGTCCCAGACTGAGGATTCAAGATGGAACAGAAATGAAATCTGCAAGTGCAGATATTAAATTGCAGGGTTAAACTGCCTGAAAACTGAAGAGAAATTCTGTGGCTGAGCACGAGGACTGAGACTTAGCAGAAAAACAAACAAACTGGATTTCTCAGTAAGAGGATGGGATGTGTACAGGGAGATAACAAAAATACTAAAAAAAGCTGCAAGATTGTTACCTGTTAGATAAGCACATTCCCACACAAATATCTTGACATGAGGATGCAAAAGCAGCAGATGAAATGAATACAATCAGCCCTGAACAGGACGTGTGAGGAATCACAAGACACAGTTCACATTACCTGGAACAAGCTGGACCAAGTGACAGAGTGATGTAGGGCTGCTCACTGACTTCAATAATATTTTATGGCCTCCCATCACCACTCCAGCTTTTTCCTGGGCAGATACAGGAAATGAGACATGTCTTACATGCTCTGAATAATATTTGCTATCTCAATATAGCAGGTATCCTGGTTGCAGTTTCAAAAAAAAAAAAAATTGCAAGTTCTTACTCTGAAGGCAGAATTGCCCTATCATGCATCATTGCCTCTGAAGTAGATATTCAGGTACAAGAGTAATAGAGACAGCATATCTACTCCCTGGATGGATTGTACCTTTTCCACATAGAAAAACCATTTCTCAGAGCTGTTATTTGTCTCTTTGAAGAGCACTGTATTGAAAACATGGAAGTGTTTTTTGATTACTGAGCAATACTAAATATGTTGAATCCTTTCTAAAGAATCTCTGATGTGTTACTTTTTTAGTCTTTTGAGGAAAACATCACATTTGGTGACTTTGAGATCCCTGAGAAGATTAAGTAACCTTTGCTGAACTCATGGTTAATTCTGTGGCTATGTTTTATATTGATGCAACTCTTAACTACCTGAGGAGTTACTAATAATAATATGGATGAAGTCTGGTGCATCACACTGAGAAGGAATTAAAAGGTTAGAGCAGAAATTGTCACTAAATCCATTTTTGTTTATTAGTGAAACAAAAAGAGTAGAAAATAAAAATAAATTAGATAAAGTATGAAATAACCTGTTGAAAGCAGTAAGGAAAATTAATATAAAGAGCTACTGAGCAGTACACAATTGCCAGCTCAAAAAAATTACTTATTTGGCCTTTCTAGCCTCTATTTCTTCATAAATATTCTGTCCTTCTAGAATTGAAGTTTAGAAGGTGCTCACAGTGGCATATCACCTGGATGATTTAGTGGAAGTTTTGTAATTTTCATAGGCAAATGGGGAAGGTAAATCACTATCATGAACCCTATTATCATCGACAAACTGTATCCAAGCCTACTCTGGGAATGCTGGGGGTAGGGAAGGGGGTGTGTGCAAACAGAAACAAGCAAATGAAAAGCCCCCAAACCTAGAAGTTGTAATTTGTAGACTCAAGTCTGAAAAGGTTTCTGGAAACACAGCAGACAAGGCAAACGGTTCAAATATCTCTTTCTTGGTTTGCTGATGATACTCTAATTGAAGAAAATGGCTCAGCCCATATTTGCTGAATAAAAAAATTAAAAGCAACTATGTTACAGATTCTCTTCTTTCTTTTTTTTTTTTGTGAGATTCTATAGTAACAAAATAATTAAATACTTAGTACAGCATCTGAGGATTTCAATTCAGATTAAATCTTAGTGTTTTCCATTAATTCTGATTTCAAATGATTCCACATTTCTTAAAGGGCCCATTGTGAAGGGCTCCATATCATTATATCATTGAATTCTGTCATTGCCCTTTCAATCAAGCTTTATTCTACTGATTTCAGTTCATTATTAACAGCCTAAAACTAGAATATTGACTACACACAACAATCACATGCTTCTCCATTTTAAGCATTTTAACCTCTTGCAATTGCCCAGACTCAGCCCTCCACCCTACCCCACCCTTGGCTCATTCTCATCTAACTTCATGTCAAAGACTACCACTTTCAATTTTTCCCATGCATTTCAACCATTTCCACTGTAACTTCTCCATGCATTCTCTGAGGCTGTATGTATTTTTCTGTTTTTCTACACTTGGTAAGAACTGTTCCAGCTGGATTTTAATACTTGAGGTTTACTACAGTCAATTCTTTTTGTAGTCCCTTTTCCAGTTCAGTGATTTCAATTCAAGACATGTTCCCTCTATTCCCCATATTTAAACAAAAGGAAAGCCAAAGAAAACATTCACTCATACTGACAAAAGAGTCATATAAAAGAATACAAGGAAATATTGGAAGGTTTTATAGTCTTTGCTGAGGAGGAAAAAAATAAACACACAAAAGCAGAATATTCAAAGGTGAATATAAAAATATACAAGAAAGTGAATGTTATTTCTATTTTAAACCATTCTGTATGCTCTACTTAAAGGAGTATGCTATCTCCCTGACTGTAATAGATTCCTGTAGCAAGAAAAAAAACCAAAACAAATTTAAATGTTAAGTAGACAGGCTGAATTTGGTCAGCACAGTGAGAATACCAGAGAAACAGGTGGGCTGGAATCAGGGTGAATTTCTGAGTTTGCTAAATAAAAAAGCACTGTAACAGCATATAAAAATAGGCAACAGCCTTGCAAGAAAAGAATACCAGCTGACAATCTGAATGTGCAGGTACATTCTGGCTTTTGGCAGGGCTTTTATTTTATTGCAGGAGTATTTAAACTTCTGTAGTCAATGCAAGTAAATGGTATGTACCAGGAACTGTGGAACTGTGCCCAGAGGGCAGGGCAGAAGAGCGACATGTTGTCATGACTCTAAAAAATGCTAGTGCCATGGAAATCCCTATTCTTAACATTTTAAATGCAGACTTGAAGGAAGCAGAAGGCAGCTGCAAATAATAGGAGAGTTTTGTTTCCTCAGGGCACACCTGCGTCATAAGACAGAGTGCCCTTCCTCTGGCAGCTTTGCTCTTTACTGGACTGCTAACATTGTGGAATAATCTATGACAACTCTCAAAAGCAGTTGCTAGGGACAGATATCATGAAGAATCCCAGGACAAAGAAATGGACATGGAAAAGAAATAGATCAGAAGTACAGTTTGAGGTAAGAAACCTCACTCTATAATTATAGGTGGCAAGGTAGGTCTCTTAGTGTGATCTACCACTGGATACACTGATTTAAAAGTCTTGGAGACACTGAAGACAAAGCTGAGTATTAACTCACCTATCTCAGCAACTTTGGTGTGGGACTGTGGGCTTCAAAAAGCATCGCTTTCTGATCAGGATTTACATCCCTGAACCTTAGCCATCCTCATCTCCCCTGCTTAGCTCCAAATTAAAATTAGCTCCAAATTGATCTTTAAAATCAAAATTATGAGACAGCATGCTTAAAACAGTCAATTACAATATACAGCATTGCACTTTCCTACTCTAAAATACAGATAAGCTGAGATTAGTTATCTTTTCTGCTTGCAAAATTTCAAAGATAATTTTCTAATCATCCTGGAGAATGTTTTAACAATTATATAACATTATATTCTACAGTGAGAAGTTCCTATTTCTTCCTTTTCAGGCCATTTCATATTGCAGAAGAGAATATTACTGCAGAGAAGAGTCCTAGGATGTAGCTTCATTTCTAAAGAACATTTTTCCCTGTCCCAGCCACGTGGTGAATGGCATCTCACCTTAGAAACCCCAAAGCCAGAAACACATCAGACTGCGTTGCACAAGAATTGTCGTAACAGTGCTCTCTGAATACAAAAACCGTGCTCTAAGGCAATGCTGAATGAAGAATTAAAGAGCTGGCACATTTCCCATCAATCTCTTACATCATCTGCCCAAAACCAATACTCACAGAGAGGATGCAATTTACAGAGTTATTTTATGACTTACAACATGTAGGTGTGAGATGCCACAGATTGCAAGTGAGAAAAAACACTGAAATAAAAGACTTGTCAAGAAAGAGAGCTGCACATCACAAAACAAAACATGACAAAATTTCAGCACTCTGAATCACTCCTCTAAAAGACAGAAGGAGGAACAGTCACGTCTTTTTGTAGTGCAGCATCACAACCAATGGTCTGATGTAATGAAGAGCAGATACCTCCTACCACAGGATGAACTGCAACAAATCTGCTGCCACACCAGTTTAACTGTTGAGGAAGTGGAATTGTCCCATAGGTGTATCAGCAAGATTTGTGTCCGAACAACAGCTGTGAAGGCAAGTTTGTGGTGAGAACTAAATAACTGTGTCAAGTGTGCTGGGAGAGCCACCCAAGAGGCAGGAAAATGTAATGGTGAAAATGTCTCAGAGCACCACAATGGAGAGGAGCTGTGCTTTTCCTTTGTTTCCTAGAGTGCTCAAGAACCACCAGCATCATAACTCTTCTTCTGTAACAGAGGCATTATGAAGGTCTCAAAATAGTAAGGAATGACACCAGACAGAACCTGCACCCACTCAATTTAATGCTAAGCACTCAAATGAGCAGCTGCTCCTACTCTCCACACTACTGCTCACCACAGAAACACACTGCCAGTTGGTTTCCCTCATTCTTTTCCACCTCAATTCTAAGGTAGTTTTATCTTTTCACTACAGAAATACCTATTGTGATTGAGCAGAATAGAGTCTGCATTTATATATTTTATGCAGCTCCTGGGCTTCTCTGCTTGAGAGAAAGGCACCAGAACACAAAGGATATCAGAAGCTGCTGCTTCACCGCCACAGGCACCACAACTTACCTACCTCCCTGTTCCAGTACAGCCCTTCAAGGCCTTCCTCATGTATTTGTATTCAAGTCAGCCCCTTCCAAGGTATCTTATCTGTCATGAGCCTCCACAGCTATTTCCTCTGATGGAAGAAAACCACACAGTACCACGGTAAAAACTTCTCCACAAGGAGACGAGTGTTCTGCCTTTTGCCCTCCCGCTCCATTCTCTGCCAGGCACCCACACCAGCATGCTCTTAGTACTTGCCCCCATTACTGACCATCTCAGCCCCATTTGCCAGGCAGTCTCCATCCTCTTACTCAGAAAACCATCTGAATTGCTAATTTCTTCTCGTTTTCTACATTTTCACCCGTCTTTTCAGATGAACGGCACTCCCTCAACTCATCTAATATCCCTTGCTGTGTAGCTTTAAGAGCTTCTCCACAGGAAAGGCAAACCAGGAGCCAAAGAAAACCACAGCCCAGGAAGTGCCCACACCAACCAGAGCACAATCTCACAGGACCTAAGAGCAGCAGGCTCAGCTGACAGCCCTAGACAGAACAAAAAGAAGATTCAGGCCTAGCACTCATCCAGAGAGGCCAGATTGCATCAACAGGCAGAACCAAAACAAAGATTACAACATCAGTTCAAGGTCAGCCAGGAAACGTGGCCTCAGACAGAATGGACAACAGGCACATTCCAAACATAACTTGAGCAAAACCAAATCAGGGCTCTTTTATGACAGATCAGACAAGTTTTTTTATGTAATAAGATCTCTGTCAAGTTTGCTCATTACAGTGGAGTCAACCCCGATTTAAATTATTATAATATGGGGTGGCTGGCCCTAATGATTGACTTGTTCTTGTGCCTTGATCTTATCTTATGCTGCTTTCATGTAAAGCATATTTTAACTCACTCAGTTGTACTTTAAAAATGCACATGTAGAAAAAGTATAGAAAATGTGAGGACAGAGAGACCAGCCTCAGAGGATGTAACAAACAGTACCAAACTGCCTCTAAGACTGTCTGACTGACTCTGAATGTTGATCAGGGTGAAACAGCCTGATGTTGTTAGATCTTCTCCGCAGCTTTCACAGCTTTCTTGTTTTGGGTGGCATCTAAGAGTCTCTAACTCTCCAGAATGTGAGTAAACCCATGCAAAACCTTGAAGAGCAGCATTTTCTAGTATGAGGTGTCTCTGTTTAGTTGAGAGGCAAGAAAAGGTTGTTTCACTCCTTGGTGGGGAATGGGAAGGTGGTTCGTGCTGGAGCCTGACCCACATCCTGATGCTCATCTCCCACTCTGCAGGAAACAAAGCCAACACATGGAGCAATAGCACAAGGCTTCTCAATGTATCATGGCCCTTGCTGGTGCTTGGGTCACCCTTAGCTGTCATATAGGGTTTTCTGTTGGACATCTTCAGTCCCCTTTTCAGGAAGCATTCCCTTCCCCAAGCATTGCTCTCACCTGCACTAGCAGCCTTGGTCGAGGGTAGACTCTTGTCACAAGGTTAAAATGGAATGGATGGTGTGATATCTCCATTCCTCCGTGGGTCTAAATTGCAAACATATCACTGAACATCCCAGGAATGAGACAAATAACAGCAGTTCCTGCATGGACCAGATTCCCTTTCTTTGAAGTAAAATCCTGGGCTGATCCTCATCATCATTCTACCTTGTGGTTAAAAATACCTGACCTTGTGAAACTTCACAGCTCTCTCTGGGCAGCCAGCCCCCCCTGCCCAGTGAAACACCCATCGAGGTCTACTGAGGACCAGGCAGTTCTGTCTGTCTCCACGTGTGGTTGCCCTTGATCTGATATCCCTCTGATACTGATTCCTCCTATTTTTAATCTTCTCCCACAGTTTGATAACCTACTTGTTATGCACCTACACGGACACATGCACTGACCTGTAAGGGGGGAACGCAGGGTGGGGGCTGGTGGTGGGCGGATGTGGATCTCAGGGCGTGCTCACCACCACCCTCTGCCCAGGAGCTGAGGCGCCGCGCACAGGGGCTCCTGCTGCAACCTCCCCTGTAGTGCGGGCTCTACATCTCCAGTGATGGATGAGCTTTGCTCTTCTCGGGAAGCTGTTGGAAGGAATACTCTGTAGTGCCGACACCTCTCCCCGGCTCTGCTGTTTACCGGGGCGGCGGGAAAAGACGCTGCCGGAATACTGAGCATTTAATAAGTCAGTAAGTGATCAAATAAATCATCGCTTCCCCCACGAAACAAAAATGGTCTCATTCACCAGCGGGAGGCTGAGCGGCTGGGCTCTTCGCTCCGCTGCCCGCGGTGCTGTAAGAAAACCGTGGGTGAATGAGAAGCTCGGGGTTTCCCCGGCACTCAGCCGTGCGGGCTGGGACTGCGGCGCCTGCCGGGGCGGGGGTGTCGCTGCTGCTGCTGCCGCCGCCGCCGCCCTGCCTCTCCGCGCTTCTCCGCGGCTGCGGGCCGGCCGCTCCCGTGTTCTCCTGTCACACCCGCCGCGTTACGTAACTGCTGGCCACAACGGTGGCTTTGGTTATACCACACCTGGGGCTGCTACCATCGGGGACAGCACCGTAAGCCCGGGCGGCTGACCGCAGGCTGCGGCCGCATGACCCCTCCTGCCCCGCGTAAAGCCGCGCAGAAACACCGCCTGCGCTCCGCAGCGCCCGGCGGAGGCTGCCCCAGGAGGAGCCCCGTGCTCCCGCTGCGGACTCCCCGCTTTCCCCCCAGGGGCAGCACCCCCATGGGCGCTCCGGGCGGGATGGCGGGATGGGGCCGTCCCTGGCCGCAGCACCCCGCCCAGCCCTGCGCTCAGCGGAGAGCAGCGCGTACTGCCACCCGCGCTCGCAGCCTGTTATCCTGAATGGGAGAGTGATTCCCACACCCAGTTTGCTCAGAGATTTTCAACAGCTCTATAGTATGCAAGCGAGTAGATTCAGCCAGAAGAAGGTGCCTTTTTTTTTAAAAAAAATGTTATTTACCAGAGCGCCCACCGCACGAGAGGGTGAAGGGATACCCTGTTCAGTCAACTGGGTCCTCCTCACGGCTGGGCAATGGCTCCCTGTTCCCTCCTTTCTTTGAAGCAAATACCGCTTTTGGGGAGCAGAGGAGCCAGACCTCGCCGGGCTCGTAAGGGTGGCACAGGGCATCCCCGCTATCTTTCTGTCTTCCCTGTGCAGCTCGTCCCCGCTGCCGAGGGTGCGGGGGAGGAAGAGCTGCAGGGGAGGAAGGGGGGAGCTGCCGAGGCGGTGCGTGCCTCCCCCCGCCGCCCCCTTGCTGCGGTGGCACGTGGTGCTCCCGGGACGCGGGTCCTCAGACGCCCCCCCTGCCCAGCCAGCCAGTCTCCTTCGTGAGGAGCTTTTTATAGCGCCCCCGACCCGCTCCCCGATGGGAGATTTCTCGCCGCGCTCACGTTACCGTGCGGGTGCGATGTTAAATAAAGGAGGGGGAGGAGGGGAGGGGAGTTCGGCGCGCGCCTAATTAAGAGCCGGCATTAACCAGGAGAGCTAAAAATAGCGCCGAGCGCTGCAAACCACCCAACCGCAGACAGCAACCCCCGTGGATCCCTGTCGCGCCTCCGCCCGTGAATGGAGCGGCCGGCGCTGAATGGAGCGGTCGGGAGCATGAATGGGGAAGCGGAGCGTGGCCGTGAATGGGGCGCCGCGGGGGGGCGCTGTGGCGCCGCGCGGCAGCAGCTGGAGCCCCGGCCGCGCACGTGCCGGCGCGGGGGCGGCTCGGTGTCACCTGGCGGC
>VZTX01021868.1:212954-296674 GCA_013400915.1 Pardalotus punctatus | reverse complement strand
CCCCGTGCCCCCGCGGGCCCCGCCGGCCGAGGGCGCCCCGCGCCGCCAGCCCTGGGTGACCTCCACTCTGGCCGCCATCCTCATCTTCACCATCGTGGTGGACCTGCTGGGCAACCTCTTGGTCATTCTCTCCGTCTACCGTAACAAGAAGCTCCGAAACGCGGGTAAGGGGCGGCGGGGAGGCCCGGGGGCGCCGCCCGGGCTGGGGTGGGTGGGGGTCCCGCGGCCCCGGGATGCGGCGCCGTGGCCCCTTCGTCTGCCTGTAAAACTTTCCCCGAGCGCGCAACTCCAGGGTTGGGCTCTTCGCCTCCATCCCCAGCTGGCGGTTATGGGCTGTGACAGATGCCAAGAGCTTCGTCGTTCCTGCCGAGTCGGTAATCGAGCGGGAAAGGGTATTTTTAGCTCCTGCCACCGAATCGTGGTGTTATTTTTAGCTCTCGGCAGTTCCCACCTAGCAAAAGAGAATGGCAAGTAAGTCGTATTTAAGAATGAAATTTAGACACGATACCGGGGATGCTGCCTTGGCATACAGTGTGTGTCTGTGCATGCTGGATGCTATTCTTCTGATTGATTTTCTTTGAGTTACAGAAATGTCTCCAGTAACAAATTCTATGGTTGGAGCTTCAATTCAAGCAAATACGAAGTTATAAACATTGCAGGATTCAGACAATTCCCTCCCCCCACCTTTGTTCGCCTCCTACTTCTGTCTAGGTCTTTGGAGAATGGGAAACATCTAACAGAAAACAGCTTTAGGCACTCTTTAAAAAAAACAAATTTCTAATTTTGACAGGGTAGAATCTGTGCTGGTCTATTGAGTAAATCCCTCTTAGTTCATGGATTATTGGTCAAACAGGCAGGAACTTCTTCAGATTCATTCTGCTTTATCATGTCAGACCAGCTGCTGTGCACGTGTACCAAATCTGTGCACTCCAAGCCCTATGCATCATTCATTGAAAAAAATACTGGAGCATGTGAAGAGAGCTGTACTGGTAATGAAAGCGGAATTTCACTCCATGACAACTGAGAAGCTGCTTTTAATTTTTTTCACAACTGGGCTGTCGGGGTCTTCATTATTACTGCACTAAGTTCATTAGTTAGTGATTTAAAATTAATCTCCAGGGGAACTTGAGCCTAGGCTTTGCTCTGAGCTGGCCTAAGAAAGGTATCTAGTATTGGACTCTTGCAAACAGTGGTGTACTTAATTTCTAAGGTTAATTCAGGTAATTCAAGTGGGTTGTCCCTTTCCATTTTATTCAGCCACAGTGGAATGCCACACACAAGATCAAAATGAAGAGTAACAAATTTTAGTTTTTTATCTCCCTATGATTGCCATTGATGTAAATTCTAAAAGCTATTATTATCTTCTTGCTTTCATTGGCGGGAATTTCATTCACTGGAGCTGGCAGGGTAACACGTGCAATAGCATGTAATTGAGAGGAGACTCCAAATCAGCACCTGACTACCTTTATTCCCTGGAAGATTTTTAGATGGAGGGAGAAAGGGTTGAAACAGGCATATTGTTGGGGTTATGCCAGGGGAAAGGGTGATACTGTCCTCCTCCTTAATTAGTAAATCTATACTTTAGCATTTCTGTGGGGAGTTTGCAATACAGACAAGTCTGCTAAAGTCTGAAATAAACGTGGTGTCTGTTTTCTGGGGACATGCAGAATCCTTGGGCTCTATGTGTGTGCATACTCTGCTGTAGATATCATGTAATCCCTCCTGAATCTCAACATGTGCTCACTCTTACTGCATTTCTTATTCTTGCCTTTTCTGTCATAGTGACTTTTAAGAACTGCAATACACTGGCAACAGCTAGGAGAATAGAGCACTCTTCTGAGCATAAGTTGTTTGAGACTGGAACATGAACTAGATACTGATTGACCCTCTGAAGTTAAGGATTAATTAAAAGGAGTAGATACTTGGTACAAGATGGTAAATAGTTTATAGTCTTGATTTAGAAAAAAAATAAGAGCAAGATTTTAAAGTTCTTAAAACGTTTTTTCTTTAAAATATAGGACGCTTTAGTACATGAATTAAAGGAACCTTTGGAAATAACAGAAGTTTTAAAAAGGTGTACTAAGTTTTGTTGACTAATCCTGCAAAAAACCTATGACTGGGCATAACTTTACTTATGTGAGCACCACTGTTAAATTGGGCCTTCAATTAGGAAGGGGTTATTCAGGCAAATAAATTTATAACAGGGCATAGTTATTCAGAAAACCCTGGCCTTAATATTTGTAAGTTTGAAGACTAAAGACTCCTAAATCTTGTTTGTCCTAACTCAGATTATTCAGGAAGAGATTACATTGAAAATAATCTGATTTATACATACAACTAATTTATAACTTGATAATGCCAAAGGCAGTTATGACTTTTTACAGAGATGTAATAAGAAAGAAACTTCTGGTTTTGCAACAGCTTATATTAATTAAGTCTTGCTGGCACATTTGTTGAGGAAAAAGGACACAGGATGAAAATTCCACTGGAAAAAGGTCAGGGAGGAACAGAAGATGCCTCCTGAAGAAAATGTATCTCACTGAAGATTTTCTTCCCTCTTTGCAAGACAGGACTAACAGAAATAAGGAGTATTTAACCCTTTCACAAAAAGGTGGATTTGGTGGGGGAAAACATCTTGCATCTCTGTCCTACTCTGTATTATATACATATTTTTTTGGAAGATAACTACAAATTGGACCTGTGGATTTACGATTTTAAAGTGCATTGGGGAATAGTAGGAAGGCCTAGAAAAACCTTCTCAACAAGTGGTGTAACCTTCCTGACAGTCAGAAGGTTAGTAAAAGACACTGATCAAAGCAGAGAAGTCAGTAACTCAAAGAAGTTTGTCTCAGCAAGCGAGGAGTGTCTGATACTGCAGGCTCCTTCATAGGCACAAGCATGGCTTCAATAGATGCTCTTCTAGACACAGAAGCTGATGATGCAACTGGTAGGATCCTCTTTTATTTAATGTACTTGACTTGTAATAAGTTTCATAGTTCTGGTCTGTTATTTCATTTATGGTGGCTTTGTAATCTAAGAGGTGCCTGACACCAATTCAGTCCTGATGGGAACAGCTGCAATTTAATGCTGAGCTACACAAAGACTGAATTTGGTTTATGATATCTGTAATCTTTTAACTTTGAAACAAAGTTCAAGGGAAACATTCAAGGCATAAGGATTTTAATGACCATATCTTGGTAGCACATTCATGAAGCTTGAACTTTAAACTGATGTGCTTTCTTTAATTTTTAAGAAGAATGAGAATAAATCACTTTAAAAAGAAGCTTGTGTAAATCCTTGTCTCATTTACCATTACTAACATTCATAGAAGAGAAATAAGGTCATTCAACAGATCCACCCTGGGAAGATGCAATAACTAGCTTTAGGGAAGGTGTATTGAAAAACTGCTGTTACTTTTAGCAACAAGTGGTATTTTTACTTGAAACGATGAACATCAAATCAGAGCATCTCAGAAAACCGACGCAATCATTTAAGTTGCTTATGTAACACTACTCAAAAATTTGGTGATTCCTGGTATCCTTATGCCTTTGTTGTTACCCACACCAAGAAAAACAATACATCAAGAACAAGGTGAGGGAGCAGTTCTAAGTCTTTGACTATAGAGATTAGTTTTCTGGTAATGACTTTAAAATGTCAGCACACCCCTGTTCTTTTGGTGACAGGTGGATTTGGGTACTCAGTGATTGCAGGACTGGACCATTCTTAAGGTCAATGAAGAAAGTTTTCTTGAATGGTATTACACCTCTTGCTCTTCTTTCTCTTCCTTTTGAAACTGTTCTCTTGGCCTGGTGGATTGCTTTTTTTCTGGGTGCTTTGTGTGCTGAGGTCCAAAGGTTCCCTGACTGCCCCTCCAGCAGAGTCCTGTGTGGGAAGGGAGACCCAGCAGTCTGACCCTCACTCCTGTGCGCCTGTCCTGTCTGACACCTGGCATGGGTTGGGATAATACAGCAATTGGTGCCAAGCTGGTAACTAGCACCTACCACATCAGGGCAGAAAGATGCATTCACCCTCTTATCACTGATCTCTGTTCTATGCTAGGGGTGTTTGGGGTTTTTGTACATTTTTCTAGTTTTCCATGTCTTTGGCCCAAATGTTTTGTTGCTAAAACTTTGTTTTGTTACTAGTAAAGGACGCAGAGAGAAAGTTTGACTTTGCTGAGGCCCCAGGGCTGTTAGCAGCAAGATCCAGTTAACTTCACTAGGACTGCACACATGCTTAAACTTTACCTATGTGTGGTAACTACTTTTCTGAATGAGATGGCAATGCAAAAGAGAAAAAAACCCAATGTTTGTATGCTCAATCTGCCTCACCTGCTTTAGATCCCAAGAGTTCTGTGAAGACAGCTCTGCGAGTGCACAAAAGAATATAATGAACTCAAGGGTAGTATCTCTAAAATCTCTAAGATCAGTGAAGTCACTTTTGAAAGAACTAAAGAACATAGCTACTTATTACTTTTTTTTCAATTCTTTGCTAAATAGTACAGCCATTGCAGAATTAGGAATGGGAATCTATCAGATTTTGATTTTGGAGGCTTTTCAAGTTGGCCCTGGGTTTTGATTTGAGCAGTGTAAGAATCTAGTAGAAGAGTGCTCCTCTCTTAGCATGTTTTCTAGAATAAAAATTTTAAAAATAAGGATGGAGCTATCTTTTGATAATCAGATTGGAGATATCATCAGCCTTTTCAGAAAATATTGTTCTTGATGATGTTTTGTTTTTTTTACTTTTAAAATTATAATGTTAAATGCACTAGTTAAATGTAAAGATTGTTTTATCTAATAAATTAAACTCCTGCTGTGAATTCAGACTAATGAAATCATTCTTTTTGTCACAGGTGATCCTTGGACTTCATTTTGTGCCCTGAGAGACTGGGTAACCCAACAAATACTTGACTCAAGGAAGAGAACTTAGAAGATCAAGTTGTAGCACAAATTCAGGGTTCTGATAAAAACTGAGATGTTGATGGCAATGAACATTATTTCAGAAATTAATAACTTCCAGTATTAAAAATGGTAAGCTGTTTGGGAGAAGGGAAAATATCTAGAGGAGATGCTGAACTTTGCCAATTGTTGAACAGAACTGAGCATAAAAATACAGTTTCAATAAAGTTGTTCCTCAGACTGGTTTTGATTGAATACTTTACTGAATCAAAGGTTTGCTTCAAAGACTTGTTCAAATGGTGCTGTGTTGTTAGTGACCAAAGGCAGAGGTAAGTATTTCAAATAATTAACAGTTTATTCTTACTAATGTGTCTGTCAAGTTCAGCTATTTATTCTTTCTTCAAGATTCTGCATTTTGATTTTGGAGGCATTGCTTTTTCTAGTTTGCTGCCAGTGGCTGGTGGGACTTACCTGCTTTACTATTTGCTGTCTCTTTTAGGTTTTTGAGGGGTTTTCCCTTTTCTCATTAAGTTTTTTTGCATCTTTAATGTTTTCATTAGCAATTTCCAATTGCTTCTGCTCTTGTCTCTTTCCTCTTTCTTTATACACTATCCATTTTTTCTGCCATAAATAGATACTTCATGTCTTTCCAGTGTTAAGGGCATCATCAGCAAGTCTAGGTTAGTGACAGAAAATGCTACCAAGAGTAGGTGTCCAGAGCTGGTGTGACAATGTCCATTCTGTTCCTCTGGTGAGGCTTGCTTTCCTAGGGTGGTAGAAACTTTTCAGTGTCAGTTCAGTGCTGTGCATCACAGTTGAGTTTTACAGTGTCAATAAGAACTTGTCTCCCTTGCTGCTGGCAGTTTTTCTTCTATCTAGTCACATCTGTGTGCTGCCTTGAGTACCACACTTCCACACCTGAGAAACAATTACAGACCTCTGTTTCAGGAGGACAGGAGTCACTAAGAATTCCTACGGATAACAGAACCCAAATTGTTAACAAAGCAAACAATGTTGGCTTACTGAATGAACAAATAAACATGTATTTAACATGTGCAGTTAAGTAATGCTTGGGACTATAATACAAATGCTGCTTCTAAACAAGTGTTCTTTCCAAATCTGGCCCTCCTGAAGTCACAGGTGGACAGGTAGGATAACCAAGGTTTCTACCTTATATGACAGAATAAAGGTCTGATTAACTTGTTACTTATTTTTTAAGAATGGATAAAATACGCAAATTAACTTCACTAGTGCCCTTAAATTCAGATTACAAGCAAGCTGTAAACTTCTTCATCTTTTTTATGCTCAAGTAGAGCAGCAACTGAAAGTAATCAGCAAAGGTATTTGCAGCATTTAGATAGTGAGTTCTGTAGCTTCTGAGTAGCTTTGTGGTAGTAACTGACCAGTATGTGTAAAAAGTTTCATGTTCTATAGTTGTTTTTTTTTTTTTTTTTTAATGAGGAAGCAAACTTATACCCCTTCCTTGAAGAAATACCCAACACCAGAAGTAAAAGATTTTCAGCTCATTCTTTTAATTTTATCAATTATCTAATACAGTACCAGATCATATAGTTAGATATGCTTTTTGAGGAATAGGTATTAGATTATTGGTGTTCATAAAAATTCTGTTCTTGAGTCTATCAGAGGGGCCTGTGCTTGAGTTGGGGACTTGAAAGTGGTTGTCTGGGTTTTGGGCAGGTTCGTGGGTTGGGTTTTCTTGATGGTGGAGGACTCATCTTTTCCGTTGCTAGAGTTCCAAAGAAGTCCTTCAGTGCTTCACTTGGACTCTCTACCCTAAGAACCCCTGTCCTTTAAAAAGGGAAAAAATAGAAGCAGCTGATTTCAAACCCGTCTGCATGTGACCAAGCACTGGAATTCTCTAGTCAAATACATATTAAAAGCAGCTGGAAGTGTTTATCGATGGTTTCAGAATAATTACATTTTTCAGTTCACACCTTTAAACTGACTGTTCAGCTACCTTTGTTATGTAAGTTGGACAGGATATGTACTTTTTTTCATTTAGGCCTACAGAAACCCCATTCAACATGATGTGTACATGATATTCTACATGTGCTGAAATATAAGGTCTATTTATATCATGTCACCTTGGGTTATTTGGTTTGTTGTTTTTTTGTTTTTGTGTTTTGGGGTTGTTTTTTTTTTTGCTTCAGATGCAAGATTAGCAAAATTGATTTGTCTTCAGGGAGAGGTTACCACACAGAGGTAGTTTGCACCCTCTGCTGACAGAGGTCAGCTCCATGCTTGGCGTTGGGGTCAATCAGTAATGTGACTTCTTTTTTAGCCAGGTGTTTCAGCTGCCCCAAGTATGAGCCTATTGTGTTTATGGTGCACCTGCCAGAGCGATGTTATTTAGCCAGGCAAGGCAGCCAACTCTGCAGAGGTGAACCAAAGTGATGAATAGGCATGAATGCAGGGATCAGCTTTGAAAACTGGTATCCAGTCACACCCTGCAGAAGTTTCACCTGATCTTTGTATTCTGGGAAAAAAATAACATTCTTTTTCCCCAGTAGTGGCTACAGGTTTTATGTTTCTGTTTTCCAGCATGACTGATAAACAGTTCTCTACTCCTTAGTCTGACTTGATTTTTAAGGACATATTCATCTCCCTGTCTATGTTTGAGAGGAAAGAAGCATTTCCGTTTTCACAGGTAAAAGAGACCAATACAGTTAGGGTGTGACATTTTTGTTAGGAATACTTCAAAAATATAGGACTTGCGTATTATGAAGAATCAAAGTTTGCGTAAATGCAAATGAATAATGTACTTCAGTTGCATTTTTTTTTTCAATTTGGATGAAGAATTAATGGTCTCTAAATAAAAAAAAGTTTGTGTATTTTACATTAATATTCTCTGTCTTACTTACAGTAATTATTTACATTAAAATGTGTCCAGATTATCTCCTGACTGTGTAATGCTGAGGTCTGCCATCTGTAATTTGAGTATTGCAGTGTGCTGCAACTAACATGGGGCTTCACATAATTTTAATCTACTTTTTAAAGCCTTAGAAAAACTTCTTAGGTTCTTTCCCACATTGCCATTATTCTATATTACATCTCTGAACCTTCCCTCAATCTCTGTCACTGAATTAGTTCTCATTTAGAACACAGGATTGAATGGTGGGACCTTCTCAATCATCAAATCCAACTTTCAGGAGTTGTAGGTGTCCTTAAATTACTTTTTGGAATCACCTATTTCCTCACTCCAACTGAAGAAGAGTGTTGAGACACTGGAAGGGGGCTCAGCAAGGTTGTGGATTCCACATCCCTTGAAGTGTTCAAGGCCACGTTGGATGAGGCTTTGAGCAACCTGGTGTAGTGGAACGTGTCCCTGCCCATAGCAGGGGGTTGGAATGAGATGATCTTTAAGGTCCCTTCCAACCCATTCTATGATTCTCATTGCCTAAATGTATTTTCTGTCAGTTTATATGCTTTTGCTGTTGTACTAATATTACATGGCATTACTTAGCACCTCTCTATTCCTGTAATGAGAATAAAAGCATCACCTCGTGGCTGTTGTTTTGCTAGTCAGAGGTTGATATCAAATTCTGTTAGTCTTTGTGCAAAATAACCCTTCTCCTTTGCAAGAGAGTACCACCTTGAGGAGTATGCCTGATCTCTGGAAATAACTTCCCTAAAAGTGAAATCCTGGTTTTACTGCAATCAATAACAAATCTCTTTACAAGGCCAGTGTCCTTTTCATTTCACTTATGTCTGCAGTACTTGCCAGTAAGTAAGAAGTCTGCTATACTGCTCACAGCCTTAAACCCAGTGTGGTAAGAGAAGTCTTCCATAATTCTGGAGTCAGAACAGGATTGTTGTTGCATCACTGACAGGCTTGTACTAAAGCTGAATACTGGTAAGGGTCATAAATGTCTGACCTATATATCCTGAGGTGGGTGCCATGTAGGAAGTCACCAATTTCATGTATAGCTGATACACAAACAACTAAGTCTGAAAATTGATGCTTCAAAACACTTGGGAATAAAGAAAACACAAGAGACCACAAATGATTGCTGCTGCAATGCTGTCCTTTTCAGGGTTACAGATGGGAATTGTTACTCAGGTCAAGGACAGTTAGCTTGTACTAGAGTTGTCTGGTCAGATCATATAAGTATATTGATGTATTTGTCCTCTTCTACTTTCTAGGAACTCATTGTTCTTTATTACATTCATTAAGCAGAATAAATTTCACAGTTGGGGTTTTGCTGCTGTAGCCTCACTGTACAGATGGGTGGTTCTGTTGTGAATTATGCTATCACATAAATGTATGATGTTCCTTTGGAAATTCCTCAGTCTGACTGTCTGCGACCACTAATTTTTCAGCTCTCCTTTGCTGTTTGCTTTTTCTTTCCCCCCCCACCCCTTGTCTGAAGAACTGTATTGTTGGTAATCTCTGCAGTGCTTATAAACCCATCTTATTCTCCATTCCTGATGATGTAACACATTCCAGCACCATTGCTAAGGATTTTCATAGCATTGGCTGTGTCATGTTTTGGGTATGTACAGAACCACATTTATATTAAAGCATATGTAAATCCTCCTGGTTTTTAGCATGTTGCAGAAGTTATTCAAACCAAAGTTTGTTTAATTTTGTGTAGTTTGGGTTCATTAATTTACAGATATAGATACATCTGGAAACATTTCCTCTAATTGGGTGTTTTTTGCAGAAAGGGCCTTTTCATTTAACCTTTCTTTTTTCCTAATGCAGCATCTGCTGGCACATTTTAACTCATATTTTTGTATATTGCTTGCAAATGAACACCAGAAATTACACTCTGTCATATGTAGGAGAACAATATTCTGCATTCTTGATGGGAAGGAAGGACAGTAATCTTTACTTACCTCTCCTCCACCTAAACACAGGTGCTGCCTTTAGTTCTTAGGAGAAACTAGAAATATTTTGGTGGTTTTGTAATTCTTGCTTATTGAGAGAGCTTCCACAGGAATTTTTGTATTGGTGAGTGCCATGTAAATATAATCTTCATTGGCCAAGTTAATTTTAATTATTCTGGATGCAAATGTTCACGACTACAGAGTTAACAAAGTAATCCTCATCAAGCTCAGTAAAAGAGCTTTTCATCTCTATATACTGGTAAGTATGGAGGAGACAGCATTTGTGTCTTAGCATATATTAAATATCTAATGTAGAGCTGAAAATGCAGTCAGATTTTTTGCTCTTGGAGTGAAAAATTTTGAATAATTTTTTTGGTAAATAATTAGGCATTTCTTTTGGGTCTTCACATAAAAATTTGTGTACATCCTACTCCTGTTTTTTGCAGCTCTCCTGATTTCTTCTTCTCTTGCCTTCCAGTGCATCCCACTCTTGCAGTGCCTGATAATAGTCAGCTATGAACATTTTGTTGGCTAATGGGAAACTGCCTTGATTTCTGTAATTTTTATGGCACAATACTTGTCTTGTTTGTAGACAATCTCCAGAAATATTTTGTATTTACCTAACATACCCACTTTTGTGCATGTTCCTGGGAATTTGTTGTGCTTCTGCTCATCATACATTTGCACTTTTTCTTTGGATGATCCATACCCATTGGATATTATGCTGAAGATGGCATGAAGATGATGGCTCCTGTATTGAAGAACAATTTTGCACTGTTCTTGCTAAATTGTTTGCTTCTGAAATTTTTGTTTTGTTTTCCTTTGATATTGTTTTTTTCCCTACATTTTTCCATTGAGCATAGATGTGTCAGTTTTTTTCTGAAAGTCTCTTGTTTTAGCATTATTATTGATTTGGGTCTCTCCCTCATGGGGCTCCTTTACACTTTCTGTCAAACCGGGTTTTTGTACACTCTGTAAAAATAGAATTCTGAGATGCTGCACTGTTCTTAGAGGCATTATGAATACTAGCATTTTAAATGGAGTGCTGCTTTTGTAATTATTCCTGCTAGGGATTTCTAATGCATACTTTATGACAATCTAGGGGAGATTATACTATTGTGCAAAGCTTGCACTTGTATCTCGTTAATACTACTTGCAGTTATGGTTATCTGCAACGTGACCTAAAGATGTGGTTGAATCTGACAAACATGGGCATGCAGAAGTATGAATGGAAAAAAAATGAAATGAACCAGATAAGTTTAAGTAACCTAGTGGGTGTAGGATTTGCAATCTGCTTGTTATTGGTGCATGTTTTGTACTGGGATATCCCATCTGTCACTAGAATGATGCATCTTTTCATTGCAAGCTTTTCTAGTGGGTGTTCTCTTTCACTTTTCTCAGGCTATTTCAGTGGCAAGGCTTTGCTGCCAGAGTGCTTCCTGGGGTAAAGCTGCCCGAGCACATCTTTCTAGTGCAGACATAACTTCATAGACTATCACCAAAGCAATGAATTAATTTCTAAGGTATTTTTCTTATATTTAGATATTCATATTATCTCCTGTCCCCACATTTGCTCAAAAAAGTTTCTTGATCAAATTCAAATTTCACTGAGATTTCACCTGTTTCTTTCTTTTGAATTGCTGATCATTCTTTGTGATGACTGGACAAAAAGTTTGCGTACTTTATTCAAAAACATCAAACTTGCTTATTTTGGAAATAAATCTCCATATCATTAATTGGCTTGTGTTACTTTTTGGTCTGCCCTCTTATACAGGTATTCCAATGAAGTGAATGAAATTTTCAGTGGTAACACTGTGAGGCAGCTCCAATATGTGTTTCATGTAAGCTAATACCGATTCTGAAGACATATTTACCAGCATTATTTTAAGGATTTATTTTGTAGGAACATTTCTACATATTAATTTGATAAGTACAAGTGCAGTATGTGATCAAATACTTTTTATTGAAACACAAAGTGTTGACATTTTTAGTACAAAGGAAACAAGGGACTGTCTAATGATCATTTGTGAATTAAAACTATTTTGTGTCTTCTATATTCAGAAACTCTGAGCCTATACTGAGGTACAAAAAGAGTCATATGAGCTGACAAATTAGGAGTGCAGTGTAACTGGAAAAGTTAGATTACTATGTCAGCTACAGTAGGGCACTCCTTGTCCAATGCCTGTAATTGATGAACTCATTGTCCAGTGTCAGGGCACCCATTGTAATCCTAAACGCAACCTTCCTCTCTCGGGTGTAATCGTGGAGTTGGTTATTAGAAGTAAGGTATTGCTCTCTTTGTGGGTGTACCTGCATGACTAGTTGGGGGTGGAGTCTCTCTCATAACAGAGGCTGCTATCAGGATTAAAGCCCCACCGCAGAGCCAGCAATTACAGCTGCAGGAATTACAGCACTCGTGGTGAACAGAAAGGGCCTCACTGCAAACTTTCATTCATTCGAGGTGATTTTAGTCCACAGGGTGTCATTCAGCTAGCAGCCTCAAAATGGTGCTGTTCTTTCTCTTGCTTGCTTGCTTTAATTTCTCTTGTTTCTGGAAAAGAAATTGGACCCTTCAGAGTCCAGAATATTTCAGGAACAGTTTTTTGCTGTTTAGTGTCATTTGGTAGTATAGTTGATAAGTATTGATATAGTGGATAAATACCTGGACTTATTTGCTCTGAAATCAATTACTCAACTTAGTTTTTAGCTCCAAATTGGAATTCTTCTCAGCCACCATGCAGAACAGTACATCTGCTCGAGAATACCTCTGCACCATCTGTGAAATGGATGTGCATGGAACTAGATGCCATCATAAACCTTGTAAAAAAGAGACTTTCCAGAAGTACTTTCTCTTTTGTTCTTGATATCTTTTTTGCACCAGGTTTCTGATCATCTTAGATTCCACTGTTAAAGGAATGCATTTGATTTAATTCTTGTACGTGGTCATTATTTGACAAGGATAATGAAGCATTTTGTGCTCATAATAAAACAAAACAATGTGTTATCCAGCATGCCCTAAAGTTCTATATAATACATACAAGTGAGCATAGTTAATTTTGTCATTTTCTCTTGCCCTTTGTTTCTCTAGAGTGTTGAGCAGCTTTAGGTTGTTTTTCCAGCTCTTCAACAACAAATGGCAGCAGTCTCTCCAATGCTGCTATTTTTGTTCCTTTGGAAGGGCAGACTTAAAAAATCTTCTATTGAAGTTCTAATGAAAGGGCATCAGTTGCCCTTTTCCTTACTGTCTTCCAGAACCATCTTCCAAGTCCTCTGTAGACTTCATTGCTCCATAGCCATACTCAAAGTTCAGATGTGACCTTTTTTCTTTCAGTCTGCCTCCATATGTTGAATACTAAATTTCTGAGCACTTGCATACACGTGATCTCTATGTCTTATTCTCCCTGATACTTTTGCTTTTAGGACTGGCCTTCTCTATTTTGTCCTATCTGTCATGAATGTTCTGTATTTGTTCCTAGCCAAAGCTTATAATTCATTATATTTGATCCTCTCATAGATCTTACTTTATGCCATGATTTTTCAGGCTATCAGTGTAGAAAATGTAAATCCAATGGCTTCCATTGCTTTTTGCAGATCCTAGGCAGTTTTTTTACACTTGTTTTCTATATCAAACCCTGTTTCATTTTAAACTGTGACTATGCTTAGGAAACAATGACTTTAAAAATTGCACTTTATCATGTTATGTATTCTGCCTGTATCCCTTCAGTTTAGAAATCACAGTGACATTCCAGGATGTTCAGCAAGGAAGTTTTATCTACATGTACAGATAGGCTTGGTAGCATTTCAGTTAGTGACTACTACTGGTAGTATCTGGAAGAAAGTAGAGCAACAATGCAACTTCAGCCAAAACAATTTCAAAATATTAGAATTTAGTAGTAAGGAGGGAAAAAAGATTGAACAATCTGAAATGTTGCATTACTCTCTAAATTTCTTTGAAGGATTTACTGACAACTGTTCTTTGATTCTGGCTATTCTTTTTTGTTTGGATTATGGCCACTGGAAAAAGCAATCTGCTTGGAGTTAAGCTGTTGAAACCAGTACCTAGTGCTTTGTTAATTGTCTAGACAGATGGCTTATTTTAGTGAATCAGCATTGCCTTCAAAATTTCATGGTGTACTGGCACTGTTCAAAGAGAACGGGCTATGGAGAAAAGAGTTAATAGAAATATTGAAATTAGTCTCAGTGAAGGGAAGCAAATGGTAGAATAATTTTTAACCTAAAATTCACAAGTGAAATTCCCATTTGCTAATTTCAGGAATTCAGAAAAAAATCACTGCATGTTTTTTCTGTCACAAGTGACTTTTACTGATACAGTTAACTCTTGCTTGGGTCTACACTGTTTTCTCTGATACACTGTAAAGCCCTTGAAGCAGTAAAAGTGTAAAAATAGTGTAAAGAGGTAACGGAAGTATGTAATGAAATAATAGGACCAAGGCCTTTCTAAATATGAAACAAAATATTCCAACCATATTATTTTTTTTCAGAATTCTAGTCTTAGAAAATCTGGACTCAGCAGTAGTTAAAAGAGTGACTCTCTTTTAAGGTCCTGTGTATTCCCTAGTCTTCTGTCCAAGCCTAATTGGACTTTATGCCTTTGACTCTGGAATGAGGATGCCACTGATGCCAAAGGGTCTTACAGATACATAGTTTTCAGAGCCTCTGAAGTTTTGTAAGAGTCTGTAATACTTTTTCAATGAGACTTGAACAGTATAAAAAATTAGTCCAGCACAAGAAATACATTAGATCACATGCTGATTTAAGATAAACAGTTTTATATATAGGAAAGTTGTAAGCAGAGTTAGTGATGGATTTGAAGAACATAAAGGACTGGCATGACCCCTTAATTCCCTTCTATACAAACTGAAATAGGAATACAACTTTATGAGCAAGTTTTTTTCAACTGAAGTAATTCTCAGCATAGCTTGGGAAGAATTTACCAGGAAAATTAAATACCATCTGAAACTGAAATCAGTCTGTTTTATTTGTACCCTTATTTTTTTGAGGCATACACAATGCCAAGTCATTTCTTATCAGCTGAGAATCAATTTCTTTCTTATGTTTCAACTGTCTCCTGCTACATCTACTATTGTAATATTGTAAAAGCCCAGTTTCTCAGCCCTTTTTGGTCTTCACTGTTTGGGTGATACTGGCTTGTTTGTAGCGTTACAGTTCTGCTACTGGATCTGTTTGTTCCAGAACTTTGCTATCTCCTCATGAACATTTCCCAGCTTCATTCTGGAGCAGTCTTTTGCCTCACCGGGACAGCCAAAGATTCTTTATCTGAAATAACTGCAGAAAGTATCATCTTCTACAGCCCGTCTGTACCATAAAGAAGCCTTGCACTAGACTATCACTGCAGCTTTTCTTCCAACTTGGTTTTTCATAGAATGAACATATAGTTAATGCATTTCATTTTTTTTTACTACATCTGCAATGTTATCAGATCCATCTTTCTACTTTTTTTTACTTGCTTTCTTCAGTGTCTCCTCATATTCTCTCTGAATTTGTATTATGTCTTTAGCTATCACATGGGTGCCTGTAATGTCTCTGAATTAGTCTCTCGGTTCTTTTGTCAGTGTTGCACTATTCCACTGTTGATTTTATCCCCAAAAAGAATAAGAAAAATATATTTAATACTATGTATCTAGCATGCATAGTTCAGCTGTCTTTTTGTTTTGCTGTTTTGTTGTTGTTTTGATTTGGTTTTGGGGTTGTTTTGGGTTTTCGGGGTTTTTTTTGTTGGTTTTTTTTGGGGGGGGGTTTGGTTTTTGTTTGGTTTGGTTTTTTTGTTTTTTTCTAAATATCCATTTTCTTTTTTCAGAACAGTTAATTTATTTTCACCATCTATTTGCTTATCTGATCTTAAACATTGCTTAAGTTATGTGTACAGACTCTTATTTTTTAATAGTTCTTCTAGGATCTTCAAGATCAATACAAATTGTAGTTTGGAGAGTGCCTTAGGGCTGTGCTTTGTCACGACAAATTCACACTAATTTTGGTTCTTGCATTTCCAGGTGTATTTCTAAATCTGTTGGCCAAAGTCCATTTTCCTAAAACATCTCTATATTTTAAAGGAGCATATGAATCATGACAAATGTACAATACTCAGGAACACCCACAGACTCTCAAAGAATTTCAGGTGCTGCACAATTAGATTTGTTTGAGTGATGGATGCATGTTCTGACCATGCCTAGTTTAGCATATTATGCATGGCAAAAAGAAGCTTTTCAGTTTCAATGGCGCTGTAAAACTTTTTGAGAGAATGTATTAAGAGCTGTCCTTACTCTGGACTCTTGCTTCCACTAAGGTCATCTCACCTTGGGCTTTTTGGATTCTTTCACATCCTAAAGCACAATGTTGGACTGTGTTATCTGAGTGAGATCTATTAACTCTGTAAAGTGAGTATCCATAATAATGCAGTATGTTGACTACAGTCCCTTTTAAAAGCTTGAAAGAATCTCTAAATACAGTGAAGGATACTAAGTGTCTCTGAATTACAAGCTTTATATGTTCTTTGTTCTGTAGTACTTTAGAGATGAGGCAGAGATTTATGAATTTGTGGTTTGGGTAAGTCGACTTCTGAATATGCCAAATTGTGATTTTATTTCCCGCATTTGTGACCCATTACATCAAAACTTATGGCTTTATTTAGAGTCAGTTCTGCAGACAGTTGTTCTGCGCAGGGCCGGGAGTTGGACTTGATGATCCTTGTGGGTCCCTTCCAACTCTGTGTTCTGTGATTCTGCGATATACTATTGCATATCTTAATTTCTGATTTTCAAGGTTTGTACTCTCACTGCTCCTTTGTGAGTGCTCTATGAGTCTGTCAATATGCAAATCAGTCTTGATCTTCGCATACATTTTTAAACCAATTTTTATGCAGCTTGTGAAATTCTGTAAATGTACCTTGCATCATGCATGAATGACTTTGAAACACTTGAGTTTTTCTCCAAATATCCTTTTATTATAAATTCCTTTTGCTTATAAAAAGTGTACTCAGATATTTTCACTCAAATGACAATTCAAATAATGTCTAATATGTCCCAAAACACATTTTCTGTCTCTTCTTGCATCAGTGCCTAAAGCTTGTGATGTTTTTCACAGAGCTGGCCCTAAAATCTTCATTATACCAGGTGGAGTAAGTGTCATCTCTTCCACACCTCCATAGATTTCCATACTGTTGAAATCAGAAACTTCACAGAAGATACTGTATTCTGCCGAAAGCAGGAGATTGGCTTGTGTTGCATTTCTCTCCTTGCTAGATTGCTCCCATCAATGAAGTTAACATTGTTTTTAAGTGTTTTTCCAAAAACCACTCTTTTGTACTTGCTGGGAAATCCTACGGTGCTGCTTATTTACAGGCAGTTTTGTCTGTTTTCTCCTAAGACCAGCATGTCTGGATGATCATGTTCAGAAGACTGCAGGGTATCTGTGAATAGATTTACAGTAAATTTTACTGTAAATCAGGAGAGAGAGAGAGACTGTAAAGGTCTCCTTTAGCTTGTGAATTTTTAAACTTCTAATAAAAATTTTTATGTCCTTGTAAACAAGGTGAAATACCAGTCAACGGTGACTAGGCATGTGTGAAAATTCTACTGACAGCCATAAAGTAGTCATAAAATATAGGCTCAGCATAGCTTTAAAATCACTAAAATAAAAGCTAATATTGTTTGCTGCTGTAGCTATGGTGTTTGACACTTAAATTGCAGACATCAGAACTTTCTAGAAAGTTTCTGTTCTGCTGATGCTGATGTTTATCACATTGATGTTTATTTTAAGGGCTAAGGACTGACTTTAACTTAGACGTATTATCATCAGAGAATTAACAAGCTTTTCACACTAAAACATTAGTCTGGCACTAGCAGCCAAATATTCTCTCTCATAAAAACTAAATTAATCAGAGAAGACTCCTGAAAAATCTTGTACCTGAAGAAAAGAAGTAGCAAAGCTGAAGTCACAGAGTAAACTACAAATCAGGCCACTAGCATGGCTCAAAGATTTGTTAACACAGCTGTAAACAGAAATTTTCTAAAAAACATTTTAGTTGGTCCCTCTGTTGAAAATATAGTGATTAAAAATTGAAAATATCATGAAAATATCATGACTAGTTTAATGGGAAAGCACAAATTTGGAAACAGTGTTGCTTGCATTTCCACAAACCTTATCTACCAATTTGAAAAAGTATTTTCTAAACTATAGGAAAAAAGATGAAAGAGACTTATGTTTATGACAACAGAAACTAAATTGCATAGCAATAGCAATAATATTACCAATTTTATGCTTTTATCTATACTGCTCATCATGGATTGAACTTCTATGTAGTCAATCTTGCAACAATACCAAAAAAAGAGCTCCCTATTGAAAGGGGTAGAACTAAGCCAATCTGAGTTTGTGCAATTGTTTATTATTTGAAGTCTGATCAAAGCAGTATTCCGGAATTCTCTGCTGATCTTTCATTCCAGATGTGTGTCAGAGCTATAACTTGTATTAGAGTTGAGCAAGACACGTGGCAGACTGAAAGACTATGTGGTGTTTATATACTGTGTATATCCTATACTATGGGAAATTTATCCCTATTAAGTGATATCTTTTGTATTGCCCAGAGCAGCACCCCTTAGAAAAATAATTTCATTTTTAATTAACACCTGCATAGCTTTGGCTGCAGATTTTCTGCACTCTCTCTATGTGAGAATGCATCTTCTGATTTATTTATCTTCAAACCTAATTTCAGATGGACCAAGTATCTCAAACTGTTTTTTTCAATTCAGTGACATATTTCATCTATTGAATGAAAATCTAGAGCCATCTGCTCTCTTGAATTCAGCTATGTGGATTTTTCACCTTGGCTTGAGATTCTCACAGTGGATTTCAATAGCGGTGGTATTGCCCATATTTTGTTGTGTGAAAGTGGGGTATTTGTGCCACTGAAGAGTTTGGTAGTTTTCTCCTTAATCTGCTCTAAATCAATAAACCATGTCCTTAATTCGTGTTAATGTCTGCAGCTTGAGGTGCTGGATGGCTGCTCTAAGGTCTCCCCAGAGCCTTCTCTTCCCCAGGCTGAACAGCTCCAACTCTTTCAGCCTGACTGCATAGGAGAGGAGCTCCAGTCCTCTGATCAGCTTCATGGTCCTCTTTGGACCTGCTCCAACAGGTCCACATTGTCCTTATCTTGGGGAACCCAGAGCTGGCTGCAGCACTCCAGGTGGGATCTCACCAGAGTAGAGTAGTGGGACAGAATCCCCTCCCTGGCCCTGCTGCCCATGCTGCTTTTGGTGCAGGAGCCCAGGACACGATAGGCTTTCTGGGCTGCCAATGCTCATTGCCAAGTCATGCTGAGCTTTGTGTCAACCAACATCCCCAAGTAATTCTCCCCAAGTCAAAGTTATTGAGACACCAAGACTCCGCAGTTCAGAAGAACTGAGAGGTGGAAAGCGAGTACCAGCTTCTCTACCCCAACTCTGGAGTAGAGAAAACAGCAGGAAAATGGGACTCACAGGAGCATTCTTGAGGTAAAACTTTCCAGCTGAAGAGTGGACAGTGTACATCCCTCCTGTACTTTTAGGGGCATGCATACAGAGTTGTGAAGATCTGTAACTATTAGCAAATTTCTTTGCTCCTTGAAATTAAGGATTTTTTGTGTTTTGGGAACTGCTGACTGGAAAACAGTTCCTTCTGTCCAGAAAAACCTGGATAGGTAGGCAAGGCTTTACAGTTTTCTCAGAGAACTTTTTACAAAATTCACTTCCTGCTGTTTTTCAAGTATAGTCATGTCACAGAGGACTCAGATGAAGTTTCTTCTTCCTTTTTCACATGAATGTTTTTGCATAAGTGAAGAAGGTGGAACATGGTCACTGATGGGTTGTTGGTTTGTTTTTCTTTTTTCCAGACAACATTCTTTTTCAAGGCAGTTCCATTTAAACACATAAACATTTTAAGGATGTGAATGTCCCAGTCAAACAATGCTTATCCCTGGAACTAACATATGTTGAAACGCTTTTCCAGGGCTTAGCTATGTATGTCACTACTGGAGTGTCTGGAACTGAAAGACATTTTTTTGTTCTGTTTTTCTTTTTTCCTTCTTGTCTAAACTGAACTTAAGATTCAAATGTAAACAAACACAGTGCTGCTACTAAATTTGCAACAAGTCCCAAGAATATTTCAGTTATTTCAGATAGTTCTGTCTTCATCTTATTGCAACACCTCCACAAAAACAGATCATGATTGATGTACTAAACATCTAGGTGGAAAAAAATAGCTTCAGTGCCAGTTATACTTGAGAAGAAGAGGCAAAAGTATTTTATTTTCTATCCAGATCCTCAAGGCACTTTCTGCTCAAATGACTCAACTCTTCTTCTGGTAAACAAAGTAGTCAAAATGAAGTTCCTAAGACATGTTTTTTTAGCAATAGTAACTGAAAGATTTCTTATGTCACTGTACCTACAGGCCTAGTATGCCCATGCTCCAGTCACTCAAATACATGGATTTATCTAAAATCAAATTTGATTCCAACACACTGCATTCCCCTTTGGCTTATCCTTAGCTGCTTGAATTGTCACAAAAGTCATATTAATAAAGGCAGCTGCTCTTCATCAAAATAAAGTTTGTGATGCTGTTTTTTGAGTACTGACAGGCCAAAGCTGTGCACATCAATTGCAGTCCAAAGTTCAGAAGGAAATTTTAGCTAAATTTTCTGGGGTATATGTTTTTGTTCTTTTCAAGTTAACTTCCAGGTGGTTTTACATTTTGCTCCATCTTTTAGAATTTTTTGTATGAGAGCTCTTATGAGTGTCATGAAGCAGCCAGGGTTTTTTCTGGTTTCTAAAGACAAATGGATGGTTTGCAAATGACAAATTTGACCATTTCCAGCAAACAAATAAGTTGACTGTTTTGTGTCAGTGATTCCTTTTCCCTAATCACATCTTTTAAGCTAAATGCCACTTTTTGCAGGTTTTTTCTCCTAAAATTTCGAAGAGCGTGACTGTCGTAAGGGAACATAATTTCTCTTTGGAAATGAGATGAGGTTGCTACCTCATGGACTGTCAAGCGAAATCTGCCTGATGTATATGCTTTGTGAATAATATCAGTAACAACTGCATAAAGCAGAAAGTCTCTTTAGAATCCATCTGCATTGTAGTTATCCAGAATGGAAAAATGTGTCACAGCAGTATTTTCAGCAGTTTAGAAATGATATAGCCACAGTGATTGCTATCTGATTTCTGCCTGGCAGATAACAGTGGCTGAAAAATTATCTGTGACATCACGATGGCTCTTGAATGCTGAGTGCAATGCATAAACATGACCTTAAAAAGATAATTTAAGATGTTTGGGTACTTACAAAATATATACACTTTTTTTTGTAGCTGGAAATTTTGATTTTTTTTCACTCTCTCTATCTTCAACCGTTTAGTCCTTGGGGAATTTAGAAAGCAGCATTAATAGCTCCCAAAATACAGGATATGTCAAATTCTGTAGGGATGAGAGAAAACAGCTGTTGTAAAAATTTCAAGGAGTCAGTCTGCCTCTTATCCTACCTAACACAGGATCAGCTCTACAAACATGACCCTGAAAAAGGATCTCCTTGGTCAATTCATTACTGAATTTCAGAATCATCCTGCTTAATTCTGTGCAGTAAGGTTATGGAGTAAAAACTGCGTTTACATCTATGCATGCAGGAACTACTTTCTCATTCTCTTCAGAGTTGTTTCTCATCCTGCTTCTAATGACATGTGAAATCGATGAAGAGAACTCAAAAGTTTCGCCATCAATCTCTGAGGAGCCTATCTTTGTCACATGTCTATATTAAAAATGAATAATCATTTTTCCAATAACATAATGTGAGAAACATTCACTTGTCCTTTATCCTTCACCCAAGACTTTATGAAGAAAATTCTCAAAAGAGTTTGACCAATTAGAAATCTACTTTGGGTCCTGTGAATCGTCATACTGAGGTTTATGACAAAAAATGCCTGCACATGTTGGAGTGTTTAAGGTTTTTTAAGGCAAAATCTTTAATTTCAAATTATGTTATGTTTTTATGCTTGAAGATAGATTATAATTTTGTAAAAAATAAAAGAAAGAAAAAATATTTTAATATTATTACCTTTTTCATATATAAAAAAAAGTTTCTTTCCTACAGTTAAGAGCAGCTAGATATGGCTTAACAGTGAAGTTTCCATACTTGTCTGTTGAAAACAATCTTTATCTTTTTGTTGAAGATTTGGGGATTTTTTTTCCAGTGAAAGTTGTTTCGAGCACCCTGCTGATGTTAATGATCCATTACTCCATCAGAATTCTCACAGCCTAATTATGAAAGCTCAGTAAGTTTGATATCTTGCCAAATTCACTTTCAGACTCAGATTCTGTTTCCTTTTTGGTGGTTAGGTTTGTAGAATTTTTTTAGTCTTTGTAATCATGTCCAACAAAAGCACCTTGGTCTGTTGATACTTGAGTAATGACGAGGGGATCCAACCTTGGATGATTACACAATTCACTGTCTAGAACTGTTCAGTGTGCTTTCTGCAGGCCACATCTAGAAAAATTACAGAAAAAAGGGAAAGAAAATATATTTTTGAATGCTTTTCATTCTGCTGAGGATAGAAAGGGTAAATGCTGTTTATTCTGTTGATGATTTCTGAGAGATTTAATTAATCTGTTTTGCACATAAGGTAAACATTAATATCTTCAGAAGCAAAACTTTCTTTTCTACCTAACAAGTACTACACATTTTCTACTGATTATAGGCTTCCAAAAAGTCTTCCAACCTTTTCACGTATGTCTTGCCGCCTTTCTTACATAAAGTCCTCATTTTATCAGCCATGACTTTAATGATAGTTCTTCTGGAAGAAAAACTGTGTAGAAGTTCCTTGGTAGATATTTCTAACTGTTATTTAATCTTGTTTCATCTTCTGAAATCTAATTTAAGTGTTCTCTTTTGAAAAAGTTTTCCATGAAATTATGAAATAATAACTCTCTGTATCTAATTGAATCTGAATTTATTTCAAAGGCAGTATTAAGATGATGAAGTAAATATTGGTTGATCCTTCTTCCTTGGTTGGAAAAGAACAGTGAATGGCAATCTTAGAGCAATTATGAATTATGCAGCAAGTCATGCTACTGGTATAAAACCTCAGATGCTTGAATTTGACTAACATCAATCCTTAACAGAGAAACGAAACCCCTGTTGTTCAACCCCTAAGTCAAATCTTTCCTTTTGATCCATTTTTTTGGGGGTATTTTCCTGAAGTCTTAGCCTTAATCAGCTTCTGCTTTACAGTCAGTGGACAGCTCAGCCCATTATCTTTGCACCATTCAGCCTGTCAGAATTCATTAGCTTGCCATCTACAGAGAATTCCCTCTGCAACCAACTGTTTGTTAATTCATCTACAGCGAACTCTGAGGAATTTTGCTAAAGAGCCATTTTAGGCAAAATAGTTGATTTATACTTGCTTTGGCACTATTTAGCCAAAGGTTCAACAAATGTCAGATTTTTACAGCTCATCCACATTTGGTAAGATTTTTTTTCTTGAGATTTTGTGAGTAAAGTATTTGTTAGCAATGATTCTGGCAGTGGGTAGATATTACAATAAAAATCTTGCAATATTATTGCATCAAGCTGTTTAGAACTATTTTTTCCCTGTAGGGAATTTATCTTCAATGAAGTACACTAAAAATAATAAGTTGCAGTATCTTTCAGTTTTCAAGTTCCATAAGAGACATTAATTGCTTGATGTACGTAAAGCATATTTTTCTGAGATTGCTACAGGGCATTGAAACTTTCTTCTATTTGAATGCAATTTCTTTATTTTTGTTAAGCCTGACATACTTTTGTAAGAATGTCTCCATGAGGCTGACCAGCATCTTCTTTAACTGAGCTATTTGATTTCATTCTTATATTGGAATGCTAAATACTTTAAACAATAATAGACTTTAGTATTATGTTTAAGTTTATAAATAAAATTCCTATAGATTTTTGTCACCTTTTCTTGTTACCTTCATAGGAGTGTCATAATAAAATAATCTGTCATATACAGGAGTTCTTTCTCCTCCATGAATATTCTCTAGGCCAAAAATTCTTAAGCAATTTCCTGAACAGGTTTGTGTTGTGTCAAAGAACTAGACACCAAAATGTCTACAGATTTGCATAAAATACCAGCCAAATTTGCTGTAAAGTAGCAATCAGAGTTATTAGTTCCAGAGGCATCTATAAAATCAATGGAAATGCCTCAAGAAAGCTGGTCAGCTGAGACAGAATTCCCCATCAAGTTTTGCACAGTCTCAAATCTTCATGAGTGCCATACAGAAGGTTGGTGATAATGAGCAGTATTATGAATTTTCTGAGAGCCGTCATTTTCTCATTAAACAAGCATTTGGTTGCTCTTTGCTCCATTCCCCTAGTAACTATTTCTGGGTTTCAATTTGGTTACTGGGATAACTACTCATTTTTATAAACATACAATGTAACTGAATCACTGCGAGGAAGAGGGAGGCCTATTAATTATAACAGAGAAGGAACAATGTGAGAGGCTTCATTGAAAAGCTGGAAGTTTCATTTTTCTCAATAAACATACAGCAATATGGAACATCATAATGAAGACACCAGAAGCCAAAACAATGAACATATGTCTATACAAGCTGGAGCAGAGGAACAGAGGGACAAAGAAGAGAAAGACACAACTTCTTGCATCTCTTTACCTCTTTTTAGAAGACTTTATTAGAAAATAAAATAATTGAAGCTGACATTCCTTTTTTTCACCTCTGGAATCTGGGTATGCAGGAGTGAGCTTGCTCTTTTTGACAGTCAGCTTATCTGTAGGGAAAAAACCCCAAGCCAACGCAGAAATAAACAAAGGAAAAAATGCCCAAACCTAGCTCTAAAAACTCAGTAAGAGAAATAATGTTCAAAACCTGCCATTAACACCAATTTGGAAAAGTTACAGAAATTTAGTTATCTGAGTTAAATTTTGTCCAAAGGGATAAATTTCACTAAAATAATGCCTGGAGAATGCAGACAGACTTCTCTAATGAGAGCTGACAAAAAGCATCAAAATCCAGATAAGTCCCATGTACACACAAAAGCTTTTATTTTAATATAATTGTACAATAGATTGTAAACTCTGTAGGAATGTATGCTCAGTGCAGAAAATTAGAAACATTCCTTTTTTTAGTCTCATTTAATAATATTTACCACTTGCTAGGTAAGAAAATCTGGTCTCTAGTGACATTGAAGGTAGCAATTAATGGTTCTGTCTGTTCCCCAAAGCACCTCACACAGACAGGAAAAGGCCACATGCAGAACACCTACTCAAAGTCCCTAGCCTGTGTGCCTGCTTTTCTCTGCTGACTGTAGGACTTGCATATGATGGGTATGGGCTGCAGTCTCCTTGAATGGCTTGTCTCAATCTCTTGGGTTTGACTGCTCTTGTAAGCGCCAGGATCAATCTATGACTTCACTGTATTCAATATATAAAGCCTATAGAGGGAAGCTTGGATGGGGCAGATCAGGCTCTCACTGCAAGTTAACAGGTGCTGGCTATTCCCAGGAACTTACTTTGGAGCAAAGATTATATTGATACATCTGAAGATTTAGAGCTTTTCCAAAAGTTATAAAGATCCACATTATCAATATAAATTCCAATCTACATCTGCTATAATTGCTTTAAACTCAATACTGTGATGTGACTTTAAATAATCTGAAATTTCTGAAGATACATTTTTTCCCCCACTTTCTCATTTTAATAAGGAATTAAAAGCCCATTGACATCAACAGTAAAACTTCCTCTAGTAAAAATTTCAGTATGAATAGGGTTTGATATTAATTCTTCATTAGAAAATATGTTCAAAATAATGCATTAGGTTAGACTTTAACATGCTCATTTTTTTAAAAATAGTGTAAATTAAAGATATTTTGTAATAAAAAAATGCATTCAACTCGTTGTCATTTCCACTACCAGACACTAGAGGGGAAAAATGTTCCATGTTTTTAGACCATTAAGATGCAAAACAAACTGTAATATATTCCATTTTATGCATCACTTCTCAGAATAAGAATGCAGAGTATAATACTTTTGTTATAGATTTTCTAGTTGTAGCAGGAAATGATTAATTACACTCTATTCATATTGTTATTGATTCACCGAATTAGCAGTCAGATATGGGATTCAAAACACTATTCTTTACTAAATAGTCAGCCAGTGTCAAGATGTGATACAGTCTGATTATTTAATCCTTACAGAGTATGAAAATTCATTAAAATACAATGTATTTTAGTTACAATGTAACAGCTCTGTCCAGGTGATGGTAGCTGGTTCATTTAATTCCTGTCTACACATAAGTTCTTGTGAACATGTTCATTCACAGAAACTGCATTTTTTTCCTTTATGAAATATATCTTAATTTTCATGAGCACAAAGAATTCTTCTATGTTTGTGATTGTTTCTTAAAGCAAGTCTGACAGGTTTTCTCTCTTGAACTCCATACTCTATATTCTGCCTTACCACACACACACACAAAGAAAGAAAAAACATGGAAATTTGGAGTACCTAGACTTTTGCAAAATCCAAATACTTTGAATATATGTATCCATATATATATCAAAATACATTTTACTTGAAATAATCAGGAGATTTTATACAATTCAGTGGTGTTTTCCCCCAAATACGCACAAAAAGCAGAAATGTTAAACGGTGATGGGTAACAGGGAGCACAACAGATCTGTGCAAGTGTGCTCTACAAACTAAGCCAAAAAACATTCTAACCCAGATGTTGGAAAGTCTTTAGTACTACAGGGCATACAGAATTATGGGACAGTACTACAAGCAGTGGGGTGTTTCCTGCTTTCTTTCTCTGTGGTTGTTTCTGTTACAACTCCTTAACACAATCTGCTGTTTATACTGCTAACAAATGTGATTGAGATTCTCGAAGAAGCCCAAAGATACTCGATTTCTGGTTCCCCCTGAACCTGAGTGAGGTCTAAGCATCCAAGTCCGAGGTTCATTTTGGAATCTCAGACCAGGCTTATCCTGTGAAAACATCTCATACCTTACTTCCTTTGCTGACTCTCAGCAGGTCAGGTTCAGCACAAGGTGTAGGAACACTCCATGTAGGGCACAGATGCGTGCTGTTCTGTTTTCATATTGATAGATGCAACAAACAGAGTAAAAAGGGGGAAGGATAAATAGAAGTGTCAGCCAGGAGAATTACTCAATATAATTGGTTACCCCTTGTCTGAGTGCTACAGTACAGTGAGAAATGATGCTGTGCTAGTTCTGGTAGGTGACAAAGGATGAATTGACAAGTGAAGAATAATATGAACTTCTATGTGATACTCATTTGGTAGGTGAGAAGACAAGGCTGCAAGCACATTTGGGGACCATGAAGGTAGAAAAAGATGATTATAAAAAGCATAAGACTGACACCTTTCTCCAAAATTATTTGGTTTGTTTGTTGTTTCTGAAGAGTCCCCACGTTTTTGACAAAATTATATTCTAAAGTATAAATATATCTGAACATGAAGGAAAAAAGCTCTAAAACCAGATTGGTTGGTTTAGTCATCTGGAAATAGATAATCTTATAGAGATGGGATTCTCTGCAGCTACTTTAAACAACTGCGAAGATTTAATACTTTTATTTTCCTTTTGCAAATGTAAATTTATAGAGATTTTTCTGTAAATTCTCTTTGCAATTCTTCAAAATTCCAGTGCCTCTCTCAAAGTAAGTGTTTGACTTTTAAACGCAATGTGCAATTAAATAGATAAACCAAAGCAACACATATGTAAACGTAATACATCTATAATAGAATGATATATAAAAGAAAGCACTTCATATGTTTTGGACCACTTCCTTCATAATGTGTTGCAAATGTGACTACTTAACAAGGCTGAAACAATTTCCAGACAATAATTTGCAGAAATGAGTAGTTGGATTATCTGAACACATAACTGCATTGTTATGTTATTGTTGATGCAGTTATTAAATGTAATTTCCAGTTTTAAACAAGTTAAAATCACTCCTGCTAATATTAATGAGATTGATGTATGTTCAACAAGGGGAAAATATATCCCTAATGAATGAGATCTGTCACTGAGATTTCTGATTATGTTAAATGGTTTAATTTTCTACTATCCTATCACATTGTTTTCTAACATTATTAGTCAACAACTTTGGCTATGCTGTGAGTTATGATCAAGAAAATGCACCTAAAAAATTAAGAGTTCAGCTTGGTTTGTAATAGAGTCAGGCTTCTGCCATAAACTTGATATAAACTTAAATTTCTCTGATAGTCCTAGAGGCATCTGTCATGGCTACCTCCATTTTATTTCTTTTTCTGTATTTATACCAGAGACAATTTGGCATCATGTACTTGTATATAATAAAATATATGTGTATGTAAGCATGATTTTTTATATGTATATAAAGACAAGGTTTTTCTCCTGTAGTTGCATAACTATACATAGAACTTATTTTTTAAAATAATTATCCCAGAAGGGAATAGAGGTCCTTATGGAAAAGACTCTGTATATTCAGAAAAAACTTCCTTTTGTTCTGTGACTTCTAATTTTTTGTCTCCACCTATTTCGTAGAGATTCTGTCAATTAAAAATGCAGTGTTTTTCCAATATTTAAATCATAACTAATAAAGCTTTTGGTATGAAACTCTAAGATATGCCAGTTCTTAATCTCAGAAACATTTTCATGTAATCTAGAAGAAACAGGAAAATATATTTTGTTAATCTACTAACAAAGATTAAATTCAATTCGAGCTGGATTAGCCTGCTGTACTCAGTGTCAGTCCTCCTGTTTCACAGTACTACAGATAATCCTTAATGGCACAAAATGTTACTGAGAGAATTAGCAGTACAGTAGCTGAGAATTAGAACAAAAAGCCAAAATGAAAGATCTGGCATAGTCTTAGTTTCTTCATGTTGCCTCTGCAGTGTTCTTTTCTTTCCTGTTGCAGCACTGTGACATATATATAGCCCTCAAATATTAGCCAACTCTCCTAGGCCATTCTGCTGTCCAGGGCCATGTCTTCTGAAAACCTTAAAAACCTTAAAATATAGGGCTGTGATCCTGCTTTTGTGCCTAAATTCTTCTCTTGGGATCCTGTACTCCACTATTTCATGTTCACTGCAACCAAGGCTCCCTCTGGCTTTCAAGTTCCTCACAAGTTCTTCCTCGTTCATCAGTTCCAGGTGCAGTGTGGCACCTTTCTTGTATGTCTTAATATTTAGAACTGAAGATTGATCCTTCTGCTGGGAAATTTATTTGTCAATGAATTTTACCTCATCTTGTTTTTCATCATAGTATGTACAGCAAAATGTTATCAATAGGTATAAAATGTGAAAAAAAAAAATCCAGAAATGTTCTATTTTGCTTTCTTCAAGTAGATGGAAAAATATTTTTTCCTCTATTCTCTCTTGTACTGTCATTTTAGTTCTAACAAAACAACTTCAGGATAGCACCTAGTATAACAACTGGGACATTTTAGCACAAGCTGCTGATAGAGTAAAATAATAATTGGTGGGTAATATTTGTAAAGCCACTTCAAGCTGCTAGATGGCCAATTTCAGTAAAAATTGGTAAAAAATGTGGGTCTCAACATTAAATGCAGCTTTTAAAACCTGAACTAAAGTTATTAAAAGAGGCTATGATTGAATCTGCTGCAACTTCTTATCCCTGCTGTCTCTACTGTCAAATCATTACTAAACCCACTTTTCAAATGATATGTGTTGGCTGTGTAACCAGCCTACAAAACCAGTCCTTTATGAACAAAATTAAAGTCCACATTATGCATATTCCTAGCTCAGCTGGATGGTCCTTTCTGAGGTCTACATTAGGGCCATTTCAGATGCAGCTAAATTGACTGCAGACTGTTCTAGCCAGTTCCCCACAGATTAGTAAGAATCAAAGTCATGTCTGTGTCTTGACTAGCAAGTAGGTTGGAAAGTACTTTTTTAATGTATGTACAGCCATCTTTTCTCTGCCATTCACAGTGCACGAAGCATGTTTGCTTACTCCTTAGAATAGACCACTGTCAAATATTACAGACAGCTTTCATAATATCCTAGTTTAAAAAGTGACAGTAAAGATTCTGTGCTGCCATGCATCAGATTGCTAGCTTGTACACCTATTTGGTCAGTACTACTAAAGAGTTTTCCATAGTAATTCTTTATTTTTAGAGAAAGCACTTTGTAAGTGCTTTAACATAAATTAAATTTTTGTTTTGAAAGGGAAGACTGGTGACTACGTGATCAGCTGATTACTTATCCAGTAATAATTTCTCTTATAAAAAATCAGAACTCTTCAGTTACTTACTTCTGCATATTCACAAGCCATCTCTCCTAACTGAGATATTTTTATATAATCATAGAATACCAGGTTGGAAGGGACCTCAAGGGGATTAACCTTTATTGGCAAGAGTGTAGTACAACCACAGTCTGGGCAAGGTGTCTCAGCACCATGTGCAGCTGAATATTGAAAATGTCCAGTGTTGGGGAATCCCTGACTTCCTTGGGGAGATTATTCCGGGGCAGATTGTTTTTGTTGTGAAAATGCTTGTGTTCAATTGGAATCTTACCAGGAGTAACTTGTACCCATCACCCCTTATCTTTTCCATGTAACTCCTTGTAAAAAGGGAGTTATCTTAGCTTTTAAATACAGGAGCAATTGTGATAAGGTCTTTCCAAGCTTTCTTCTCTGAAGGCTGAACAAACGCAGCCCTCTCAGGCTTTCCTCACAGCCTTCCAGTGGTTTGGTCATTTTTGTGGCCATTCCCTGGACCCTCTTCAGCCTGTACACATCTTTTTTTGTACAGTGAGGATCAAAACTGAGCACAGGATTCCAGGTGTGGCCCTGAGCAGAGTGGCATAATGACTTCTCTTTCACTGCTGGTGATGCTCTCATTGGTGCTACCCTTCATCCTGTTGGCTTTCTCTTCTGCAGCAGCAGCAAATTCTTCACTCATGTTGAGCTTGTTGTCCACCAGATATCAACGTAAGCGAAGCAACCATTGTAATCATCCGATTAACTTTGAAGGTGGTCTGCATTTAAACTACAGACGCAAGCATGATGAGAGAGCTGCACTGTGTTCGTCATTAAGTTACTACTTTACTAAAATATTTTTTGTGCTCTAATTCATGGATGCACATAATAAAATGCTAGATTTACAGATTATTGGCTCAGAAAAGATTCTTGACTTCAATCTGGACACCCATCTGTTTTTCCAAAGAAAAAATTTTTAGAGATGTCAATACTAGTTGACTTTTCTCTTAGTTTTGAATTTTGAGAGCAGACTGGTTTTTAATCTCATTTGAAATGAGTGGATCTTGACAGGCATGTAAGTACTATGTGTAGTTTATTGCATGAAAAAAGTACCTAGAATATGGTTCTCCCATTATATTTTAATCCACACTTGAAAGCGGTCTAAAATATTTTTTAAAATATATTTCAAATGTAAATTTAAACTTCACAAGGCAAAAAAATCTTCTCTATGGCAACATTGATCACTGGATTAATGGCATCCTTTAATTAAACAAGCATATTCCTAATGATGGCTTTGACTGGCTCTTTGCAGAGTTTTTCACAAATAGTATGATCATAGCCCTCAAAAGGTTAGTGGGCAGAATTATGGCCTCCCATATGCAAATTGAGACTGATTTGATAATTTTGTCTCAGAAAAACTTAGAAGTATCTGAGAATCTTGAGAAGTTAATCTCCCTTGGATGTGACTGAATCCAGAGCCATCTTTTGCATATAGATATGATCTGGACCTGAACCAATGCATTTGTTCAGTTTCTAGCTTAATTTAGGCATATTGACTAATAGACATGCTTTTGGGGCTCTGAAGAACCTACCTCTTCCTCCAATGCAGATCTTCCTACTCTGAGTGGTTCTGATTTAACTGACTTCAAGGGCTGTTTGTTATTTTCAGTGTATAACTCTGTTCAAGTTCACAGTCATCTACCAAATATTAAGGATTAGCAATAATAGCTAAGAAAATGAAGATTTTTCCTAAGTTATAATATAAACTATCACTCTTCTGCAAAATTATTTTAATTTAAATATACAGAGTAAGATCTGAACCAAAATAAAATGTTGCCAATGAACAGAATTCCAAGTGGTGACAACTCCAATATCCCCTGAAATACTATAGAATTTTTATGTGTGCATGAAATAATTACAAAAATATTATTTCACAGACCTGTAGCCCAAACAACTGGCCAGAAATTTCATATATGCTGAACTGCTGTGTCTCTCAACAGCATGGGATTTGTGAATAACAGAAATAAATAGACCTCTAAAAGCTCAGTGTTTCACAAAATGTCTATCTGTTCAGGTTACAGAACAGCAAGTTGCTCCTGTGGTAAACATGGTAACTTCTGAGCTTACATTTATTGCAGTAGGCAGCACATGTCATTAGGAATTGAGGATTATGCATACTTCATTTTTTAGTCCTTTTTTGTTTGTGCATATTGTTCCTAAATGACTAAAAAGCCAGAAATGTAGATATCTTGTATCACGATGAATGAGATGATTTAAAGAACATTCTCACCCAGTCTGCACATACAAAGAATAATACAGATGAGAAACAGGCCACAGAACCAGTGGATTATTTGTATTCTCTGGGCTTTTTGAAAATGTGACATGGACAGATCTAAAAATGCTCCTGTTGTTTGATATGAAATCTGATTTTGCTTATTAAATAAAAGGTAAAAACTAAACTTATTTAGGATATGAACATCAGTTTTACTAAGAGTTTCTATTTTTACCAAGGCATTATGCTGAAATAATTAGATAGATTTCAATATAATAAAATTGCGTTTTTTTGGAAAGCCTATTGGAGAATAGCAATGATTGATTTTAGGTCTTGATAAGGATACATTGCCAAATGTATATGACTTTAAATTTGAGAAACCGCTAAATAGATTTATTCTCAGTGCCTGTAAGTGTGTATGGTTTCTTCAAAATTGCCATGCTTATGTTGATTAAGTCAAGCAAACATATTTGAACCTGAAAATTTTCCTCCAATACAGTTGCAGGAAAATACAAAGAAATGGCCCTGAGAGTCATCTTACTTTGCCTTCCATTTACCAGAAGGTGAACACATATCCAGTAGAAGTACTTTTCCTACAATGATCATTGCAGTTACAATTTCCCTCTAACACAGAGCCCTTTTTAGAGATGGTAAGATGAATGCATATTAGCACAAACACTGGCCCTTTCACTTTTTATGTTCTTTTATAGCTGGCCTTGACAAAGGAATACAGGGTTATAACTGGAAGATTCATTCAGGCTACTAAATCTAATGTGTAACTTGTATTCATTCTTAAACACAACTAAGAGCAAATAAGACAATCCTATTCCCAAAAGTTAACTTTGAAAGAGAAAATGTCAGACTTGACAGATTTGTTAACTTCAGTGACTGCACCAACATTTAATGACACAAAAAGTATTTGCCAGTTAGAATAAAAAATTGCCTAAAAGACTGAAAGTAGGTTTAATGGTAAAGTTTTGATAGAGGACATAAGCGATTTTTTTTCAGTGTTTCAAATATTTAATCGTTATGGTAATTGTTATAGAAATTCTAGTAAAACCTCCATGAGACATTGCCATGTGTTTATAATGTCAAGTTCACCAGGATAGGGTATTTATATTATAGTTTCTGAAGATTTCCAGCAGCTATATAACAAATACATTCAAATTCGCTTTATTTTCACACTCGCCATTGGCAAAGGCACCAATTTTTTATTAACTTAATGGCATAAAAACTTCAGGACAAAAAACTGTCCATCACTTAGTAATGGACACTGTGATATCCTTTCAATATATCTACTAGACTAGGGGATATGAAACATTTTTCTTCAGCAGCTGTCTTTCTCCATATGCTATCCAACATCAATTTATCTTTATGAGAAAGAAAATAAGCAAAAGGATTGGTCCTAATGTGATTAAATTATCTCCAAATGCCTTGTTCCTTTTGTTTTTGGTGCATCCATGCACTGGAAGCAGAGCTCATCATTTAGAGCTACCATATCCTCCACTATTTGTGCCTCAAACTGCAGGAAGAAGGGGAGAAAAAAATCAAAGAACAGAGAAGGAAGCAGAATAATAACAATAATAAAAGCCAGTATAATTTTAGAAATGATCCATCAATTTTCTGACCGTAGAAGTGACATATCTTCAATATCTTCTGCTGGCTCAGGTCAGGCTGGATATGACCACAGTGCAGCTCTCTTAAGATTACTGGAAGCCCAGAATTTGTTACAGCCCTGTACTAATGAATGCAGCCATTCTTTGGAAATAGAAATTTTGCTTTTCTGACCTTTTAGCAAAATCTATAACACACAAAGTTGTCTGTACTAAGTGTTAGGGTTTTTTGAATTAAACTCTTCATCCAGTCTCATAACCATGAGATTAAAAAAAAAAAATCCCTTTGCTCAGAAAACGAAGGTGATGTTTTACAGCAAACACTGACCCTATAGTATAGCAAGGCAAAGCATCACCCATCAGCCTAAAAGATATGTAAAATAAGAACTTAATTAACATTTTTTTCTCTGAAAAATCCTGCAGACTGAAGGACATTTCTCCATAATTAATTTCTCAGGTATTTTTACTAGTGTTTTCCACACAGAATTTCAGTTTATTTCTCCACACAAAGTTCAGCCCAGTAAGTGCAATATATTCTGCTTTCTGTAAAAGACATTATTTTGTTTTCTTTAATCTTTGTTATGAAAACCAAAGCATTGAGATTTCTGGGTTTTTACCTTTGAATTTACTCCAAAAATTTATTCAGAACCTTATATAAATTAATATATTGGGGCACTTTTACTCATTCTTAAACATACTTGAGTTCAAAGAAATTAATTCAATTTTCAGAATAGTTAACTTTACAAGGAAATAGGTTATGCCTGATTTTTTAGTTTTGGAAACTGAATCATAGTGAGTTAGTATGTTGAAACATAAAAAGATACTACGATTAAATAAAAAAATCTCAATCCACTCAAGGCCCATTGAATTTTTTTATGATGATGCTATTTTTTCTGGATTTAATTTTAAAAAAAATTAATTTTATTGCTTCTTATGATTTTCTCCCAGAAAAGCATAGCTTTGAAGTCACTACATTCTAATTTTTTTTTTTGGGGGGTGGGGAGGATGAAATTACTAAAATAATAAAATGCAGCAATTGCTGCTAATGGAAATTTCCACATGTGTTCCTTGAAGGGCTTGATTCTGTGCAATACTGAGTGTGAGAAATATACAATAGCAGATGTATTCATAGTGGTTTGATAATTTTGCTAGATTTCTGTTATTGGCCCTTTTGGGGATTGGGATTTATTTTCATTTCTATGAAGTTCAATAATCTCAGTGAGCAAAGTTATGTAGGGAACACTAAAAGATCACTACATAATAATGTGTTTTCACTGAATCATTTTATGTATGAACAATATGCTTATAAATTATAAAATACTAATGCACTCATTTAATACTATAAATCATAGTGCCAATACTCAATATTTGTACAATTAACTGAAATAGATGTGAGGTTGATTTGTAATTTGAAGCCAGGTATAGTATGATTTTTAAACCTTAAATCTTGAATGGACTGTAATCAAATTTATATCAACACCTAAATTTTCATTTTGAGCTAGAGGGAGCAGTGATTTCAAATAATCTTCCCTATTTATAGAGACACAAATACATGGCAGCCCCTACTTTTTTTCCACCATGCAGCTAAGGATATTTCTAGCCTTGTATAGCCTGTATTTGTTCTACCTATACCTTTTGGGAGACATCAGTGTGCCAGATGTCTGCTGGAAATACAGCACAGCAGAGAGGAGGCAATTGAGAAGGTTCCTGGAGAGTGTGGAACTATTTGACACAGCTGGTAAGTGACCCTGCCAGGAGAGGTGTCCCACCAGTGGGTGCTGGGTATGAGCGGGCTGGACATGAGCTATCTGTGTGTCCAGGTGGCCAAGGCCATTGGCATCCTGGCCTGGATCAGCAATAGTGCTGCCAGCAGGACTCAGAAAGGGATTGTCCCCCTGTTCTCAGCACTGGTGAGGCTGCAACTCAAATCTTGTGCTTAGTTTTGGGCAACTCACTGCAAGAAACACATGGAGGTGCTGGAGTGAGTCCAGAGAAGGGCAACAGAGCTGGGGAAGGGCTGAGGTACACGTCTTATAGGACAGACCGAAGGAACTGGGATTGTTTAGTCTGGAGAAAAGGAGGCTCAGGGATAACCTCACTGCTCTCTACAGCTACCCAACAGGAGGTTGTAGTGAAGTGGGGGTTGATCTCTTCTGCCATGTCTCAAGTGAAAGGGTGAGAAGAACTGGCCTTAAGCTGTGCAGGGGAGGTTCAGATTACATAATCGAAAAAAAACCACATCACTGAAAGAGTAGTTGCGTGTTGGAATATGTTGCCTAGGGAGGTGGTGGAGTCGCCATCTCTGGAAATGTTCAAGAGACATCTGGATGTGGCGCTTGGGGATACAGTTTAGGAGTTATTATGGTGGTGTTGGGTTGGTGGTTGGACTAGATGAATTTGAAGTCCTATTCAGCCTTAATGATTCTGTGATTCTATGATCTGAGTGAGCAAAAATCTGCTAAAATTCACAGGATATTAATTACCCAAAAATAAGAAAATTTTGTTGTTATTATTAAAGAATGCCAAAATTATATTTTTGCAGTTTATGGTAAAAATCACAATTGCAATACTTACTAATTACATGAACATTTGTTCAGCAACCATTTTACTGTAGAGATGCTTGAATCCAAGCACAAGAGGCTGCATTTCACAGTGAACCTGTCTGCTCTCATGCTTCACCTGAGGACAGACTTTTCAAAATGCAGTTCCCTGGGGCACAAGAGAAGTGGAGCAAGTTTCTCCTCATGGTCCTATGAAAAATACACCCATTTCTCTGCCCATCCCTCTGGGCTGCTGAGGTCCTTCTAAAGGGCTGCACAGCATTCTGGGGTATTTATCAACCACTCGTCCCAGTTTTGTGTTCACCGAGCTTGCTGAAGAGGTATCTGCCCCTTCATCCAGACCACTGATGGATAAGCTAAACAATACTTGGTTTGCTCCTTTGATACTTTGCTACTATGATACTTGCCCTGCTTTTTTACATCCTCTGACTTTTATACCTCTACTGAAAATCTCATATAACCAAGTACTTATGCTGGAAGAATAAGGTTGGATGTGTTTGTTCATTTGTTTGACTTAGTAGTTTGCCATAGATTTTTAATTCCTTGCAGACTTGAAAGAGACATTTTCAGGGACTATCTTGAAAATGAAAACTTTAACTACTGTTCTTCTCTCCCTTAAGTCTGAATAAGGGTATTAGTTACCTTTTTCCTCACTCTGCTTGCTGCATTTTGTTAGCAAAGGCATATATGGGTGGAGTTTACATCCCAGAAGAAAAGGGAAATGACTCTCCCTCAGAAGCAGCCGAGCAGGGTCAGTAAGAGCAAGAACCAGCCAGTAGGAAGATCAGGCATAGGAAGACATCAAGAAGAGAACTTGCAGCTACAGCAGGAACTGAGATGGCTGAGAAGAACAGAAAACCGATCAGGCCCAAGAAATGAGAAGAGGACCACAGGAGACCATCAAAGTACTTGAACTGATGGAAATCAATCCTGGAAAAAGGGAGGTGCCTTGGAAATTTAAAAAAAAAAAAAAAAAAAAAAAAAGAGAAAAACGGGTTTGNAAAAAAAAAAAAAGCAGAGAGAAACTGGTTTGGTTTTAATGTTCTCTGTCTTACATGGTTTTCTTCACTGAGCTCACTGTAAGACAGTTGATTGATCTGCTTTAAAGCTCTGATGAGGCCAACATCCTTCCACACCACATTTACTGGAAGCAAGCTTGTTAATAAATATATCTAAAAATACTGTAAAAAACTGACACTATCCTATTCCAGATATTGGAATCTATAAACAAAAAAATCTACTTGGACTTCCCTAAAATTTGAATTCAAGTCTATTAGGAAATTAATATAATGCAAGAAATTCTACTGTTGCCCATCAATGGTTTCAATTGACACGCACAATTTCAATAAAAGATTTAGAAGGAAATTTTTTACCTGTTACTAAAATAATTAACTTCTGATATATGAACTGACCAGTTTAACACAACACAAATGAAGGCTGTTAGTCTTGAGTGAAGATTTTTCAGATCTTTAGGGGAAGCCCTTCTGCTATTAGTTTAAAAAATAATGTGGTAAAGCTGATATTTTTCTGCTCATACATGGAAGCAACTAAAGTGGTTCTCTGAAGAGCTAAAGCTATCTTTCAAAAATGTCAAAGAAATCTTTTCATATACAAAGTTAATACAAATCTTTCTAAAACTAAAGTAAGAAAATCTAGGAGGTTTTAGATGAGATGTAAAAGACACTTTCCCCCCTCACCTTTTTTTTAGCATTCAATCACCTGCAGAACATTTTACAAGGATATTGTTTAAAAAATGAGATTATTACTCCCCAATAGAACAAAGTAAAGAAATGCAAAGCTGCTGATCAGTGCTGTCTGAGGCTAAGGCATCCTTAGCACTCATTCTTCTTCACAATAAACTTCATGTCAGGTTTTTGTAACATGATGTAAATACACGGCATCTTTGACATCCACTGATTGTACAGAACCTCTTTGTTTTGGCATCCTTTCAACACAGAAATACTTTTTATTAATATTCATTGAGATAGTTATCCCACCTTTCTTCTGGTGCCTTATTTTTAGTTTCATAAGTAGTAGTGTTGACTTCTGGTTTGCTAAATTTTGTTAAATAATGAAGTATGTTGGCACACAAAAAGCTTGTGCCTAAAAAAAGATGAAGAACTGAGCAGTAAGGTTCAGAGGGAGAACTGGAAACGTTTTTACTGAATATTTAAAAGGATACTATCTTTAGCTGTCTGTATATAGCTTTTCAGCTTGCTTAAAAGNCCTTTTTTCCCCTGCTTTTTTTAAAAGTTTTTTTTTTTTTTTTTTTTTTTTTTGGAAGACTCTCACTAACATTTAAACAAAGATAGAAAGGAGTATAAGAGAAAAAAAATAGGCATTAAGAAAGGAAAGGAGCTCCACAGCCAAGATATTATATACATAACATTATGAGATTAAGATTATAATGGTGGTATAGTTTTCCAGATTTATTTTATTTTCACATAGTGAAAGGGTTCCCATTTTTTACACTGGAAGTATTGATCTTAGTTTTACAAATTGTGTTTGGTTTCTCAAAGTGAGCAGTTAGGATACTTCTGAGTCATAAAAAAAAAATCAATGGGTACAAATAATTCAGATGAGATATCATAACACAGCTTTTAAATTCTACCACAGTGAAATTACTATAATACAAAATCCAATACTTTTGACAGCAAGTATAGGTTTCAGCAATTTTGTTTCTTTGTACTGGACAGGCTTGTGCTACACGTTAAGTAAGAACACTGAGTGATAATTTCTGAAGACATATGTAGGTACTGAAACCAACACCATTTATATATTTCTTTCCCATTAGCTAGTGCTATAGTCTCATAGTTTCTTGACTACATTCACTGATAAACTAGCAGTTTAATCGTAAGCAATTAAAAAAATGCTTTCTGAGAAATTCTACACCACTCTTCATGAAAGTAAAACCCAGAGAGCAAGTAAACAACTAAAATGAGGTGGAGATGAATATTATATTAAATAATATAATTTTGAGATATATTCAGTACAGCGACCCACTTACTTGCTCACTTAGCCTTAATTGACTTGTCCATGGAGTTAGTGGAATCATTATTTTAGCCATTTTTTTCTTTTCAAGAGCCTGCTTCTAAGGATTCAAAGGTTTGGCAGACTCATCTGTATGCTGAATTATATGTCTCCATGTAAGGGAGTTCTCAATAAAGAACTTAATTTAATACTGTTAAGATAAAAGGCACAAATCCAAAGCCCATTTTATTTCTAATAAGCATTAAATGTAAAAGTCATGTATTTTCTAATTAAATAATCAAGAGGATATTGAAAAATTCTGGAGTTCTACATCAGTAGTTGCTAAAGCGAAGAAAAGTCCTTCAAGCTGACCTCACTTATGTGAGGTACAGTGTGAAAATACCTGAAATCTTCTATGATGTCAAAGGGCAATCATACCTTACTATTTCTCTAACTAGTTTTCTCTGAAATAACTACTGCTTGAAAATTTTATTCTGTGCTCTATGAAAAATCCCATCATACAGGGAAAAAAAAAAAGAACAAAGAAACAAGCAATAAATGAATTCTCCTGGTTATGACTTCTAGAAACCTGGTTAACCCAGAGCCAACTTCTATGAAAGTTTTATCATTCAGACTGATAGCAAAAAATAGATCATTCAGTTAAAATTTAAGTGGAGATAGATTAATTAACTACAAGTATAATAGTATATCCAGTTGCAGAATAACTAGATGTACATGAGCACCAGTACTTCTCGTATCATTGTATACTGTAAAAGTATTGACATGAATTTAGGATAGCTTAGTCTTTTTGCCTGCAGTGAAGTCAGAGTGTCTAATTTAGGCAGTCTAGAAGAATTACTGAAAAAAAGGTCACATCTTTATTTGTCTGAAGAATTAAAGGAATAATAACTTTAGACTCATTTTAAAGGTCTGTAAAATCTTTATAGTTAGCTTGGCCCTGTTGCTTTTTCTATCCCGACAGCTGCTTTTGTAATGAAGAAACTAAATTGTACAGAGATAAAAATCCTGGGGAGCCTTAAAATAAATGAAAATATTTTTATGGTCATTCAAATGTCACAAGTGTTAAAATTTATCTTAAATTCTCTATTGACTGTTGCTATTAGAAATGAGGATAACGTTAGAAAACTGAGAATTTTATTTGTCCACATCTATTTTCCTTCTATTAGAAGACTAGAAGTTAGATGTTCAGGTAAAAAAAAAAAGGGGATGAGGGGATGTGTTTAGGTGCAGATAACTTTTTGATACCAATTAAAATACAGATTTTACTTAAGGTAGTTCAATGTCGTCATTCTTTCTCCTCTAATACAAAATTTCAACTGTAGGTTTAATCAGAAACATATTTTAAAGTACACATCTAATTTAAGCAAACAAATATTTCTGAATCAATTATACTGTATAGGAACTAAAAATTATGATTAAAGAATCAGGGCAGTAATGAATAAACTATGAACTACCTTCTTCCTTAATTTCTTATAAATCTATTCTATATCTAAATCCATTTAATTTTGAATAATACAAGGGGCAAAAATATACTCCTCTAAGCTTTTGAAAGATTAAAATTGCTAAGGATATGATTTTAATTTCTTCCTGCATCAATCCAGAATATGTCCTCTAAGAAAGTTGCCTGAAACCTGAATTGTTGTTTTGTCTTATTTTGAATTAGCCTGACACTCAGTGTAATCAGTTTAGGTTTAATTTGTATTTCATACCGTATTTTTACCCCATTGTGTAGGGTGCAGAATCTTTATGTCCATCACAAAGAGACGACAAACAGTAAAGATGAATATTAAGATCCTTCTTCTTGCTGCCATGCATATTTGAGTTCCACTTATTTGCCCTTCTTTTAGTTTCCGGTGGTCATGCATTTCTGATGGTACAGAAGAGCAAGAATTCTTGATACCATCAGTTACTTTCATAATCAAACCCCACTAATACTGCAATTAAAATAGCACTTATTTTAGTGAATTCCCCATGATACTTGGTACTATTTCACTTGCTCCACTCTGGTGTGGGACCATTCAATTTGACTTTTGCTGTAGCACAACAGGGAAAACGAAGAACTGAAAGGAAGGGAGGAAGAATTGAAGTCACCTGGGTCTGTGATAATGACAGTAGAATACACTCTAAAAATCATCAAACTGATAAGGTGGGAGTGTAGTATGATAATCATCTGTGTCTTCTCACCTTTTCTAGGAAACTTGGGGCAACAAAGAGAGAAAAAGAAGGGAAAGCATGGAGGAAAAAGGCTTCTGTCAGAAACAAAAAGTTTGGGGTTGTAAGGTAGTAAGGAGAGAAAAAAATGGAATACATAAGAAAGGGAAGAAAAGGAAAAATACAGAGAAATAGAGGAGGGGAGAGTAAACACATGTGTTTATTTATGAGTGATTTTTTCTATAATGCTATTTTCCACTTTCTTGGCAGATGTCTTACCACTGCTGATTTTAGGAGAAAGAACTGGGAAGATTATTTTATGCACTAATTTTACTAGCTTTGCTGTCTACTGAGGACTCTAGTTAACTATGAGGTTGGCTGAATGACCACCTATATAGTTATTAGCCATAACACAAAGAAAATGAATTATTTTGTCCTCTTGAGAGTTTTTAACTTCTTTTTCATCCCATGAATAATTCTATGGACAAATTCAGCCACAAAATCCTTTTATATAAAAGTGTGAGTCTCAAAGAGATTCAGGGAAGTGATTTTGTGTTTGCAATGTTTTATACTATATAGAAGCCTTTCCAGTCAGCCTCTCCTGTCAGTTATGTGGTTTCACCTTCACTCTTCTGTTCTCTCCTCCTTGTTTTCTCAAAATACATATTAGAATTTGGAAGGGAATAGACTGCATCTTCACATTTTCTGACATCAATCATGACAGATCTGAGAGATTTTTTTACAGTTACAAAACATAATTATACTCTGCTTTTTCCTACTTTCAAGCTGTATTATTAGTTTTATTTATTTGAGCTCTGATATTACTGTGAACAGTATAATTTTTGTCTTTCCATTTATTTCCAGTCTCTAGTGCAAATACAGTTGAAGGGGGGAAAAGTACTCTTATATTTATTCTCCTGTGATGCAGTTCAGTAGCATGATCCTCTGACATCAGCAGTATTGTCATTCTAATCGGTTTCATCCAGCTTGCTGAACCTCAGTGTTCTGTAACATCTCGCCAATACCTTGTTGGAGAACAGGCTGTCCATAGGATTTTTTCCTCCCAAATGAATCATAGAAATTAGAGATAGAAAAGATCAAGTCAGAAGTGGTAATATAATTCCCTTCTGTAAAAGTGGATAAGTTATTCAGGCAAATCTATTTGATCTCTGAAATATTGTCATCATGGCAGAAGAAGCTGATGTTCAAAGGGGATAGATGTTCTGACCTTGAAAACACACCCACCCAGTGAACCATAGAAAGAACAGGCCAGGCAGATACCAGAGCCAAATCCAGGGTCACAGAACTTGAGACATCCACCACCATGTCTGCCTGTCCTGGTTTCTAACTTCCACTTGCGACAGCAGGATTTGTTGATTCTCTTCAATGTCGTTACAAGCCTTCTTGATATTTTATGTTATATCTTAGTTCATTCTTGGCTGGGTGACAAGAGTCACTTTTATCTTTTATTTTCATGTTTTAAAACTATAAAACTCTATGACAGTGTCAGTTTAATACAATCTTGTTACCAATGTAAAAATGTATTAGGTGCAATAAAATTCTAGATATTTCTGTTAAAGAACAGAAGTTCAATTTGCTGCTGCTTCTAAAGCAAAATATCTTGGACATGAACCTGCTCTGTAGAATCTCAAAGCAAAATATTTCATGCCACTGCATAATGTAACAGAAAGATGAATGTATCCTGAGGTGCACTGTAGCTCGGAGAGCTATTTAAAGTACTTTTAAAAATGGCATTTCTTAAAAGTTGTTAAAAAATAGCCAGACCCTTACCACTTTTAGATTTTTTAAGTTCAGGTTCACAAAAGATCTTCAGTCAATATCAGCTCCTGTCTACTCCTACCTTAGGTGCCTATATGGGCAATGTAGTCTAGGCCTTTTCTTTAGTGCTGCTTTCCTCAGGTGCTTTATATTTCATGTCACATAAATTCATCCAGTGGATAGTGCTGCCCTTCTTGGCATACTTAGAAATACCTCAGTCTTATCAATATTGAGTTATTCAATGTCCCATGCACCTCCTAAATCTGCTGCATAGTACAAACTAGGTATGCCTCTCATGTGAGAGGTCCAATATAAGAGATATTTTCAAAGCAGCTCTGGCATGTTATACAAAACCGCCAGAGGCAAGGAGCATCCCCAAGACTGTAGCACTAATCCATCATATGGATTCAGTTCCCTTTTGTGCCTGACAGTAAACTCACATCACTTTCCTCTCATGACTGAAGCACCAAAAATAGCACCAACAAATATTTTTAGACTGTAAGAAGGAGAGCAGTGTCTTTCTCACTCACATGTGTATCATGGGACTGCAGAAAAAGGTGGTAGGTGATAAAACCACAGAAAACTGTATGTTGTTTGGCATATCTGTAAAACTGCTTAATCTCATCTTCATACTCTTTGGCTACAGTCAACTGGGACCTGTTACCCAACCATTCCTTAGTTCTGAGTACTACATAATTTGTCACTGCCATTTTCTGCCAATTACTCTTTCATGCCTCTGATATTCTTGGCCAGAAGATGGCATAGGCATTTCAAATTTAATTGTTGCTGCAGCTTCACTGGGAGATTCTGTGTGATAATTAATCTAAATACAGTATAGCATTTTCTTTTTTGAATGCATCAGTAATCTTTCATTTATGCTGTGCTGATTATGTAAATTTTTCTTCAACTTTCAGCAGAGTGAAACAAAGCATTAGAATATGGATTATTGTGATATCTCTTTAACAAACCTGTTCTTCAATATCTCTCAAATATACTGTTATGTAGTTCTCCAGCTGTCCAGACCTATAAGATTCAGGACCCTGAATTTCTATTAACTGCAGTTAAATGTTGAGGTTACTCAGGTCATTTAAGTAACTGAACTCATCTGACTCTAAGTATTTCTACTTTAGTAAGATTGTAAGTGAGTTTAAGCCTCAAATATTTAATACTCTCCTCAGTGCTAACAAGTTACCTGCCTATCATCATTACTTCTGCAGCCAGGGGCAATGTCTTTAATTGACCTGTTGGTTTCATTAGTGTCTCAAAGTGATGATAGAAGGTCTGAAAGTCTCGTGACAGAAGTGTACATTTGACTGAGGTTTTATGAAAATGAAGAAGTAATACAAGGTCTTTTTTCAGCTTAAAAGGAAAGAGAAAGGTTTTCCTACATATGCTAAAAGCTAGAAGGTTGACTGTGGCCTTTAAACCGTCCACATTTCCCTGCATCACCACCTGCAGCATCAGGGTTAACTTGCTAATGAGAAGCAAAACCCCCAGGCCCATCATGCTATTCAAATTTAATGTGCACGTGGACTTCTTGATTCAGGACAGGTTTATAAATAGTGCCTTTAGTTTAAAAATAGACTTTTCAGATCTAGGGGAGTTGATATTATGATCTGTAAAGTGAATGAAGCTCCCAGGAGTAACTGAGGCTTATGTAATATTTATTTCTACATTTTTGCTCAGCTGTTTTGTGCCATTTTGATGCTGAGCTGCAAGGACTGTTAGTTTCTTAGACATTTCAAATCTTTCTTCAGTGAAGCTGAAGGGACTGCAGTATTGTTTGTCTAGGTAACCTTACTTGACTTTGGGATTTTGCCTAAGAAACCATGGTCATTTTCCCCTCTTACAGCTATCTTAATCTAGCAATTTTTGTTGTGCATGATCTCTGTAGGAACCCAAACTGTGATGCCACGTACAAGAACTTTCCGATGTTAATGCTAGAAAATTTATGGAGTGATCTTTTCCTTGAAACATTCTGACTGATTAATGTTCCAGATACAAGAAACCCTGAGTAGAGCTAAGATCTGTCTCTGGATAGAAGAAGATTTTATTAATTTTTTATTAGGCACTCAAAAAAACAGCTTTCACTCCTTGATTATGTAGTTGTTTATGATGTTGTACAAGTGAAATATTGGTACTAATGGAAAACATTCAGGGCAAAAATGTTCATGGAATATGAAACAAATCTATCTTTAATATTTGTCATTAGGACACCATTTTGTGCATGCAAACATCATTAAATAAGCAAAGGCCTGACAAAATGCCTTTCTAAAGAAGAAGTTCATCTCTGATGCTGTACCCAGTTATGAGGTACCACATTTAAAGTTTCTGATGCTGCAGGCGTTCACCTGGTGATCATAATTATAGTCTTGTTTTCAGCTAGGAGCATAAATGCCCAAATTAACATCCTGAGCAAGGGCTAGATTGATCAGAAAGATTTCATAATACCAAAAAAATCTCTAAGATATCCATGAGGAAAATCAATGGAGGTATTGGAATGATCAGAAACCAGTGCTTTAAAATGCAAATGATTTTTTTTTTGCCATTAAATGTGTAAAAACTGCATACATAACAAACTTGGCAGTATGGTATTTAAGTACAGCTCAATGTCTACAAAACATGATCAAGATTTATAGGAAAACATCCTGTTAATTAAGGCTAGTTATGAAACAATTGGAAATGACTGTTAACATATCTGGCAATATCTTACAAGCTATGAAAAGACAGTAGACAAGAATGACATGAACCTGGTCATTAGAAACTAAGTTTGATCTTGTAAAAATTAGCAATGCTGGACCAATTCCACTATCCTCCTTCCTTAAAGATATACTTAGCAAGTAAACATTAGAGGTCTGAGTCAATGGCCACTGAAACACAATCCTTGCATCTGACTCCAGTGACTGCTGCATATACTGTTCAGTCTTACCTAAAAAATAAAGCAGCTCCAGTTAGCCTAAAGACTAAACCCCTGTTACCTAAAATTGTTGCAACCTGAAGCTCTAATGGAAACGTGATGGCACGTGTTTCAAGATGTAGCTACATGATGGCTTGTGGAAAGCATTTGTTGTAAGGAGCCAAAGCATTATTTATACAGGAAAAGCTTTGAAATAGTTGAGCAGAGTTGTGACTTGGTAACCAACATTAAAAAGTATGGAAATATCTTGTGAAAAAAAAGGAGGAGAAAGAGAAGAGTTACTGATGTTGCCAGCAATATGAGATCTTCTCTAAAATTCACTCCAATTTTCTGAGTACCAAATATTCTAGCAAGATTCCCCCAATGTTTTAAAACATTGTTATTTTGTTCCATACATAAGCTGTTTCCCTTTTTTACAATAATTTATTTTCCTCAAACTGAACGTTTTAGAAGAGTAAAAGTATTTCACTGTCTAAACACTCAAGGAAAGAGCTCTGTAGACCACATCTCCCTCAGTTCTCCTAAAGTTGCCAGAAGTATTAGTAATTTTTGACCTGCTGACAAAGTTTTCAGCCCTCCAATCTAAGTCTATGGCAAGCATTCAGCCCTACCTAGTCTATATAACTTTAAACTTTTTCCATTAATATTCTGCACATATTTAAGTTGCTAGAAATTTCTGGGAACTTTCCAATTACCATTCAGGACATACTTAGCACTAAATCTAGGGAATAACAACCCACACAGTAATTTGTATATGTTCTGCAAATGCAAGTTTCAACTGATACAACTGCATCATGTAGTTCTTATTGAGGTTCTGGTATTCATTTTCACATCTTGGCAATTCCATAAGCATTTTGTCTTATAATCTTTCAGGGTCACAATTTTTACACTCAGTTTATGTTGTATTGTGCTCTTGAAAAAGTCAAATTGTCCAGGAAAACACTAATTTGTTTTCTGTTGCTTTAATGCAGCTTTATATTCAGCAGGTAGATCTGATGTCACTATGTGTTTGCTGAGCAGAAAGGCATCTTTTTCAGTAAGGGTGGTGAAAATATTTAGTGGAACATTGCTTTAGGCAGCATCTAAAAACATAACCTACTCAAACTGGTTACCAGTAGATTATCTTTCTTCCCACATACATCCATTGCACAACGTTTGCTTAAATTTATTAAATCTTATTTCGCTTATGTCAAAGTCAAAAAATTCAAACTCTGGCTTCTCAGTTCAGCCAACTGGTGTTAATGCATAATAATATATTCTTTAGGTACACAAATCACATTTTTTCACAGTAACATGATTTTACTCTCTAAAGAGAATGAATGCTTTTACTTTGAGGAAGAGTTATTCAAGATTTTGATTTTGTGGCCTATTTAAAGGGTTCAGTGTAGAGCTTCAGGCCTAATTTATAGCATTCAGTTTAAACCTAACTCTAAAGATAAAAATTNTATATTTATGGTATTAATCTCTAAAATACCAAGTATTCTATGAACATAACAGTCACAATATGCAATTAAAATATGGGAATTTCATAAATTAGCAATATTTTCCAGCAATTGTGGTACCTAAAGCTAGCATCATGATTTTAAATTGTTTGTTGTATAACATATGAAAGCTGAACATCATTTCAGATTCAGCTTCAGGGTCTGAAACAATGAACCTCAAAATATACAACAAACATACTAATGCCAAAAATTTTTTTACTTGAATTTTCTCTTCTGTCTTAGCAAAAAAAATTCCCTGCTTAGAAGGAGAATGTATCTGAACTCAAGTTTTAAGACAACCCTCCCAGAAAGGCAAATTAAAACTCCTCTCTTCAAACAGATATCTGGTTTCCACACAGTTTCCAGCCCCAATGGTTTATTCATTCAGCTGACATGCTAACCATGAGCTGGTAGCTAGGGGCTTGGTTTCCAAACTCATGATTTTTTTATTTTATTTTATTTTTAAGACAGACTACCAGGAAATCTTGCTAGCCTCCTGCTAGCCCCCAATTTTCACATGAAATAGCTTGTGTTTCCAAGACTTTCAGTTTGTCACTCTCCAGGAGCCAGCTGAAAAAAGCTGGAACAACCATGGTGCATGAGTTTATGGAAGCCTGAAATTTGGTTGATTCAGAGACTGAATGCCTACTCTTCCTAGACTCATTTGTTTCCAAAGCTAAAACTATTCAGAGAAATATATACCATCTGTCACTTTTCAACACAACACCTTTCAAAAGGGAAAAAACCCTTTTAACTTCGTCCTTATCATTTGGCTAATGTGGGTAAATAATGACAATATTAGCAATATCAATGGTGAGAGGCAGCAGAAAGTTTTAGTGGATGGCAGAGAAAGACATTTGGGATGGGCAGTCTTCAGCTAAGCATAAAGTTAATAGCAAATATAAATGTAATTCTTTCAAGTATTTCATTTTAATAAATATCTGGAGTTTATATGTTACCATTCCATCAATCCTGCAATATTCTGGGCAGGAGAAAAAAACCTGCCAACAGGAGGTTTTTTAAATTACTTTCCACTTCTTGATTCATCAGATAAACAAAGAGCTCTAAGTTCCCTACAGTCTCTTGTTCTTGTATTGGTTGTCACTACGTCAAGGGTAAATTCTGAAAGTAGTGCTTTTTTCCTGTGTCATCTTCTGCTTAAAGGAGCTCTGATGTTTGTGCTGAAATGATCTGGAATTCTGCCAAAGGCTTCAGGATAAGCATATTTCAGTCTGGCAGTGAATCCCCAGTCAAAGACTAAACAACTACAGACACTATCACAAGAAAGGTATTTATAAATACAGATACAAAATCTATGAAAACTAGTGCAGCACTGTTTTAGTTGTGGCCATTTGTTCCAGCTGCCATTAGTATAAATATCAAATGCAGTACTTTGTGCATGTATCAAAATTTAAACACAGTAGTGTAGGTAGCATCTGGAGAAAGATATTTTCTATGTTTTTCTCTGTTAGTATTTGCAGATTGAACCTTTCTAAGTAGCCATTTAAAGCCTAAGATTGGTAAGAGAGTAAGCACTTTAAGATATTTGAAATAATATATTAAAAAAGTAATTTTGAGAATTCTAGCAGCTAAAATGCCCTATTGGTCCATGGATACTTTTACCTTTCCTATTACTAACTTTCCTGTTATTATCTGTTTGTATTTTGTATGATAAAAATAAATGCATAAAACAATTCACCAAGCCCACCTCGGATTAATGATGAAACTGTACATCATCTAAAGACAATAATATATTTTATTACAGGTTGCAATAGAAGCTTGTATTTCATCTTCCATTAATAATCTCAGAATTCCAGAGTAGAATCTCAAACACAGAAATGCTTATGTATATATGCATTTATATACTCACAAACATGCATGTATAGATAACATTTATAGTTTTCTGTACTTAAGGACCTTTACATGTAATAGTTATTTTAAAGACATGAATAAAAGTGACATCAATGTTTCTTGTGATCTTCTTGTAGAAATTAGAATGGTTGGAAAGCATTCAGATGGGTTATCATTTAAGCGACTAAAAAAAGAAAATATAATCTGTTCTCAAAAGATGAATTCAAAACATGATGGATTCCATTGTCTTTGAAGAATATAATCTCCCTTTGTTAAAGAATGAGTCAGCAGAATATTTCATTGCTTAATTTTCCAGTTTGGAGGCAGAGAAAAATGAGACATCAGTACTATCTGGGAACTGTCTAGGTCACTGTCCAGCATCTTTTTTACGGAAGAGCATGTCCCTCAGTTTAGGAAAGACAACTAAGTCTGTGTTCAACTAGATTCTTAGAAGTTAAGTTTATTTAAGTACTTGCCAGCAGATTCAAGGAGAGTAACATAAAAGTCCTATTAAAGTCATGGAAGCTTGAAATATAAATGGGAGAAAAGAGATTTTAATTTCAGGACTGGAAAACTTAAGCACTAATGTAATGAAAGAAAAGGAAGTTAAATTAAATAAAGAAGGTTAATGTGAGTTTGGAAATTTATTAGTAATATAATTTCTGCTGATTTTTCAAAAGAGACTCTTTAAAACGAAAGCAAGGCCTAAAGTTATGAATATTTAAATTTGATATGAATTCTAAGCCTGTGTGATAGAAAGAGTCCAAATAAACTACATTATAAAAATAATAGGTCACGGTAATTAAGCTTAAATACAGTTTTCTTTTAAAAGGTGCATCTTTAAGTTAAGCTTCCTTTTTAGACTAAAAATGGGTGTCTTATTTCTGATATATGACAATGAATTTTGATCTAGAAACTAGAAACTAATTAGACTGAAAGTGTCCCACTGAGGCTACTCATTAAGATATTGAGAGCAGAAATGACAGAAAAGAGCAAAAGAAAAACTAATACTTGCCTTTTTATATTTATTTTACAGGAAATGTGTTTGTTGTAAGCCTGGCAGTTGCAGACTTGATAGTAGCTATCTACCCTTATCCACTGGTCCTCACATCTGTGTTTCACAACGGATGGAAACTGGGATACCTACACTGCCAGATTAGTGGCTTCTTGATGGGCCTAAGTGTCATTGGATCAATCTTCAATATTACAGGCATCGCTATCAATCGGTACTGCTATATCTGCCACAGTCTCAAATATGACAAGCTGTACAGCGACAAGAATTCATTGTGCTATATTGTTCTTATATGGGTCCTAACATTTGTTGCTATCGTGCCCAACCTGTTTGTGGGATCGCTGCAGTATGACCCCAGGATTTACTCATGTACGTTTGCACAGTCTGTGAGCTCAGCATATACAATAGCCGTTGTGTTTTTCCACTTCCTGCTTCCCATAGCCGTAGTTATTTTCTGTTACTTGCGAATATGGATCCTCGTCATTCAGGTAAGGCGAAGGGTTAAGCCAGATAACAACCCTAGGCTGAAACCACATGACTTCAGAAACTTTGTCACCATGTTTGTGGTGTTTGTATTGTTTGCAGTCTGCTGGGCTCCTTTGAACTTTATAGGCCTTGCTGTGGCTGTCAACCCCAAAACTGTAATCCCTAGGATTCCAGAGTGGTTGTTTGTATCTAGTTATTACATGGCATATTTCAACAGCTGCCTTAATGCTATAGTATATGGACTCCTGAACCAGAACTTCAGAAGAGAATACAAGAGAATTATTGTCACTTTTTGTACAGCAAAAGTTTTTTTCCAGGATAGTTCTAATGATGCAGGAGACAGAATGAGAAGTAAACCTTCTCCACTGATTACAAACAACAATCAAGTGAAGGTGGACTCTGTCTGAAAATGGGAATCTTACTATTACCATTCAACAGCATCCAAATAAAGTACCCATTTTATTAGACCTCTTGTTAAATATTATAGTGAAATATATCTTCTACACTGAAAGCACTTTGATCAAATTCCTTGCATGGTATTTGGGAGCTTGTTATAGAGCCTTGACATACAGATCCTATTATACAATGGTATATCTCATGTATAATGACATAATGATATCCTTGAGGGAATAAAAAGTTATGAATGGATACTTTTTTTCTTAGATGGAGATAAACACCTAGAAAGAGATTGATTCAGAAGTATCCATATTGCCTGGTGCAGTAAAAAAAATCATAGAACTATTCCTGCCACTTCCCACATGCTTTTTCTGGCCAGGTTATAGTCCTGATTCTAAAACCTCTGAAAACTTTTAAAAGATGAAATCAGACCTTTATGTAATATATTAGGAGATGTGAAGAGAAAAATCAAGGTAACTGAAAATTCATTAGGATTTTTGATAATTACCTCTATCTATATTTCTTTGCTACCAACATGGACACAAATATGGTTTTTTTGGATATTAAACCTCACCAGCCCTCCTAGGAATGACATTCTCAATTGACTTCTCAATTTAAAATAGCTTTTAGGAGGAGAAACATGCCTGAATGATTATCTTCAAAGCTCCAAGGGCAGGAGGATAAACAGCAAGGAAAGAAAAGAGCCATGATTCATCAGCTCAAGCCGTTTCAGCATGAAAAAGAGGTGTAGGAGGGTTGGAAAGAGAAATTTAAACAACCATTATTTCTGAAGAGGCAGTTACTCATGAAATCAGGAAGTGCCCCAGAGGAGTTTCTGGGAAACACCTTCTAGAAACATAAGTGAGGAAGAACTGTTATATCTCACTTGTGTACAAGACAGAAGTTCCAAATCTCTGTGAAAAGAAAATTAATGCATTTAATAGGAGTGATAGTTGAGTATGACAGTTTTGTCTGGTTAGTGGAACCTTAAGCCCATGAAATGAAACACATATACAGGATGAATATTTAACAAATTTTTGAAACTGGTCTCCTCAGAATAACCTGAGACTAGTTGTTATTTTTTAATCTGCCACAGATAAGGTTTTCAAATTAATAATTAGGTGTTTACCGCAATTATGAACATAGTGTAATAACCTAGAACTATTAGACAACAGAAAGAGATGATGCTACTTAAACCAGTGGTGCAAAAAGGAACACATGATTCTCAGGACGGGACCTGTTGTGTGGACCTTCCACAGACAGCAGGGACCTCTTCAGTTAAAGGATGTACACTGTGAAGTGAGGAAGAATAGCTAGACAGGCTGTCTCCTGCAACAATGACTCTCTCTTTATAATGAAGTCCTCTGGCAGAGAAAAGCAATTCACAACAATAGCATTCACCTTCAAATTGACCTTAAAAAGAAAGAGCATTTAGTTCTGGAAAGAAACTCCAACTGTCATACCTTCTAATGCTCAATTGTTTATACCTACAGTGACGTTCAAGTACATTTGAGCTTTTCCAAGCCAATTCCAACAATGTCTATGGGACTAAGAGCTTCTGAATAGCCATCAGACTTTTGTTAATCTATGTTAAAATGTGAATTTTACTTAAACAGTTATTTTAAAATATTATTTACTATACTGGAGATTATATGTCTTAGAAGACAACAGTCATTCTGTCATAGAACTCCTTAAACTGCATATAAATCTAACAGCATTTTGTCTTTCTTGGATCATAAATTAGTGTACACTTGGCTTAATAATGAACTAAAAGTGAATGGATTCATATTTACTTGAAAGCCCCACTGACACTTCATCATCTGACCAGTTTCTTACCTTAAAAACAGGTGCCTCATGTCAAGTTAACAATGGAACAAAATGAGCAACATTGTAAAACCTTGGGTATGAACTTGCAAGTCAATGCATTGCTGAGGTGCTTGACTCATCTTTGTTTACATTTTCCAGTCAGAACCACTGTGTAAATAACCAGCTCTCTTCTCTTGTGGTATCATCATATGATGAGATATGATACAATGTAATTTACAGCATAAAGTATATCACAGCTTTCTTCACTGTGATTTCATCCTTGGAGGATGCTAGGTCTGTAATTTTATTGCTTTGTGTGTAGTGATTTTAGAATAGCAAGGGAGGCATGACCACCTTACAAGCAAGTGAGTTTTTCATGCAAGAAAAATACTATTTAGATTCTTACAAAAATTGCCTTATTTAAAGCATATTTTCAATGAAAATAATGTCTTATTATATATCTATGAAAGTAGCATAAAAACAGTTAAAGTAGCTTAATCATTAATAAATTTAGAATTCTCAAAGATCTTTCACTTTCCATTTCCAACAGAAAATGTATCTGTGTATCATGTCTACATATTTATGAGCCAGTTCAAGATACTGTATCCAATATGTGGGTTATCTGAGGAATTAAAGTCCCCTGTAATTTGCAAGTGCAAAAATATATTTTTGATGACAATGAAAATGGTTTGCTATATAAAACACAACATATTATACCAAAGGTATATATTTTATTGAATAGGCCTGTAATAAAACTGGAGAGCATTTTTCAGATCTGTATTTTGAAATATTTGTATTAAATCTAAATCACAGAAATGTGCATGTTAGTGATGTTATGAGCTGCTAAATATAGCAATAATTTTAAGAAATTTATCTCTTGTTCTTCTTTGGGGGGAGAGTTGAAAATTTTGTTTAAATTACTATGGATGAAAAATTTGGGCAATATATGCTGCCCTCTTGAGATTACTTTTGCATTTACTGCCATTCTGAAGTATGTTTTAGGTAAGGATTGCAAAACCACTCATTGCAAAAGTGGAAGAATAATGATGCTTAACTCTGCAGTAATGGTTACTTTTAATTTGAATTCAAGCCTATTGCTTCTAAGGAGTCAAAGTGATTCATGTAAGACAATCAGCAGCCTTGTCAGCTGCTCACTGACAATGAGCATGACAATGTAAGTCAGCACTTCACAAGATCTGACTCTTTATGGTAGCCTAAAGATGACTGGTGAAAATAATAAGGATTTCTGTCCATTCTAAGGAGATGGCATTTGAAACATCTTAAATTAGTTGCTTCTGTGAAAGTGGATGAGCCATGGGATGTTTTTTTATATTCCAAGTCATTAAATTTTCCCCCATATGAACGGTTAGCATAGCACAACTGCATAATTAAGAGTTCTGTCTGAGTGATTTAGACAGCGTACTTGTCCTATAGCATCAGCCAGTCATCCACCCTGGATAGATTTATTCCTAAAATGCTAGTCTTAGGATCTGCCACATGTGCAGAGGCCCATCCCTTTCCTACTTCCCATCCATTTCTGGTCTGAGCCCCAGTGAAGCCAAAGGACTTCTGTGAAGGAGCAGTGAAACACCCTGTCTGCCTCCCTGTATGCAACACCCTGAAGACTTATAGCCTTATTGACTTCTACCTTATCCTACAAGGATTTCTTTCCTATATCACAATCTTGATTATGTTGACAATCTGAATATGATCGTCTCAACACACCATGAACCCTTACAGATAGATAGGTTATTGGTGGTCATCTACATTGCAAACTTCACGTTTACAAAGAAGCTTGGCATTATTACATATTTACCAGCAAAGATAATATTAATGAATATATTAATATCAAACAGGGTAGTTCTTGTATTTAAACTGTAACTGTATGCAACAATTTAGTTTCATTTGGAATAGCTTTGCACCTTTTCTTCTACCACTGGGCTAGTGCAAGTGCATAGATATGAAACAAGTATATGTTATTTCAATAGACATAATATGTAGCAATGATTTTACTTATTTTTCTTTTTCTTCTAATTTGTTTTAGAAGGCAGGTATATGAATCATCCATAATAAACAGGCTGTCATGAACAATCTGAATCAGTGTATAGTGCATCCTTCTATAATCATCACATCTTTTTCTTTTTGACCACTTTTGAAATGGTATCACATTAGATCTGATTAATTATGATATACCAAAGGGAATTGTTATTTCCCTTAAGTGGCACTGAAAGAAATCATTAAAAAAGGTCCTTTAAATGTAATACAAGTACAAAAATATGTGTTGTCATCTAATTTAAAATATAATTTCAAAAATTCCTTCTATTTGAATAACTTGTTAATAAACTGTAGTAATAGAGATGGACTGTTATCCTTTATTTCTAATATCTGCACTTTCTAAGTATTATTAATATGGTTTATGAGTAATTAAGAACTACAAATGTCTGTCATTTTGTCACTGAGGCTTGGGAAATCACACATGCTAAAGCCAACTTTCTTAGCAGAAAAAATATTCAAGTAGTGGCCTGGCTTATAGTCCATGTACTGTATCTCAAATTTTTGCCTGTAATAAGAATTCCATCATGTGGTTTTATGAATTTACTTATTAAAAATATTATTCCTACCTCAAATATGTGTCTGAGAGATTGCAATATGAATAGGGTGGAAAAGACTCAGAGTATAAGTCAATAGGCTTTATAATTTTTAATAGAAACAAAAGTAAATTCAGCAAAGATGTACATATATTAATAATGGTCACAGAAAATACTTTCCCAATTGACTAAAATACTCATCACTCAAACCATCCCAACTACCAAACACTGACCAAAGTATGCACATTTTGAGAACCATGTTATTTATAAATGTATATAGAGATTATTCCAAAAGTTATACCCAAACAGCCTTTGTGACATGGTGTCTGAGTTTCATCTCACATAAACCAGTACAGCCTCACTGATTTGTGTCAGCTGAGGATTTTGGCATATTAGAGTTAATAAATCTAAAAATTACCTATTTTACACTATTACACAAGCAATATATATTTTATTTCTATGAAATTCCTCAACTGTCAGCTGTCCAAGTTTTGGGAGAAGGTGAATTTGCCTGCTAATGATTTGCAAAATTAACCTCATCCAGTGAACTGTGTGATTTGTCATTTTTATAAGTAAATATAAAATGTCAACAGTCTTTTATGTGGCTTCATTTGTAATCGTATAAGTAGCATCTATTTAGCAGAAAATTATACCAAACTTAAGAGATGTAGAGACAGGAAGTCTACTTGCCATTATTCTTTCTGCTTCTATTGCATGTGTGCACATGGATTTATTTTAATCACAACAAGAATTTTACTTTTCATGTTTGCTTCCAGATTCTAAAACATTTTATGTTTAAATATGTACTCTTCTTCAATATGTACAAATATTCAGCCAGTTTATAAAAGTCAGAGAAATACAATTATATTATCAGGTGTATTTCTCAGACCAAAGTATTTTTCTACTCAATTTAGATTGTGAACTTTTCTGCCACAGAGCACTTCCTACACAAACCCTAAACAGGTACAAAAAAACCAATTGCACTGATTCATAGAAAGGAGAATCTGTTCACTTTTTAATGGCACAATATCAGATGCTTAAAAGTTAACATGGAAAAACTTCATTAAGCCCCTTGTGATAATTTTTGAAGTTACATAAAAATATTATGTAGGTCTATGGATTATATATGAATGCTTTACAAACCTCGAGTCATGTAAATAGGCATGTCCACCAAATACTATATTCAAGTAAATGTTAACATCCAGCATAAAGAAATACAGCTACTACAAGCACATTAAACCAACTACAAATCCCTTAGATCCCCAAACTTCTGTTTCAGACTGGCTGAAAAGCTAATATGCCAATAATTTGCTCACTCTGTTTTAGTCTTTCCTGACAGTTTATTAACATTCAATATCTCTCTCACTATAAATTTTTCCAAGTTTAAAAGCAGAAATATTAACTGTTTCATTAATATTTATGTTCATACCAGTCATTTCTCCCAACCAATTTTGATGTTAATGCAATTTTCCAGAACAACTCCTAGAAATACATCTCCTTCCAAAAATAATCCTTTCTCCTGTCAATCCCAGATAACACGATTTCCTTCCTCAGTTCTGACCATGCTATCAGTTTGGCTGTCCCTTTTCTGCCTGCTCATACCAGTGAACATACGCCACAGTGCTCTTGACTAGGAAATGTCCCTGTCCTATTGTGATCTGACCACTCATTTTTTTAACAGTAGTTTGATATCAAATAAATACCATCTTACAGACAAATGAAATACAGTATTTTCAGTATTAGTCACTCTGGAAAATTTCTGATTTAATACAAGCATAAAAGTTTATAGCATTAATAAAACCCCAAGAGGTTCCATTCTTTAAATATAAACTTTTATTTATAACTTTTATAGTAATTATTTTTCTTTTAAGTGCTCATTAATCCCATTTATCCCCTATCTTTTTCTCCACACGTCAAGAATCCAGCTTCTGTGCTGAGGGAAGAATTAAATAGTCGCTAGAAAAAGGGTTGCACTTGAAGTCTCCTGTGGGCTGTGTCAGGAAGGGAAGTCAAATTCAGAGCAGGTAACACTAATTATTGCAGCATTTGACAAAAAATAAGTGTCTGTTAACCAAGATTTTAAAGAAAGAAAATAGACCTTGTTTCAAGAAGAGCTCAGCAATAAGGAATAATTAGTAAAAAATCACCCCTGATGCTGCCATCAAAAGACTGTTAGGGGAAAAAGGGAGCCTGTCTTACATATGAACCAAAATTTTACTTGTAGTCTAACTAATGTTTTAATGGACTATTTTAAAAGTGCAAGTTATTCCTACTTCAGTTAAAATTAAATTAACACGATGTACGAACCATCTAAGTGTTATGAAAATATTTATTCATTACAAAATTCAGGTCATGTATATGACTACATGTGAAGTATAGTTTTATACATAGCATCTAACATCTAGCCCTTCTTCCTCTTTTAACCCTCACCCTTTCTCAGTACTTCTTGATTATTGTTATGCTCCTAATTGTGGGGATGAGGAAGCCATAAAGAAACTGTAAAGCTATAGAGCCACTGAAACCTCCAAGCTTGAAGGAAAGGACCAGCATGGGTACAGTTTCTGTTTGTGTAAATTTGTTTGTAACATTCTTGTCTTTTGATCCTTAACAGCATGTCTGAGAGGAGTAGCAGAACTGTCACTCCCTCAGCCTATGGGAAACAGCATGTGAAACACAACAGCCCATAGGGAAAAGTTTTATGTGCATTGGGATATTTTTTGTCATGGAAGGTCCATGAAACATAAAGTCAGAGGGTAGGTGTTTTGTCATCCCAAACAGACTTAAATGTTTGCTACACAGATGTACGCTTAGCTGAGCTGGGCAGTCAGACTGGGCCTAAACAGGACTCACCTTTCTTAAATTGTTTCTGGTTTATTCCTTCTAGACAGACCTTGCATTTGATTCACGTATTTCTAGAAAACTGGTGTCCAGGAAAGCAGTAATCAAACAACAGAATCCATCTTCTCCATTCAAATTTGAAATAAAATATCATCAGTATAACTTTCAAAAATTAATTTATCATACTCTTCTTATTTAGAATATTGCTGGGTTATAAACACCAATACCCTAATAAAAAAATCCAACTAAACATACTCATTGTTTTTAATAGATGAGTATGCATATTCAAGAAGACAAGCCAAGAAACTGTTGTATATTCTCATAAATAACTGCAGTTTATCATTGGGTCACATGTAAAGATGAATATTAGGTATTGCCAACTCACCATCTAATCATGGTTAAGGGTAGGATGATGCCAGTATGGGCAGATGGAACAAAAAACATTCCATTCATTGCAAAAAAAACCCAAAAATAAGGAAACTCAGAGAAGTGTCTGTAGCCACATGAAAACATTCTTAAAAGTGGGGCTCAGTTTCAGCCTCATCAATTACTTTATTTTTTAGCTTTATTCTTCAGCATCACGGATTTCAGGCAGTGTTCCATGATGCTGAGAAGAGCTGTTTAACATCTGTCTGGGACATCCTTGGTTTCAGCTCTTCCTGCTATTTTGGAAAAAAAAAACAGTGTTCAAGGAGAACCCTGATAATACATTCCAAATATGTTTTTGATACAGCTGCACATACATAATTGTAGGCAGCTATGAAAATTAAGTTTGCATTCAGTAAGGAATGTAACAGTCATAGGGAATGACTAAAGCCTTTGAAAATCATACGTATTACATTTGTTTTGTCAACATCAAATGTCAACAAACAGCTATACTGAACCATTGGATTTGCAGTTGCCTTGTTATCCTGCTTTTCATTTAATTTCATTTAACCATCACTTTTTCTAGGTGGTGGAGATGCCAACAGAAAATTCTGGAATTCACTCTGCACGTGTCTTTTTGTGCGTGAATGAATGATTTGTCTCTCCTGAATCACCCTGCAGTGGGTCTTCCTTCTCTCTTAGCCTGATTTTCTGCATGTTTGTCTCTGCCAGCTCGAGAAGAGACAAAGTGACCACCGCAGTGGCCACTCTGCAGGCACAGCAAACTTCCCCCTCCAGGCTGTGCCTCCTGATGTGATGCTGTGCTGTGCTGGGCTTGGTGCTGGCAGAAGCACCTCACAAAAATACTGTGAGAGGGAAACATCTCTGAAAGGTTTTGCTGGTGTTTATGAAGCTCTGGTGAGCATGGACCACACTGGTAAAAGCCATTACTCCTTCATTTTACTGCCCACTAGTCCTTATTTTTTCCTTCCTAGGCAACAGAGAGCACAATTGTTAATACCAGGGATCAAGGTATTAATGGAGTTCAGCTGAGTCGTGACAGTAGATTCTGTGAAGTTTTTTCTTATTTTCAAGGCTTGCAGCAACAGAAAGTGAATCTAATTGGTAGGTTTTTTGTTTTATTTTTTTAGCTTTCAGACATTGAAATCTAGAATTTTCTGAGTTGGCTGCATCTAAAAATGCAAGTATTTTAACTGTGGTGATAAGCTGAAATAGAATGTAAGTAATTTGTACTGAAACAACACCACTCCTTGTGTTAAAATTTCTCTCTCACATTTATGTCAGCATATCTTGCAACTAAAGACAGTATAAATTGGCTGGTGTTTGAACAGGATGTCTGAACTTTTCAAGTGTTACAGGTGAATTTTATACAGTCGTGATAGTCAATACTAGTTCAATTTTATTATGGAAAATTGGAGGACATTGTGATCTCATTTAGATGAAATGTATCATCAGGATACCAGTATTTGTCTTTTTTAAAGGACACACCATGGAAGAATGGTAAGTTATGTGCAAATTCAAGAATGAGTTATTATATTTTTTCTGCTTAAAGGTCCCTTCTCTGTTTTAGAGCTAGCCCAGTATATTTTTTTGTTTCATGTACTAAAATTTGTCTAACACTGATATGCATTGCTACTCCATGGCAACAGGAATTATACTCCCAGCATGGCTATACTTCTGTAATAAATGACAGAGGCAGCACAAACCGTTCCTTTAACCAGCCATCAAACACATATATGCTTTTACCTGCAAATAATGTAGGATAAATTCTCCCCACTGAAGTCCTCACCATGAATTCGATTTTTTTCTGGAATAAGAGTGAGACTAATTCAGAATTAAAAGAAATAGGCTGCAGTCGGCTCCCTGGATCACTTCAAAAGTTGGGATTGCCAGCCCTAATTCTTCACAAACCATGAATCAAGCACACAGAAATCTGAGAATGGCATTAAACAAAGATGTGATTTCAAATAATAATACAGTACTTTAATTTGCCTTCTATTTTCAGGTCTTAAAGATGCAACCATATTCATATTTTCAGTCCTTCTTTAAAAGACAGATTTTTCTTTACCAGATGAGAGTGATATTCTCCTGTAACTGTAAATGAAAAGCACCAAGTATCATAATCATGTGGAAATTAGAAAGTGTATAGTAATATACATATTTGAAAACCAGCAAAAGCACTCTCCATGTACTTCTCCCATGCTCAACAGCACAAGAAGCTTCAATAAGCTTCAGTATTCCTTTATCACTTGAATGCAAAAATAGCTTGTGAATAGTTGGGTGGATAAATCACCCAAGTATTATTTAACACCTCCACTCTGTCAGTCTTTTCATCTATTATTTGCAAATAATCCTAGGTAGGATCAGGCAGTGTGAAGAAAGCACAGTAAATGAACTGTATGTATAATATCTTGACTGAGATTTTTATTACTATTCAGTACTGAGGAAAATTTGTATATTAAAATACACTAAAAATAAAATAAAATTAATACTACTACTGAAATGCTCACCTAAGAAGCAGGTACATTGCACATATTGCAAAACCATTTTTTCATAAAAAATAAGCATATGCTAATTATTCCAAGTATTCAGGGCTTTTTCCCCATTAGAAAATTTTCTAATCCTATTTTTTCCCACCCTAAATGTTTTTAATGCTTAAAATAGAGACAATTGTACAACAAAATTCACTCATTTAGATTATTGATCCTATAGGTCCTATAAGGCCTTCAGGCCATCATGAGTGCATGCCAGTTGGAAGACGTGGAGGAAAGGCTTCAGTTCAGCTAGTTTATGCATCACTTCCAGCACATGTGCATATCTGGATGAGCAAATACTGATGAAACACTCCTTTTGTGCATGTCTGTACAACCTTTTGTACAAATCTAGAGCAGCAGCTAGGGACAGCTGGCTAAATTCCCTTTTAGGAAGTATTTATTGCAAGTCAGACCCAGAAGTCTGACTGTGGAAGCGTGAGGGTACTTCAGGACTCCACATGGCAACAGTCCCTAGTGGCAACCAGCAGAGAAGATGTACGTGCCAGTACAATAAGCACATCTTGTGGATTTGGTTTAATAACATCATTCAGGATTTTACAGCAGGATACAACTCTTGACAAATTCTATCTGTACTTACATAACCATTCCAGGATTGGGAATTATTTCTAAAAATGTCAGTATTTTGATTTAGATCAATTTATCAGTGCCTCTAAACTTTCTGCATATTACTGTTTTGAAAATTAAAAGCAAACTAACCTAATAATATACAGTCATTTCAAATATGCATATGAATTGTCTAAACTTTTGCAATCATAAAAAAAAATTAGAAGAAATAGCTTTAAAAATATAGGAACTGAAGCAAGAATTCAAAACAAAATAGACCAAAGTTAGGATGCCTTCATGAATAAAAAATTTATCATTTTACTCAGCTGGTTTTGACAAAGCTTAATTCTGCAATGGGGGCAGTTTAACCTGCTTAAGATATGGAATTTTTGGCTAATTCTTGAGAACTACCTGTATTCATGAGGCAGTATAATTTTTTCCTAGCCTTAAGAAAACTCTCAGATAATTTTCTTAGCCTTTTTCTTTCCTTTATGGGAAGCACTACACACTTCTTTTATCCCATGGACACTTCAAATTCCCATGGATAGTTGTGGCCTGTGCCTCTTGCAGAAGATGAGCCCCCCAATGTAGGACCTTTCCAGAAATAACAGGGGAGTAAACCCTGTGCTGAGTAAATTGTTCTGGCATATGGCCTGCAAGTGCAGCCTCTCCAGTATGGAACTGCACGTGAAATTATTATGTGACTCGTGCAGTCATTCTTTTACCTGGCAAATGTGTATCTGCTCACACAATGCAGTAAGCATTAAACTCAGTAGGATTCTTGCATTGTAAATCAACTTAATCAAGACTGGAGGTACAAGGAATAACTAATCTGATGCCTATTTGGAAGTTTAAACTTTTCTAAACCAATCCCACAAATAGAATGGTTCTTAGACCTAGTGGAGTTAAACTAAAGACTTTTTTTTTTGTTTGTTTTTTCTTTTTGCTAGCATGCCAATGAATTCTGCCACATACTCCAACAGAGGTGCTTACATATCATTCTCCCACTTTAACAAAATCATCAATCTGAAAATATCCATTTAACTGTAGTTATCCAAAAGATGTTATTGTATAAGCTATCCAGAATTCACCCAAAACTTTACAAAATGAATGAAAATTTAAAACTTCAGCATTATTACCCTAAAATTGTAATTTTTGCAAATCTTTGTTTTATCTTGCACATAATTAACCATCTCTTTTCCTGTCACACTGTAACAGGTCACAAGATCACCTATGATTTTTTATGTATTTTCTGAGTCCTTAGAATAATACGCAGGATTCTAAGCTGATTTATGTGAAAACTGAGGGATAGGTTTATCAAGTGTTTGAGTGATGAAAAATTTTGGCTTACTGAAACACCACTGTGGTTTCATGAGAGCACATGATTTTTTAAGATCTTCTTGGATTTTATAGAGCCTGTATAAGTTGAGTATTCCTGATGTAGAAAAGGCCAGAGACATGTCTCTGAGAGAAATTTTACATACTGGAGCTGAGAAAATTTCTGTAAATTTACATTTGAGACTCAGTTTTAATAAACTTGTCATGTAAGTTGCATTCTGTTGCCTATTTTGATTCAAGTGGTTTTTGTTAATTTTATTTCAATGTATTTGACCAGTGTGCAATTATAAAACTTGTAGCCCATATTTCCAGCACAGTAGGACATACAGACTAAAATGCAGAGGACAATACACTGTGTATGTAGTTTGGATTGGTATTTAATTCTATTTTTTAATGTAACATGAGAAATGTTGTCATATAAGATTATTTGAGTTATAGTAAAAAGTCTTTGTGATAAATTACTTGGTTAAATTTAAACACAAGTTTCAAAATTTCCTGGTTTAAATTCCATGAGAAAACTAACTAAATTCAAATAATGAACATATGAATGACTTTTTTTTCTTAAAGATATATTGAACAAAAAAATAAAATTCTTTAAAAAGTGTAAATATTTTAAGTTTCTGTTTTCTACAGGGTACTTTAAAAATGAAATGTGCTCCTCAGAATTAATAATAAAGTTCTCTCTATTTCAGTCCAGGGATGAGTTATTTTGATTCCAGAATGCACTTTTATCTAATGTATAGCAATTATATTTTATAATATTTTTTAATTCCAGGGAGCTAATTTCAAAAGAGCACTGGAAAGATCCCAGCTATCTAAATTGCTAGAGCTTTTTTCAGAGGCAACAGAAAATGTTGCCACTGTCAGTCTGCATCTAACTGCATACATTTGCTTCCAGATTTGAGATACTCATGACAATAGTAAGGTTTGATGAGCTTGCCCCTCTCAAGGAACCAAACTTGGATAAGATCTCACAGAAACTTATTTATAGCTGTACTTTCAGTCATAACGTGAAACACATACAGAAACTTCAGAAGCACTGTAACAAAACACAGTAGGAAGGAATGCTCTGCAAATGTTTTATCTTGAAACATCCCCTGCTTTTATATCAAAGCCACGCTGAGGTAGCAGATGATTGATGAATTAGACCCAAGGGCCAAACTCTGTCACTGTGTAAGTGATTAGCAGCACTTTCTACCCCAGCAGAATGTAAATTTTTGCTGTTATCTAGGTAGGCTTTCCCACTGATGTGGCACCACCTCTACAGACAGCAGTGAATGCCTTGGCTGTGTGGCTCCAACTCCCTCCACACCCCAAGCCAAAACATCCCACTGTGGTAGCTAGTAGAACAGCAAAATGTCTCTCCTCAGAGGGCTTGGGGCCAGGGCTTCCTCGGTATCCAGCTGCTGGCTAGCTGTCCTTAAACAGCACCTCCCTACCCCTTGTCCATGTGCCTGTCTCCCCAGTCCACCCGAACATCTGGGCTTCAGCTAGCAAAACCATGATTCTGCACCAGGCCTTTGCCTTTTCCTTCCTTCAGATGGCTGCAAAATGATTCTGTGCAGTGCCTGGTACATCCGCTGCTTGCATGCAGCAGGAGACAGTCAGGATGTTAAAATCGCTGGCCAAGGTTCTTTTGCAAAGTGCTGAAGCAGGTGCATACAACCCAAAAGGGAAAGTATGGTGTGCATCCAGAAGCACTCACCGAATAGAAGCAGTAAGTGAGGTTTGCGGCCCAAGGAGAAGTGGGTCTCAGATTGACAAAGCCAAAGGCCAGGCAATAGCTTAATTACAGAATTTTCTGAGGAGTGGTGGGTGTATGTGGGTGCTTAAGAAGAATGCGGATCACAGAAAAACAGGTAAGTTATGTCTGTTACAGGAAGGCAATTTTCAATTAAAGTTCAGCATATTCTTTCAGGCAAAACATGGCAGGCCAAGCGGAGCACCTGCTGCTGCAGCCCAGAGGCACTCTGATGAGCCAGCTGTGACCAACGTCACCTCGGCTAAAGCAGGAACCGAGGCTAGATTAGAAACAGAAATGTCCCTGCTGGGAACCAGGCACAGATCTCTCAGCACTGGGAAGTGATACCACAGAGTGTGTTCCTGGTGTGTGTCTGCTAACGTCAGCACCAAGGTGAGGGTGTCAGGATTTTGTGTGGTTAGGAGAGCTTCCGTGCCAGATCAGAAGCTTGGCTTCCAGATTAACAGCTGAAATTTAGCCAGAGAGTGATGACATGCAAAGGTGACTGGATACGGACTGGAGAAATGTATTGGCAAGGTCCTCGACCTGTGTGAGACAGATAGTTTGGATGGCAAGGGATGTTTAAGCCTTCAAATTTGTTCACTTCACTTTAGTTATTTGCTAGTGTGGAGTTAAAATATACAACTTTATAAAAGAAACTGTATTATGGGAAATGCTTGCTCAAACATAAAGGAGATGGTTAATTTACATGTGGTTAATCTTTATTTCTGAATTTTAAAAAAGCATGCACTCAGCATACTTGCTTTATTAGCCTTATACCAACATTTAAAAATCTAGGTTGAAAAAATTTTAATGAAAACAAACCCCCAATTTATAAACACATATATATAAATAATATAAAATGGGAAAAGAGACCGAGATGAGGTAGGCTCTCCAAGATCTAACACCTTGGAGAGCCTACCATGTCACAGAATTTGTACAAGTGTTTTGCAGTGGGAATGGCTCTGGTAGAATATCCTTGGTAGCTTCCTTGAATTTTAGCCCTTGCTTCCTTGCTAGATTATCACCATTACTACTTGCAGAAAGCTGTTGTAATTTTTGCAGCTTCAGAACCATCGTTATAATAAAATGGGCCATCTATTGAAGACACATAAGGATGCATCTCTGGACATTATCTGGTACTTTGGAGGTTCATGTTCACAGGCATTTGCAAAAACTCGTGCATTTTATTTTCCTTAAAAAAGAGTAATTCCTGTTATACCAGGAAAGCCTATAGCTACTCAAAATGCATAGCTGTGCATTGCTCTAACAAGGGTATTTATAATATGCTGTGTAACGGAGTATATCTGGGGGAAAAAAACATTCAAAACAAGTGCCACAATTAATTCAAAGCAAACAGATTTATTCTTCAACAGGTACCTGTACATTTGATTCTGCATACCAACTGCAATGTATTTTTAGATTTTTTGGGTTTTCTATCTGGCACACTTATCAAGGGGACATCTGGAAATAAGTATCACATGGAAATAAGCATCACACTGCAATTACTGATATCATAACCTACAAAAATACTTTTTGGAGGCTGTAGAGTACCTTACTGCATAAACTGCTAACTGCTAACTGTTATTTTATTTGATAAAATAACATGGTCATGCATTCTGATTTTGAATGAGCTGAATGAGAGGATGACTTCAATGCCTCACAGATACATCTGTAATTTCTGTAATGCTTTCCATATCATGTTGCTCTTGATATTTATTTTATTTGGATTTCTGAAACAGCATGAGGATAACTACAATGAAATGACAGCTACATTTAATTAAGGCATGACTGATGTATCTGCAAATAATCTTAACTGAGAATTTAATTTTTCATTTGGAACTCTTGCAGACAGCACATGATTTCCTTTGGCTTTTTTTTTNTTTTTTTTTTTTTTGTTTAATACTCTACTGATTTTTCCACTGCTTAAGGAAAAATAGAGTTGCATCTCAAATCAAACAGTTAAGATATCAAGTGTTATCAAATAGTTACTTCTGGTTGACACATGAAATTGATCTGATTAGTCACATCTTGGTGTTTCTCATCCTGGATTGTCAATGCAGGCAATATTAACAAAAATATACCCTGTGTACATTTAAGAAAAAGATATTATTTTCAGGAGCTTCAGCTGTGCATTTCTGTATGAGCTTCTTGTAAACATTTCCACTAATAGAGACTGGTCAGGGGGCACTTAAAGAAAATAAACAGAAATAGAATATCGCCAGAGCTGAACAGAATTCACTTAAATATTCAGGAAACTATTGATAGAAAATGCTGGTAAAATCTGTTCAGCTCTAACATCTGGATGGCTTGGGTAAAAAAAAATAAAATTAAATCCTACTTTGAAATAAATTTATTAAAATTACCACAGTATTCTGGGAGCTCATGTCAGTTATTCCAGAAATCCAATTTGTTGCAGATATATTGGAGGTTCATGGAAGAGGTAAACAGTTACTGTGGTGAAAAATTCTATGGGAGTAAGAAGGTAGAGGATAGGAAAGTTATTTGTTCATATTATTTGCTCTAGGATATTAATTTCATGTCCAAATTAAAACTGAGCAATGGCATTTGCATTAGCTATGCTTTAGTGCAAAAACAAATCACTTTGTTATTATGAATTAGCAGTTTTTCTTCTTAGAGGAAATAATGAAAAGCCCTATTTCTTGGACATATAAGCAGATGAGCCATCACCATAGCAACCAAAGGACGTATCCATCGCGTCATTCTGTCAAACAGCCCCTGCATGTGACTCCAAGCTCACATTCCTTACTTCCATCTGAAAGTAGGTTTTAGTCCTGCCATCCAATAAAATCAATACCCAGTAGGATGTTTTCTGTCTGTCATCATTTAGAAATAAAAAGCTACTTATAGTAGCCTTTCTTGTCTTAAAGGAAAAGCAAAAGTTGTTTATCTATCATATACTGGGAGTTAATGAAAAACAGAATTAATAGAAAACAGGTAATTTTTTTCCAGGAATGCTAGGTTTTCTCTTGCTCTTTATTATGTTTAGTGATTCAGTCATGTCTTTGTTACAGAGTATTATGACAGGTTCTTTGGAGGGCTTCCAGCCACCAGTCTGGCTTAAGAGAAACACCATGTTTCTCTCAGAGTTATGAAAGAGGCTTTGATTTCTCCACCAAAAAGGAGGAGAATCACACTGCAAACATGATTTACAAATGAGGCAGCAAAAACCAAATACAAACTGCATAGTGTTAATTGATCATCCATTTCCTTTACAACTCTAAAGCAGGATTTTATTTTCATGTTTTCCCCTCTTCAAAAGTGTTTTGTAGCTTCCCTCTCAGACTCTAGAAGGTTGTTTTCACCTTGCCTTATTTTTTCCTCTTCATCACTATTAGATTTTAACCTTCTCTACAGCTGTAGTGTAATAAGAACCAACACATTTGGCCTCCGCTTTCCTGGCCTAATTCCCGGAAGCTTTCCTAGATGTTACAAAAGCAATGGCAACTTGCCCTTGTGTGAGTTCTGCATTTTACCTCAACGGATTTAGCTCAGGTCTAGTTTCCATATGTCAAATATCTACTGCAACAACAGTCTCTGGAAAAACAGAAAGAACTGTTGCCTCGTTAGGTAGATCTTGAGGCAACCTTTTTACTTGTGTTTTCAGTTCTTTGTTTGCTGAATGGTTTGTGATGAATGCCAGTTGTGCTTAAGAGTAACATAAACTTTCACTGGAATTAAAGTCTCAGTTTAACTGCAGAGTGACCATACACCAGCATGACAGTTATGGAAGATATGGAACATAAGAGATGAAAAAAATTATGATGACTAGAAACCACCATCTCTGTGTATCACTACATTAAAGTAATTGAATGGTATAACCTCCAGAAGAATGTGTGGCTCCAGAACCTGAACTTTTTTCCTCAATAGTGTTTTCTTCAGTCTTACCTAAGTAACACTGAAGGAGGTATATAAAAACTTCTCTCTCTGCCTATCTCTCTCTCTGAAACACACAATATATTTTAGATGTAAAAGATGTAAAATGTATGAAAATATATATAGGATGAGGCAAGATTCTATACTCAATTAATTAACAGATATATGAAAAAATGATTTGCAAAATGTCAATATTCCATAACAAATTAATGGTCTTGAAACACTACCTAAACAACTTTGCCAGGGTCAGTTAAGCCAGACGGACTGATAGTTTCCAAAACAGATTGCCAGAAGCACACCAGTGAAACTATTTCCTATAGAAATGGGAAGTGAGTTTGTCAACCTCCTTGTGGTGATTTTGTCTGGTATTAAGTTAATTTTCTTCATAGTAGCTAGTATGGGCTATGTTTTGGATTTATGCTGGAAACAGTGCAGATAACACAGGAATTATTTTGTTCTGGCTGAGCAGTGCTTACACAAAGTCAAGGCCTTTTCTGCTCCTCACCCCACCCCTCCAACAAGGAGGCTGGGTGTGCACTGTGAGTCCTAAGGGAATGCAGCCAGGACAGCTGACCCCAACTGACCACATGGCATCACACTTAGCATAGAAAGCTGGGGGAAAAAGGAGGAAAGGGGGGACATTCAGAGTGATTGTATTTGACTTCGCAAGTCCCATTGCATATGATGGGGCCCTGCTCTCCTGGGGATGGGTGAACACCTGCCTGCCTGTGGGAAGCACTGAATTGTTTTTCTTTGTTTGCATGTGTGGCTTTTGCTTTACCTATTAAACTGTGTTTATCTCAACCCATGAGTATTCTCACTTTTAGCCTTTAGGTTCTCTCCTCAATCCCATTGTGGGGGAGTGAGTGAATGGCTGTGTGGTTCTTAGTTGCCAATTTGGGTTAAACCATAACACTCACATCAAAAGAAATCAAGCAAGCCAGGTTGTATACCCTTTCATTATTGAATATCATTAGCAAAATCAAGAATCAGTTCAAGTATTATGTATAACAGTTCTTTTTTCTTTTTTTTTCTTTTTTTTTTATTTTTCCCCAAATGAAATTAAATATTTGAGTTTTAATCCTGACACAGAAACTTTCAGGTGTTTTGAGCTCCAAATCTAAATTCAAAGTTCAAATGTTTTCTTCTTACTTTCAATCTAGTTAGTAGTTCCTGGAAAGATAAACTCCACACTGAAGAGTGGGACATAAATAACTGTTCTCATAAAAAGACATTAGCAAGGTTAAAAAAAGTGAATGACAAGTCTGTACAGTTTGTGCTGGCTCAATTACTTCACATATTGTGTTCACTGACACAGGACTCCTTCATGAATTAAATTAGACCTCTTCTGCCACCAAATTTGATTCTCTTTAGCTGCCATCATGACAGGTCTGCCTAGTTCAAGGCAACAGATTTGTGTCAACAGATATGCTGTATTCCTTTCCAGTCTTTAAAAGTTTTCACCTGACACTAGGGGGACGCTACTCCTTCATCAGAGATACCAGCCTTATCAGTTCTCCAGTTTTACAAATGGTGCCATTATGTGCTGACCTAACGTTTGTTCCGCCTGATTTCTCTGCTGACAAGTCTGGTTCAACATCTAGTGCCATTTTGCCTTATTTTATGAGTTCCTGGTTTGTTTGCATTAGATCTCTCAGTGTCCAGTTCCAAGTGGGAGCCTGGGCTATCACTAGGTCCTGATTCTGCCAGATCAAATTACTTGGCCCTTCTCAGTTTATGCACATGAACAGATTTCCAAGGCTCTTATTAATCGTCTTATCTATAATTTCAAAACTGAACCTAAATAAATTAGAAAAAAAAAAGTATCTATAACCATCATGCCTTGAAGACAAGACTGCTAAGACTCTTTTAATCCAAATACTTTATGCTTAGGAAGAAAACCAACAAAGATTGGTAGAAAAAATTATTATCATTTTGAAGGCCACACAGTATGTCTTCTGAAATGTTTTGTGTAAGATGTGTTCTATTAACTTTAAATGGAAATGTGGTCTTTCGCTGATGTAATACTAAGAAAATAGACCTGTTTGTTAAAAACAAAGTATATTTCAATTCGATTCAGATATGCCATTGTTTCCCTTTATTTCATAGGCCTGAGGATATTAAATCATGTTGGTCTCCATTTGTGAGAAACTTGCTGATATGTATACATAGATTTAGTCTGTAATTTATTATTGTTTTATATTTAAAATTTTGTAGCTTCCAATGCCCCTGGTTAAAGCTGTGGCTTTGCAGTAGCAAGTGCAAAATTTCCAAACATAACTGTAGCCCATGTGACAGTGATTCCCAAAGAGTATGCTGTGGCGTATAGTGTGCCATAAGAATAGCAGAAATGTGGCAGCGCCATGTGTGCTCTGCCATTTGCTTTTAGCACCTCATCTAAAGAGCCTGCTTTACAGGTTTCTCCTGTGACCCAGGAATAAAGAACCAGATAGACTGAATTAAGATTTTTGTTCATCACAAGGATCTCAAAGGCTTACCTTCGGTGGTTGAGAATCTCAGCACTATCAATACAATTCCCTTGTTCTGTAAGCTTTGACTCTGCTGACACTGACGGTAGGACTGGGTGTGTGTGTCCATCTTCCAATGGAGAATTACCAGGTACATTGTCTGTGTGACTTAAATAAGTTGCACATTTATCAAAGACAGTATAAAATATTCTGAAACCTTAAAGATTTTGAGCTGGAATCATAACACTTAGAGTGACTTACTGCCATCTAGTATTTCCCCACCACATCATCCCAAGACTCAGTCCCAGCCCTGAAAGTCCAGTGTCCTCCACTGCCAGTAAGAGTAGCATCCTGAAAACTGTCATGATTTAATTTTTTTGTCAACTTGCATCTTTGCCTGTCATTATTCTTACTGGGAGATGGAAATGTCTCCAATGTAGTGTGGAGGGAAACAACTTAAGTGCAGTAAATACATCCTTATAGAAATACTTTATGTTAATGCAGTCTTTTCTATTTTGCTTTAAAAATGTATAATATAGCTCAAATGAATGAGCACTGGTTAGTCATACTGCCAGATTTTAGAAAGCAGGTACTCCTCAAAGCTGCCACTAATAGCAAAAAATTATATAGTCTGTATATTACAAAAATTTTCATCAAGGACTGTTCATCATAACAAATATTCAGATGTATAACCAGACATGGGGCATAGGTAAACTAAATTCTGACATTTAACTCATCCAACTAAATTACTCTTTGTAAATACAGTCCCTTCAGAAATTTAGAGAAAGAGGAAAATGAACATCTCCCTAGGAAACCAGAAAAGCCAAGTAGATCTGGAACATTTAGCATTAAGACTTAAACTTAATAATATTTTTTCAACATTAAAAAAAAAAAAAATAAAAGAAAAAAAAATAAAGCACTTATACACAAGAAATAAGGAACAAAAATTAGGCATATTGCTAGTACTACATAAAGAGCACCTGGTCTCATTAGGATGGTATTTTATTTTCTTCACAGTATACCACTTTAATGGATCCAGCAGGAAAATAGTAACAAAAACTAAGCAACTAGAATGACAGTGTCATCTCTGTGGAAACATCAGCACTTATTCATCATCATCTTCAGTGCTATAAGATGTCACCTAGAGAATTCCTTCTGAGATTTTTCTTTTTCCAACAAGGGTTTAGCCTAATTAATAGTCTCTACATGTAAAATGCTGCTTTATTGTTTTAAATTACATGACTTCTGTATCTCTCCACATAAAAACCCTTTTTAAGAGAAACAAAGTATTCTGTTGCCTTGATCACAGGTCTTTGGCCTAAAAGAAAAAAATAAAAAGTTTCTTTATAGTTTCTCCAACTTGTCTTGCATGTCAGAAAATAATGACATTATTAGTGCTTTTCTGTCTTTCCCCTGGGTTCCTGTAGTTCTTCTTTTTATATTAAAAACTTCAATATTTCATTTAAGCAGATTTAGCATTAAATCCTCTATAAACTCATAGAGCACGTTAGCATTTCCGGTGTCTTTATGTGATATATATCATGTTTTCACCCATCTTTGAGCTTTGTTTTTTAACTGATCTGGTAGTCTTTTTCAGTTTATTATACAGTTTGGTTGAGTCAAGAAATCATTGCCTAATAACAGCAGATCATGGGTTGGTAGTAGTGTCTGGAGGACAATGCTGGCTTAAAGAACACCAGCTAGAATACACAGGATTTCAGGAGTATTGGCAGTGACTACTAAAGCTAAATTGCTCTTATACTGGATCATAATTATGATGATCTATGTTATGGATTTGCTGTAGTTCAAGGACAGTTATAACTATCTGTTTCTTTATAATTAGCTATAACATAATATTAATGAAGAACAAAACATGTCATCTGTGCACAGACAGGGCCAAATAGGGTATCAGTCATCCTTTTAGTTTCTCCCTTACCTATAAGATCAAATGCTGTGAACTGCTCTGTAGGCAGACTCAAAAAAACAATGTGAGTTTGGACAGTGAATAGCAGTGTCTTGCAAAGAAATCTTCTGTTTTGAACTGTGTATGTGCATTTAGCACTGCTCTAAAGTGCTAAATATTAGGTATACATGCCAGCAAAAATTTACCCAATAGAGTATCATAAATAGTTTTAGAAAAGTTTATCATCTCCATACAGTTATACGCTGTGGTGTGGTCTTCCTCTCGGGCTTCTGTAGCTATGGCAGCAGGTGCCAGTAAAATGAACTTAGCAGCAATGTGTGGGGTACAAATTTCATATACTCATTAGAAATGTGGTCTATTAGGTGGTCATAGAGAAAAGAGTGAAGTAATTTATTTTCATTTCACATCTTTAAGTTGAATAGGGAGCATTTTTTTAAAAATTAAGTTTTATCTTTCTTTCATTTAAATGTATTTTGTAATTGATTGAAAGAAATTGGCATTTTACCAGACGGGGAACTCAATGGCTTTTCAGGTTCAATTGCTTTGTCTATGGGCTCCTGAGATCTTGGTACTCTTGATTGTCTCCACTCTGATATTTTTGTGACCTGCCATCCACCCCCCACTCCCAACCACATCAACTTGCATCACAGGTATTTTAGGAATGCACAGTATACTATAGCAAATGTAGTCAGAAATATAATTGAAGAGCCAATATTCAGACACATTGCAGACACAGGAGTCTCAACCCCCCTCTACATAAGAGGTGCAGGTGACCTCTGCACCTCATCTCACAAGAAGTCAGATGTCAATAAAAAAGGAAGACTTAGAAACAGCTCACTCTCCATACAAGGAGGAAGACTTGACATTAGCAAACAGGTTTGGTGTCCTCCAAACAGAGGATGAGAAGTTTAAAGGTTCAAGTAAGGCAGTTGAGTCAAGAGACATCAGCCACACAGGATCACCTGGAAGAAGCAGTAAGAGATTGTGGTGGGTGACTCTCTGCTGCAGGGGACAGAGACACCCATCTCTTGACCTCACCAGCTGTCCAAAGAAGTTTGTTGCCTGCCAGGGGCTTGAATCAGAGATGTCACAGAAAAACTGCCAAGGCTCATCAAGGCATCTATTATTCCCTGCTGGTCTTTCACATGAGCACTAATGATACCAAAGGGAAATTGAAAACAATCAAACTGATTTCAGATTTCTGGGGACCTCAATCAAGGGTCTGGGTGCCCAGGTAGTTTTCTCCTTCCTATTGCCAGTTAGGGTAAATGACAAGAGAAGAATTAAATGGACTTACCAAATATACAACTGGGTACATCCACTGGCATTGTCAACAGGTGTTTGATTTCTGTAACCATGGGACCCTCTTTGTTAAGATTGACAGCAGGGATTAGAGATGTGGGATCCACCTCACTAAGCAGCGCACACGTGTTTTTCCCAATACAGTGGCCAATCTGCTAAAGTGAGCTTTATTCCAGGAAAGCTGGGGGAAGGGGAGAGCTTAGTGACCACACAAGTTGCAGAAGGAGGCTTGAGAGGAGATACCTTCAGCACATACAGGTAGCCAATGGTATAATTACAAGACAGGACTATGGGGCATCCCTTTGCGCATCTTTCCTGGAATTATGACACAAAGAGAGCTAGCTGGTCGATATTCAAGGATCACTTTCCCCAGGCTCAAGGACAGTGTATCCTAAGAAGCAAGTAATCAGGCAAAGAGGGCAAGAGATCTGAATGGATGAAAAAAAGAACTTCTGTCATTGCTCGAGTGTAAGCAGGAAATACACAGGAGGTGGAAGCAGGGTTAGACCACTTGGAAAGAATACAGAAAGGTTGTCAGAGTAAGTAGAAATGAGACAAGGATGGGCAAGACCATCTGGAAATAAATCTGGCCAAGGATGTTAGGGACAACAAGAAGGGCTTCTTTGAAATTGTCAATAACAAAAGGATAATGTGAGCCCATCACTAAATGGAGAAGAGACCCTGGTAACAGAGGATGTCGAGTTACTGAATGCCTTCTTTGCTTCATCCATCTTGTCTCAGAAATTTTAATGTTTATTTGTCATTATTTAAGCTTCATGTGAAATTTCAGATTCCCTCTTTTGTAAAAGAATCAAAGACTTTGGAGTACACCTACACATCTGCTCAACTTCAGGACTTTTCTCATACGGCTGAGAATGCAGCTTCACAAGTACTGCAGTTTCAAATATATTTTTCCTTTGTTCATGTGTTTCATATTGTCGCTGTAGAGGTTTTATGTCATTTGCTTTGTACTGGTACCAAAATTTTGTTTGATTTTTATCAGTATTTTCAGCATCACTGCATACGGCATTTACTAATCTTCTTTAGAGCCTTTTAGTGAACAGCATTTCAGACATGGTTTCCCCATGTTTACAGCATAATATAATGAACTGCAGTTATTCCTTACTGTTTTGTTTTTTTTGTCACAACTTGAAAATATATTTTGAGTTTCCTTTCCAGTTTCTAAAGAGATGTGAAGACGTAAAATAGATGGAAATTCAAATCACATTTGACAATTACAAAAATTAAAAAATTTAATTCTTCTTCAGGACTTTGTAAGGAGGTCTCTAGCACAAACACCTCTCCCTTGGAGCTCAAAGCAGTAGGCACCTAAATGCATATATACCTCCATACATACCCTCTAAAATGAGCTTGGCCTGCAGCAAGGCATGGTATCTGGATGGAATTAAACAATGCCCTAAGTTTCTCAAAGGTCCTCATCTGTATATCATGCAACCACATTTTCATAACTCCACATTTTCTGGGAAAGCATTAATTTTATTTACAAGACAAAACATCCCTTTTCTGCTAAGAATAGTACCAGCTTCCAGAGCTTTTCTGTTTCCAGGCATCATGCTCCATTGATATTTCAGAACACATCTACATTACAAGGCCAATTCTAGCACAGCCACACTGGCAGAGCTCCTGCTAGAGATGCAGCATAGGCTGACAGGAGAACCTTTTCAGCTGTCATAGCAACACTACCTACCCTGCATAACATAACCTAAAATGGCAAAAGCACTTTTATATCAGCATGACTGTGACAGACACCAGGAGGATGTTAAAACATTGCGTTTGTTACATACCCTGATATAGTGCACAATATCATATTTTTCTCTGTAGTAGTTCTTTAATATCATCATTCAGAATATTCTTGATCACTGCTGCAAAATATAGTCCTTATCAGAGAATCACAGAATGGTTGAGATTGAAAGGGACTTCTGGAGGTTATTTGGTCATTTACATCAGGCATTAGCTTCATTCAGAAAGGAACAGGTTCCTGTCCAGATCACAGGCCTGCAATTGGAAGCTCCTTTGAAGCTGGAGAATGAATAGTATTAAGATGGAAATGTCAACTAAAGGAATGAACTAAACAGATTTTGTCCATATATGATTCCCTGTACAAAAAGCAGATAAAAAGAGATGCTCTTTACACACAGAGCTGGCTTTCAGGAGGGTGGGTCTGGTGTAATGAGAAAAGCATAGGCTGCAGTCTGCCCTGCATTCTCCTGCTACCAGAAAGAAAATGGGGACAGGCTGAGATTTTGCACAGGCTTGAGAGGTGGAAAAATTTTCTCATTGCTTCTGTAATCACAAGGATATGGTTTGCTCTCTGAGGCTTTCAGAAGGTTGCAAACAACTAGCAAACAAGCTAAAAGTAGTGTGTTGAGTCTCAGAGCGTGACACCTAGAGAAATATGTGCAAACATCTCATAAAAGAAACAAAGGTTTCAGCAGTCCTTTGCACGATGTGTTGACTTGGTAGGTATGGAATTGTTCTCCATTTATAATATCCAGTCTCCAGAAGAGAAGACTGAGAGGAGACCTCATTTTGGTCTTCAGCATCCTCATAAGGGGAAGCAGAGAGGCAGGTACCAGTTTTTCACCCTCGTGACTAATGACTCGATGAAAAAGCACAAAGTTGAGTCAGGGCAGATTTAGGAAAAGGAAGGTTCAGGGAAAGGTTCTTCACCCAGAGGGTGGATAAGCACTAGAACAGGCTCCCCAGGGAAGTGGCACAGCATCAGTCTGACAGAGTTCAGGAAGTGTTTGGACAATGCTCTCAGGCACAAGGTGTGACTCTTGGGGCTGTCCTGTGCAGGGTGATGGACTTTATGATCCTGATGACTCCCTTCCAACTCAGCATAATCTATGATTCTATGATGTCCTTATAATTATGTAAATTCTGGCCCAATTTGCCTGAGCCTTATGTGTAAAAGTCTAAACAGGTGAGATTATTGAAGGAAAAGTAATTCAAACAATACCAAACTCAGTTGGATAAATTCTTTTGAAGCTGTCACTAGCTTCTTGTTAAACAATATCATTTTCACAGTTCTGAAATTAACACTGAAGCTGAAACTTTTGCTGTATTTAATTTCTAAAATGTAGAAATATTTTGCAACCTCAGTATCTGATGTGTTGCTTGCATTTATAAACACATATTTAATCACAGCCCTCATGAATCTGTCTTGTTACTAGATTTGGGATTGTGTAATCCTGAAAATTTCTGAAGGCTGTCCATAAAGGCCATTATTTCTCAGTCACTGCAGAAGTCAGTTCAATTAATTTTTTTTATTGATAACAATTGTACACATAATACAGATTTATACTGTGTGTGGATGTGCTTTGTTTTGGATTGTAAAAGAAGATTGATCTGATCTTGCTAACAGGGTGCCAATGGTTCTGGGAAATTATCCAACCTCCTGAGGAATATTTTGGCAGCAGTCTTAATTGGACCTCTGGTCTCAGCACTGTCATTGTATAGCTGTTTTAGCAGTGATTTCTTCTTTTCTTTTCTTTCACTCTGCCACATTTGATGCTCTGTCAGTAAGATCCACATTGAGATCAGCCAGAAACTTGTTGTACCAGGAATCATTTGATGTAGCCCTTGTTGCAAATTAGATGCTGGACAAGGGAGTGCTTTGCCAAAGCAAGATGTGAGATGTTGCTTTCTGAAACTTCAATCTCTATTTTGTCTTCCAGTTGGATGCAACACCCAAGGTAATTTAGTTTTACATTGTAATTTAAACATGCTTCCGGTTTTTGGAGAAGAGTTAGTGGCATATGGTACTTTTGCACTGTGGAAGCATTCTTAGTGATTTATGTTGCATTAAATTTTAGGGATTATTATGTTACAGAAAAAATACATAGCATTGATCTTTTTTGTCCCTCTTTCTGTTGGATATGATTCAGGGATTAAATCTGCACAATGTGTTTTTGGTGTCTCCTCTGCTATGTAAGAAAGAAAACAACACAGCACAGTAGTAAAATACAGTATCTATTGCCTCCACCAAATCTTATGCTTTTATTTCATATTACATAATTTATAAAATTATTTTCTAGACTTAGGAGGACATGTTAAGGTCCTTCAGCTTTCATAATCATAATGCTTCATCAAGCTGTCTTGTTGTCATAGCTAGCAGGACACTGAACACCTCTGTATGTAAGAATTTTAAAAGAAAAAGGAAGGGAAGGACAAATTGGAAGAGAACTGCTACTTTGAAAATGTCATGACTTATAAATAAGTACACTAGCATTCATTCACTCTTTTGCATCACAGAATAATTTTGATTCCTTTGGGATTGTATTTCAGGAAAATGTATTCTCTATTTAAAAAACAGTGAAGCAATCCCATGTCAAATTGACATACAAAGGTAGAGTCTAATAAACTCAGCATAAGATTACTGCTGATGAAAATGCAAGTGGCCTATTTTATACTTCCATGATTTCTAGGACTTTTAATTGAACTAACCCATTTTTGCAGGATATGTGTTGGATCATGCATACATGTTAATATAGATCTCACAGGGCTTATAGTCACATTCTTGACAACTTAATCAAGTTACTTATATGTAATTGCAGGGCCTCAGACTGAGGATGCTGCACTCATGTCTAATGCAACACAGTTAACATTTATTCTGTTCTCTTGATCTTTGTGTGACAATGGTACATCCCAACTTATCATGGAGTCTGACTTCTCAGCAGAGAAAAGTCTGGGTAATCAGCTACAAAATGCTGATCATACACAGAGTCTGACTCAGGGACTATTCAGCCAGCCTACATCTGCCTGCCCACAAGAGACTGGTCTTGTAGTCTCACATAATTCCATAAGTGAGGCAATGTGATTTGGTGTGAGTTAGAAAATCACAGCCAGATTGTTTGACAGTGCCAATATGTCTGATGAGAGTGGGGCTACTCATGCTGAGCCACCTTCTGCCCTTCAAGCCTGGCCAGGTCCCTCCCTGGCACATCTCCTCTCCAGTGGCTCCCAGAGAATGTGACTGACACAAGCACTCAGGTCAGCAGCGGGGGCTGCCTCTGAACACATCTGTCACTGCAGGCAAACAATGTGGAAAAGGGCAGAAACTAATGATCAAAGACAGGTGGTCAATCTTTCTTTAAGATGCAATTGTGGTCAAAGCAACTTTCTCTGACTTTCTTTGCTCATTTTTCACCATTGATGTCTAGATATTTACGCACCCATTTCTATGCAGTTACTGTACTATTAATAGAAGCATGTCCAATACAGATACTGTTAAGACTGGTGCCAAAAAGAAAACATTAGCTAACAAATAAATTGGTACAAATATTCTAAAATTACTCTCCAGAAGGGAAACCAAATGCTTCTGCCACAAAAAAACAAGCCAGGGTAATTTGAATTCATGAGAAACAGTGGATATTTATGATGAATTTTTAACGAACAACTACTCATCCAAAGATTAATTAAGAAAAATTATTCTGAATGTGAAACAAATGTGTGAAAATGGCAATCTGTTCCTGGACAAATCTAAGGCAGAAAGGAGCAAGCAAGTTAGTTAATTAAATTTCTTGTTATAAATAATTCATTGAGGGTTTTTTTAAAAAATTTTTTAATTTTTTTTTTAGTATGCCTAAGGGTGTTTTAAGTAGTATGCTTACAAATAATATCTCTTGCTTTGGTGGACCCCTCAATCCTATTTACAACCAGGGCTATATAGTGTTAGGTAGGCAGAAATTATTTTGTTTTCCTGTCTTGGACAGATTCACATTTATGTGTCATTATAGGATAAAAGGATCCTTGGACAGTTTTCAGTTTGTCCATGCTGACATGGGAATAGGTTTTGTCCCTAGAATATATATCCTTTCCCTCACATTCTGAGAATGGACTTTATTTTTTGTACTAAAAAAAAGGCTTTACTATCTAGTGAGAAAAGACATGAGATTGAAGCTTTCAGATCTTTCAGACTGTGAAGTTGGAGTGAAATGGAAAATGTCTTTGCCTTTAATTGTATACTTGTACTAAAATACCAGAAAGAGTTCAAACAACTTATAAAATGTATAAAAATAATAACCCCCTAAAATAATCATATTCTCTACCTTCACACTTTTTTTGATTGGAGAAGAAGAGAAGGAAGAAATTAGAAGCAGAACTATGAGGATTTGAGTGATATAAAACTTATTAGGGTATTAAATTTTTGAAAACAGTAAGTTATTTCATTTCTTTATGGATAAGAAACACAACATATATTTTATTCAAACTTCTGAAAATGTAAATAACTAGTCATGACTTAATGTGCAAAGCAAACGCATGCACAGTACATTCAAGTCTCCTATTGCAAGATTTATCTGAATATGTCCAGTAAGCAGAGACAAACTAAGTGTGGAAGGTTGGGATAGGTTTTGGAAGCAGAAGGGAGTATGGACAGGAAGCAGCAAGATATAACATTAACTAAAATATTATTTCCATTTCTCTTTTCAAAATTCTCATATTTGAGGGCCTGTTCTGAATTATCTGGGTATTGAGCAGAAACTGCTAAAACCCAAGCTCTTTATGGGAACCATTTTTAATGGCTATTTGTCATCTCTCTTGATTGCTGCTGTAGGTCTTATGGAATACATATGAATTTGAGGCAGATTTAACTGTTTATTATTATTCTCTGAATTAAAAATTAAACTGTTTTGATGAGTATGTTTCATTTTTGGATGATCATAGCTGTATTTTGACTATAAAACAATGATGTCAAAAATTATGCTGAAATTATTTCAGAAGCTGTGACGTTTATTCTGCATAATGTGTGTTATATTACAGTGGTTTTTTATGGGAATAGGTAGTAGTTCTCATAGGATTGTTTTTTAATGAGCAGAGGCAATTTGGGTGTAACATGTGGTAGTATGTAAATTATCTGAATACCTAGCACAAAACATAATTTGTGGCTGCAAGCAAGTCCGGTAAAATTTTATCAATGGAATGTAATGGGACTATACACTGCAAATGGAAGATGATAAAATATATAACAAAGGGCTAGGGAATTCCAGCCACCCATCAGTTCTGGATAACTGCATTTTGGCTGGGATTACTGCCTTTGCCTAAGCAATATAAAAATTCTACAGCTCATCTAGCATAAATTGGAAATTATGAAAATCTAGAGGTATAACAAATGGTGTAACTTAATTATTTTACTAAATTATATTGATTGCTAGTGATAAAAAGAAAGTCTTTGTATTTTTCTTTTTATTCTTAATGAGTGGTAGCATTTTCTAGCAGGAGGATTGATATTTATTACAGATATATTTTCTCTAAATATTTCTTCTTGTATCTCATTACTGAAGGTTTGGCAATGTCTCTGAGATCAACAGAGCTGAAAATCAAGAAACAGATCACTGCAAAATATGAACATGTGTCTGACTTGCTATTTTGTATGTTTCTTTCTTCCTTGTGGTTTGTATTTAAATGCGGGTGCAGCCAATACTCAAATTCATCACAAAGTGCTAGGATCCAATTTATCCTCACAGCCTTCTCCAGAGAGATCTACACTCCCCCTTTGTGCACTGAAAATTGGTCAAACCATATAGGCTTGGCCTCAGTAATGTTACTGGAATATAGCACGACATCCTCAGAAAGGTTGTGGTGGCATTCAGCAGTCTTGGAGGACAAATGAGTACATTAAATTTTCCCCAGGGATTTTGGTAGTGTTTGCTTGCTGGCCAGATTCAGATGTCTGATTGCTCTTGAAGCTCAACATTATTTGTTCAAAAATAAGCTTATATCGGACATGGAGGCCATAACTTATGTGGAGGTTAAATGATTTTCAAAGATCTTATCATAGGACAACTTTTGACATCTATAAAACCCTTATACTTGCAAAATCTCTGGAAAGAGAGTAGCTAAGTTGTAATGTCTGGAAATACAGAGATGTAGAAGACATGTAAAAAGTGTCTTACTAGGCTTTTTAAATTACAGTTTGCTTGTGGTATGAATCAGCTCTGGAGCTGAAGCGAGGGTCTTTGTGAGAAATGTTTGACAAGCTCAAGTCTGCCAAAAGCTTTTACAAGCAGAACTGAAAGTCATATATAGTGATGCTGATGACCAGTAAAAGTAACATGTACCTCCTTAAACTCCTGTGTTTATTTAACAAATTATTACTAAAAGACATCTGAAGAAGTGATATTTTTCTTTTTTTTCCCTAGAGGTTACTTGATGTCCTAAGTTTTCTTTAAGATATTGAAAGCAGACTGATAGACAATTGATCCTGCAAAATAATTAAGTCTCTGACATATCTCTGGCACAATGTTCATTAGATGGATACATATTATTTCTTCACAAAAGTAGTTATTGCAGATATTAAGAAGCTATATTCCACAGACTAAAGCTTAACTTCCGGTCGGGGTTTGACCCTGGCCAAATGCCAGGGACCTACGACGTCTGCTCTCTATGCTCTCTCCTGCTGCAGCTGTGCAGAGGAGAGGAATCAAACTAACACAAACACACTGGACTCATATGAGTTGAGATGAGGCACTGGTGGGGAGGGGACACACGAAAACATGAGCAAACAGAAGAGAAACTTAAGTTGCAAAGTGATTTATTAACCTAACAGAGTCAGAGGATAAATGAGAGGTAAAAATAAGCTCTTAAGACACCATTTCTTCACTCACCACCCTTCCCTCTTAAGACACTGATCCTCAGCTCACCCCCTCCCCTCCTTCACACAACCAGCAGCTCCAGGTGGGGGGCAGGGTATGGGGCTTTTCCTTAGTCAGTCCACCAGGGAGAAGAGTCCTCTACTTATCCATGGGGTCCCTCCCACGAGAGACAGTCCTCTG